>CAMAPF010001038.1:122500-482500 GCA_945859915.1 Cuscuta epithymum | reverse complement strand
TGCAGGAGAATATTTGTTAAATAGGTATGCACAATCAACTAGCTAATCAATTAAGGATTCTTTCCATAAAATAATAAGCTATAATAATAAATCATGCATGAAAATATATTTTTGCTTAAAATAATATTCTTGACAAAGTATAAGCACTCATATAAGGAAAGCACATATTAATTAAATCATACACCATGTAAATCAACCGTTCACACAGAATACAATTAAGAATAATTTTGTCTTCCGTTCCGTATGGAACTGAGAGCGGTTCCGTCCGCTGTTCCACCTGCATAGTTAGTCATTAATAAAACTACATACTCAACAGATTCTTTCCTTTGAGATCGGTCTTCTTAGATGGGCAAGATCAGGACTTGATGTACTATCTTTAATAGCTCGGATCTCCATATATATTTCGGTCCTCTTGCATGGAAATCATTCAAAAATATTTCCTTATAGGTATTAAAAGATATTCTTTTTATTTGATTGAAGGAAATCATTTTTCTTAAGAAAACATTCCTTGTGAGAAGATATGCACGAAAATCCTTTTTGAATTTTGAATAACAACAATTATTTTGGAAACTTGCTTTGTAGAAATATCTCTTAATTAATGCCTTTGATTTAAATAACTTTCCTTTAAAGAACAAATCCTTTCTTTGTATGATCATTGATTATTTTCTTGCTTAAAAGGTTCTCTTTAATTTAGCAAGATAGATCCGAAATTAAATGGAGAGAAAAGATATTTTAAGCAAGCCGGATTAATCAATCTTGGATTTACGGTGCAGTTCTCGGACCAGTTCTACGGCTTGTTCCAGAGCACGACTTAAACTCTTTTCATGTAGTCACTTACAACCAAAAGTAACACTAGTCGTTTGTCATCAACAAAACAATACGTTCCAACAAATTCCCCCTTTTTGTTGATGACAAACACTTGGTGCCCTAAAGTTAGTTTCATAATGAATAAGCCCAATGTATCGAGCATTGAACACATAGGGCACATATTCTTCCCCCTTTTGTCACCAACAAAACAATAAATAGCTTGAAAGATAAAAGATAAAAGATAAATTTAGGAAAGATAGTTCATGCCTTGATGAACCCAAGTTCCATCCATATTTGTTCATGTTCATCAAGCTTGTTCTTGAATACCCATTTGAGACCTATCTTGGTCTTGTTCTTGGGTCTCAGTTCTAGATGCCACACTTTATTTCTCTCGAACTGATTTAGTTCTTCCTGCATTGCTAGAACCAGTCAGTTTCGGAGAGAGCCACTTCATGGTTCTCCGGTTCTATAAGTGATAGATAAGCAAAGAAGGAATAAAAATTTCTAAGTTTAGATCTAGTAGTTACTCCCTGATTTAGGTTAATCAAGAGGTTATCCAAAGGATGTGATTGATGAAGTTTCCATCCTCTATGAGCATTTGAAGTCTTCAATTTCCTGCGAGTCGTCTGGAACTGGATCTGCCTGTTCTTCAGTCTGGTTGGCAGTGGATATCCTCAGTTCTAAGCACGTTATCGTCAGTTCCTGCTTCTATCTCCTTATGGCGATTAGTTTCATGATTAGTTCCCCCTTGCTCATGGAATTGGTGCAATCTCCGTGTTTAGAGCTTCTGCCCAAAAATTCTTTGCGCTAGAGATTGACATAGTTCTAGTCATATCCTTCAGTGTTCTTTTCTTCCGTTCTACCACCCCATTTTGTTGAGGCGTTCTAAGAGCAGCGAAGTTGTGGTCTATCCCTTGTTCTTGGCAGAATGTATCAAGGAGCTTAATGTCAAATTCGGTCCCATGATCCGAACGAGTCTTAATTAATTGCTGCCCTGTTTGATGCTCAACTTTTCTTACAAAAAATAACAAACTCATTAAAAGTATCTTTCTTACTATCAAGAAAGATAGTCCAAGTATGTCTTGAGAAATCATCAACAATTATAAGCACATACTCTTTATTAAAAATAACATTGTTACCTTTGTCACAGAATTGAAAGATACTTAGCAAATTGAACTTAAAACCTTAAAAAAAATCAATTGAATGGTTGGGTGATTTTCCGGTTTTTCCCACGGCTACAATTTCTCCTTTGCCTTTGTCTCCAAATATCACCTTCCCAAAAACCACTAAATGGCCGAAGTGAGAGGAATAAAGATGAGTCTCCAGTCCTGTGCTTAGAACAACCACTGTCAAGGAACCAGTGATTGTTCCCCCTCACTTGGCGCTGTTCCTGAATCACGGGTTAGTCTGTGGAACCCAGACTTGCTTGGGTTCCATTTTGTATTTGTTTGAGGATGGATATCGAACATAGTCAAAACATCTTTCTAAGGTCTTTTGTCGAGAGTGACATTGATACCGAAGATGCCCGATTTTGCCACAATGCATGCAAACTCGGTTGTCATAGGTATCAACGTATTTAGGTTTCCACTTACCATAAAAGCCTCTTGTTTTCTTATGAAAAGTTCGGTTTGGCGTTTGTCCATAACCGTTTTTGTGCCTCTGAACCAGTCTATCGAACCAGCTTGGTCCAGTTCTAGGTGGTTGTTGATATGGTCTAGAACTGGGTTGTCCTCTGGTTCTATTTCCATTAAAGGATCGGTTCTGAAAATCAGGTTTTTTATTAGGTTGAGTGTTCCTTGGAATATAACCGAGACCAGCAGTCTCGTTTTCCTTCTTATTGTGCCGAGGGGGACCAGTTCCAGAATAAGGTCTAGACCTGGTTTTGTTCGTAGCACTATATGCTTGGTATTCCGGTCTATTTTTAAAATCTGTACACTCGGCAACAAGACGATGAAGATGATCAATCAAAGTACCAACGCTCGGAATTTTTGAGAGAAGTTTTTCATCATGATTAACTTGTTTGTTCATACTATCGAGCTTAAGAGAGCAAATGATTTGATCTTGTTCTAAAACCACTTCACTGTACTTAAGCCTTTCATCTATTAACTCTCCCACTTTTGTTTCAAGTCTTATCTTGGCTCTCGTGGCTTCCTCGAGTTTAGACTCAAGCTCAGTGATTTGTGATTTAAGATGATCATTTTCAGAAAGGTTTTGATTAAGCTCAATAGTCAATCTTTTGAAAATTTTCCGGGCTTTGGTTTTGGATAGAGAGTCAAACTTAGATAGAAAATTTTCAAAGTTTACCTCGAAGCTCTCTTGGTCGGATTCCTCGTCGGAGTGTGCCATAAGGCATAGACCTGTATGGTTAGAGTTCTTATCACTCTCCTCTTCTTCGTCATCAGATGAGTCTCCCCATGCTGCCATCATTGCCCTTTTGAGATCTCTTTTGAACCCTTTGTCTTTGCTGGACCTCCGGTTAGAACTGGACTTGTTCTTGTCGTAGGTCCGGTCATTTTTCTTTTGTGAACAGTCTTTAGCCCTGTGCTCAAGGGAACCACAAACAAAAGAGCCTTGGTTATTAAAAGATTGAAAGTTATTTTTACCTTGTTTGTTCCGGTTGTTCTTGAACCGTCGGTACATCTTCCCGAATTGTCTAGCAAATATGCTCATCTCATCTTCCGATTCACTTTCGGATTCTTCCTCCTCTTCTCGAGCTTTTAGAGCAATTCCTCTCTCTCGCCTTACAGTCTCAGCGTCTTGCTCTTCTTGAAGCCCTAACTCATATGTCAAGAGTGAACCGGTCAAGTCTTCAAGAGTCATGGTGGATAGGTCCTTTGCTTCCTCAATAGCCGTGGTCTTAGGCTTCCATACCGAGGGCAAGCTTCTCAAAATTTTTCTCACTTGATCTTCCACAGTAATTTCCTTTCCAAGGGCTGAAAGCTCATTGATGATATTAGTAAAACGTGTAATCATATCCTTAATTGACTCTCCAGGCTTCATTACGAATAATTCGTAATTACGCATAAATATGTCAATTTTAGATTTTTTTACACGTGAGGTACCTTCATGAGTAACCTCGAGCAAATCCCACATTTGTTTGGCAGACTTGCATCCTAGAACCCGGTTGTGTTCGGCAGGACCAAGTCCACAAATCAAATATTTTAGTGCTTGGGCATTATGCTCGAGTTTTTGATAATCATCAGTAGTAAATTCAGATTTAGGTTTAGGAACAACATTACCTTCGCCGTTTAGCTTTGTGATGACATTGTCGCCACCTTCTATCACATTCCATACCTGATAATTATCGGCTTTGATAAAGTTCTCCATCCGACTCTTCCAGAACTGATAGTATTTCCCATTGAACAATGGTGGTCGTTGAGTCGAGTAACCTTCTTCCAATCGGTCAACCGTATTCATTTTGCCGGATCTCTTCCCAAGGTATTAACCTCTATGTGGTGAAGACCGGCTCTGATACCAATTGATGAAAACGGTTAGCAACACAAGAGGGGGGGTGAATTGTGTGTGTGGAACCGTGGCAGTTTTTCGCCCAGTTCTAGTGCGGGGTGAAGGGTATTGCGAAATAGTAAAGTGCACAAGGATTTAACGAGGAAAAATCCCTTGGCTCAAAGGGATTAAAAAACCTCGACCTCCCTCGGAGGAATTTTAACAACTTCACTAAAAAGCCTTTGAATGATTACAAGGGAAACTCTCCTAGTCTACCCTTGAGCCACCCCAACTCTATCCTCTCTAGGAAGAGTTACGCTTCTCTACCTTGCGGGTAGAGAGCCTCTCAGCTTTACAACAAAGCTCTCACAACACACGTTACCCAACCCGAGGAAGCTACACTTAGCTAATCCTCAATAACCCAATTACAATATAGGAAGAGAATAAGAACTCTGTCTAGAACTCCGGGAGCAGTTTCAGGTGCCTTGAACTTTGTATTTCTCTCGAGTATCTCTCTTGATATTTTCTCGGTCAAGCACACCCTGCTTCTTCTTCTTGATCTCGATTATATAGTCTACTAGGAATGGATCCGTTGAGACACTTCTTTCCTTGAATGGTTGAGGAACTTGCCTTGAAATTATTCAAAATGCTTTCCTTTTATTTAAGGATCTTCTAGCTCTTAATTATGATGGTCCTTGGTCAACCATATATATGGGAGCAGGAGGATACGTGCATACCATGATCAAGTCAAAAAGGTATAGAGCATATTATGTGATCAACCATTTAGTAATAATTCCACAAAGATATATATCAATACATATCAAGGGAAGTTATTTATTCACTTAAACTATGCAAGCATGCAACGGATCATATTTCAAATAATATGCAGGAGAATATTTGTTAAATAGGTATGCACAATCAACTAGCTAATCAATTAAGGATTCTTTCCATAAAATAATAAGCTATAATAATAAATCATGCATGAAAATATATTTTTGCTTAAAATAATATTCTTGACAAAGTATAAGCACTCATATAAGGAAAGCACATATTAATTAAATCATACACCATGTAAATCAACCGTTCACACAGAATACAATTAAGAATAATTTTGTCTTCCGTTCCGTATGGAACTGAGAGCGGTTCCGTCCGCTGTTCCACCTGCATAGTTAGTCATTAATAAAACTACATACTCAACAGATTCTTTCCTTTGAGATCGGTCTTCTTAGATGGGCAAGATCAGGACTTGATGTACTATCTTTAATAGCTCGGATCTCCATATATATTTCGGTCCTCTTGCATGGAAATCATTCAAAAATATTTCCTTATAGGTATTAAAAGATATTCTTTTTATTTGATTGAAGGAAATCATTTTTCTTAAGGAAACATTCCTTGTGAGAAGATATGCACGAAAATCCTTTTTGAATTTTGAATAACAACAATTATTTTGGAAACTTGCTTTGTAGAAATATCTCTTAATTAATGCCTTTGATTTAAATAACTTTCCTTTAAAGAACAAATCCTTTCTTTGTATGATCATTGATTATTTTCTTGCTTAAAAGGTTCTCTTTAATTTAGCAAGATAGATCCGAAATTAAATGGAGAGAAAAGATATTTTAAGCAAGCCGGATTAATCAATCTTGGATTTACGGTGCAGTTCTCGGACCAGTTCTACGGCTTGTTCCAGAGCACGACTTAAACTCTTTTCATGTAGTCACTTACAACCAAAAGTAACACTAGTCGTTTGTCATCAACAAAACAATACGTTCCAACAAATCCAAACTCTGAATCATCATGAACCACGTCCGGTCGTCCACCCCTAATTTTACCAAATCAGAGTAGGGCGAAGCAAATGGTTATTTAAGGTATGTTTGTCACAACCAGCTGAAAAGATATTTTGTGAGCTTTTCAATAGCTGTTAACTTTTAGTGACTGAAAAGATTTTAAAAAGAAAAGGTTGTAACTGTTTGGTAAAAAGCTGACTGTTTGATTTAGTTCGGTTTGGTATACAAGCTGTTAGGACTAATTAATATTAAAAGTCACGAGCTTTTCTCAGATGCTACTCACTGTAGCTTAAGGCCATGTTTGGCACACAAAAGCCTCTGCCTTCTAGCTTCTCTTTTCTTTAAAAAGACCTTAAAAGACTCTAGTTGTATGTTTGGCATGACATTTTTTAAGAGCTTTTCAAAAATTAAAAGATCTTTTTTGAGATGCTATCGAGTGTAGCATCTGAGAAAAACTCGTGACTTTTAATATTAATTAGTCCTAACAGCTTGTATACCAAACCGAACTAAATCAAACAGTCAGCTTTTTACCAAACAGCTATCACCTTTTCTTTTTAAGATCTTTTCAGTCACTAAAAGCTAACAATTACTAAAAAGCTCACAAAAGTATTTTTTCAGCTAGTTGTGCCAAACATACCCTAATTAGCATCTCAAAATGGATCTTTTAATTTTTGAAAAACTTTTAAAATTTGTCATGTCAAACATACAACTAAAAGCTTTTAGAGACTTTTTGAACAATACAAAAGTTAGAAGACAAAGGCTTATGTCTGCCAAACATAACCTTAGGCTATGTTTGGCGCACAAAAGGTTCTAGCTTCTAGCTTCTCTATTCTTTAAAAAGACCTTAAAAGACTAGTTGTATGTTTGACATGACATTTTTTAAAAACTTTTCAAAAATTAAAAGATATTTTTTGAGATGCTATCAGGTGTAGCATCTGAGAAAAGTCGTGACTTTCAGTATTTATTAGTCCTAACAGCTTGTATACCAAACCGAACTAAATCAAACAATCAGTTTTTTACCAAACAGGTATCACCTTTTCTTTTTAAGATCTTTTCAGTCAATAAAAGCGAACTGTTACAAAAAAGCTCGTAAAAGTATCTCTTTAACTAGTTGTGTCAAACATACTCCAAAAAAGATGTCTTATGTATAGGGGTTGTCATGATCGAATTTGGCGGTTTTTTACTCGGAACCTAAACTGAGATTGGGTAACTGGAAAGAAAACTAGAATAGGCTAGACAGCGTAGACTGGTGGTAATTAACTAGTGTCGTTTCCCAAAACCGTGATCGGAAATAGGTGATTTGGTCCAATTCCAATTTATCTTCTTTTTTACTACGTATTATACTCCCTTCATTAAAAAATGATTTTCTAAATCAATTTTTCTAGGTCAATGCAATCTCATTTTATCTACTTATTTAGCATATAAATTTTTATCACTACGTATACTGTATCTAGTTTATGATTGACAACTTTGTAGAATTTTTTATGTAATTTATGAATACATTAACTTTGATTTATAAAACTAATTTAAGTAAGGAGGTTTTTTTTAGTAATATTACTCTTGAATCTTGATATACGAAAAGACCAAACTGATAGAGGTGCGAAAATCCAAAAATATGACTCATCATAGTTACGTACGAACGGAAATGAAGTTTTTAAATGAAAGGGAGTTTTAATGCAAACAAATAGGAAAAAATTGGCTTCCCTGAAATTTAGAAAGGAAAGTAGAGAGTCGTGAAAAAACAGCACACCATTCCCTTCAATTTTTCTTCTATGTGTTGGTGTGCATGTCAAAGTATGTTTGTGTTCAATTTTGATTGTTAGGGTATTAGTGACTAGTTTAATATGGGAGAATTTTTCTTAGTGACTACAAGACATATATTAATTATGATGTGGTCATTAACATTACAATGGGTCAGAATTGAGAGAGTCACTAACGGATTTGTGGCCTTAATGCCACTAAATGGTACGCGGCAGCTGTACAAATGTATTAACTGGAAACATAAAATATGTTTTTAACGAGGCAACTGATACCCATGAATATAATGAATTAGTCATCCCCTAACTATTGATGATTAATACTCGTAAATCATTGTTATCATTATCAAGATAATTTAGAAATCACAATTATGATTTCTGAATAATGATTATGTGGCTAATATTAATCCCTCATCTTGAGCTAATCACTTGTTTAGTCTATAAATAGAGACTCTTTGCTTCATTGTAAATATACCATAATCACTCCTTTATCACACCATTAATAATATCTTCATCACTAATTGTTCATACTATATATACTTTCCATCTCTCCCTATTAAGTACGAAGTATAATCTTTTAGTATACGGGTTATTCCGCCATCAAGGATGTCTTTAGTTTGACATCTTATTTCAACCAGCAGATCAAATCTGTTAATTATTTGAATGATTTTTTGAGGTGCCTACTAGTAGTAATTGATTCGAAATGATCAGTTGAGTAAGGTTGTTCGAGCATAATTGCCGTCAATTCAATTCAAATTTGTCTTTTTTGCATGCTCTTAGCTCTAATCTTTATCAATCATCTAGTTACGTCCATCGATAGCTATAAGTAATGTAGAAAACAGTGAACCAAATATTGTATTTACTCAAAGAAATGAAAAAGAAAGTATAGTAATTACGAGCAATTAAAATGGGTTTTTCTACATAAAATTACCAAAATAAAACTCATTAACATAAACATGACTAATAATTACTACAATGTAATGTTATAGTAACCTAAGTTTAAAAATTCAACATAACTTTTGAAATAAACTTTTGAAATAGAATTGTTCCATTTTTTAAAATAAACTTTTGAAATAGAATGTAAATTCAACTCTATAAATTACAAATATGAAGCATTGAATGATCAATATTTCTCAATAGAATTGAATTTTCATCCCTTCGTAGATATGCAAATTGTGATTTGAAATTCCAAAACGTTTTATTCCATTTCAAAATTCTGTGGTATGAATTTCTACTAAAAAAATCATCATTTGCATCATTTTTGAATATTTTATTGGGAAAATGGAAACTAATAATTCAACCTTTAGCGGTCTTCTTACAACAGTCTCACCTTTTCATTATTCATGAATAATTCAACCTTTGCACCCCATCTTAATTCACTGGTCCCTGATCGGTTGATGACCTGTTATTCGAAGTTATTTTCTTATCTTTGCAAACCATTATACCATAAATCTCATCTTTCACAAAGATAATATTTTGCAAAGATAAGAAAATAACTTGGAATAATAGGTCATTAACCGGTCAGGGACCAACGAATTGAATGAAGATGAGGTGCAAAGATTGGATTATTCTTGAATAACAAAAAAGGTTGGACTATTGTAAGAAAACGTCTAAAAAGGTTGGATTATTAGGTTCCATTTTCCTTATTTTACTTGAATTTCAAGCCGAACATAACATTTGATTGTATTGAAATCTATATACTCGTATTATTTAAAGAAGTGATATTCATTCTCATGCAAGAATACCTTATATCCTTGTCATATTCAATGTTTCATCTAAAGATACATCATATATATTATATATTTATGTTAAAATTCGGATGAGGAAAAAATCAAACATAAGAAAAAGACATGGCAACCCATTTATTGATAGCATAGTAGCTTATCGATCCAGATTCATTACTCAACACCCAAGCCCTCCAGTAGTCCGGCCAGTCTGTAGATGTTGAATTATTAAAAATTTTAAATATATTTTATTAATCAGATTATTACTTGAGAAAAATTATTTGAGAATTAGCTAAAATAATTATTTCAAAAAACTATTTGAGAAATTCAATAGATTCAACTAGAAAGCAATTTAAATTTACTATTTCAATTAGCACATGAAATTAAAACTTCATTATTAATAAAAATTTATTAGATAACGGTGATGAGTCAAAAAATAGAGATTACAAAATAAGGGGAGCAGAAGCAGAAACTGAAGTGTTTGAGTGAAAGTGTAGAAGTGATTCTGGTGCTTTAATTTACTCCTAGAATCAGTTTTTTCAGAAGCTAAGTGTGACCCGCTTCTGAAAACTGATAGTGATTCCGTTTCCAAACACCCCTAACTCTTGTTTTTCATAAATCAGCTTTAATGAATCGAAGAATTACATATTTACATACCTCGCATTACGGAGTAATAGATAGGATCTACAATAGCCTATTTAAATTTAATGCCCATTAAAGAAAAAACAATAACCATGTACAATATATCTTTAATGCACATCATGCATAACTTAGAACCAACTCCAAACGCATCCCCGACTAAATACGACCATACACATAAATTTCAACTCTGGCTACCGTACCATTCATTCAAGACAATATATAGGAGATTTAGGATATGTGATGTATAATTTTCTGGGTGTTAATATATATTAACATTTCATATAAAAAAAATAGAAGATTTGCTTGTGAAATTATTGGTGGCCAAAGACAAATGCATCCTTTTATATGACTCCGGACAAATCATATGCCTCGGTGAACCAACCAAAAGGTCCTGGCCGGCTAAATAAATGTGTGGCACCATTTATTTTCATTGAACTAAACATCTGTATTCAATTACTCCGTATTAATTAATGAAGTCTTTACATTTGATCGCTAGCAGCCCGCCATCACATATATTAAACGTGAAAGACGTGATAGTAATTAAATCGATGCCCTTAGAGCATCCACTATGGGAAGATCACTAGGGAGAAATTGATTTGCTCCCCTTAACTGTCTAATTTCATTTAGAGTAATTATCCTAAATGAGACTAAAACATTGTATAAACTCCACAATAGGACTTTAAGTTTATATTCCCTAAATAGAACTAAAGTTTACACATTTACACCTGAATCAATTAAGCCTACGAGTCTGCCCCTGCAATTCATCGCACCACTCCCGTCGCCGGCTCTGCAATTCATCGCAGCACATCTCTGCCTCCCATGGAATGCTGCTCCCACATCGACTGCACTCATTGGCGACCAAGTAAGTCCTCCCCCCCCTCCTCCGCCTCCTCCTCAAATTTCTGGTCCTCTATTCTCTTCTTCTTTGGATTTCATGGAATTGAATTTTACTTATTAATTTGGATTTTTTGGATTTGAATTGTATTTATTCACTAAATATCACTGGTATAATATGAGAATGTCATTTGTATTGCTTATTTGAAGAAAAAATATAAAGTCACGTTTGTAGTATTGTATATATCAGGATGTCAATCTGAAAATGTCACTTTTCTTTCGAAAATGTCATGAAAGTGACAAAGGATCTTTCCTCCAGTGACTGTGCAGACCTCTATGAGGAATGCCACTTGATATATGAGAATGCCATAAAATGCTATAAGAATGACATTCTTATGGACATATGACATTTTCAGATTGACATCCTGACGTGCACTTGTCGTGTGTGCACTCAAAATAATATTCAATACTAGCACTTATACGTAGTATAGGTGAAGTAGAGTTCGTATCCACAGGGAAATGAATAACTCTCTTTTTATGATCTAGTAAATAAAGAGAGGTTTTGATTGAGTGATTTAATTAAAATTAAACACGAAGATGAACGAGTTATATGGGATTTAATTCAAAGATAAAAAAGGACTTGACATTGCTACTTTCCACTTTTTGATATATTTTAGTCGATCATTGTTATATCTATAACTTATCTCCTCTCGAATACTCAATCGAGGAGTATATCCAATTCATCGAGGGTAGTTATTAACAACGACCGTTCATTAATAACCCTTACTATTAGTCAAGTATAGAACAACGCCATATACCGACTTGATAGTAGCATTTAATCTCTTAACTCCTTGATGAAATCAATTGAGATTGATAACCTCAACACAACGGTTTCGATTTAACCAACAAAATCAATCCATCTTAAGTTTATTAACCACGACCGTGCATTAATAAACCGAAGTTACTTACTTATGAAACCATCAACGATTAACCATCGGTTCGTTGATCGTTTCTAGTAATAATTAATATATGAAACAAAACTAGTTGATCCTTTAAGTAATGTTCAAAATATTAATATGAAATATGAATAGGGATTAATTAATACTCAAGGAAGAATATTAAAGAAGATGAATCCTACTATAGTTAATATCAAGATGTTAACTAATTGTCATCTTAGTAACACTCCCCAATATTAACATAGAGGAAGGAATAGCTATTACTAAGACCAATGTCAAGATGTTAACTAATTGTCATCTTAGTAACACTCTCCAACATTGATATAGAAATAGTATTTAAAGGAAGAATTAATATTCAAGGAAAGAAGTTAAGAAAATAACTCACAACTTTAATAATCAACAAGCTTCAAGAGCAACACCAAGAAATGGAAGTTTAGCTCCTCATTTGGAGACTAAACATGATAGAAAAATAAAAAGAAAAAATATTCTAAACGGAGCTTAAGAGTATAAAGGAATTGGTTTTTAATTGTGAAGGGAAGGAGGTGTATATATAGGCTTTTTGGGAGTGCAGTTCGGGTACCCGATCGAGTACTGGTGTATACCCAATCGGGTATGTGTAAAAAGTGTAGTTTTGAGGCATACTCGATCGAATTCAGAGTGAAAATAAAAGGCATACCCGATCGGGTGTGTCGGTGTACCCGATCGGGTATGACAACTGATCGTGGCCAAATCTTCCCCTGAACACCCCTTTGTCTCCTGATTGATCTGATTGAAAGTCCACTTGGTACCCGATCGAGTATATGGTATACTCGACCGGGTACAGGTAAAAAATCAGGATTTTGCCTCCTTTTTGTCTTGTACTCTTGCACCTTCCTTCACCAATGATCATTTGGTTGATCATGGACCTGTTTTAGCTCAGAATAAACCTAATCTAAACATATTACAACAATTTTTACAAACATAACTATTACACCAAAAGTGTGTAATTTCCGAAATATTAAACAACCAAAACTAACCAAAAACGTAAACATACACACGGAAATTACACGTGTATCAAATCCTGATAAATATACTGCCAAAAACGTGACATTTTTTCTTCAAATAACCAAGAATTTTGACATTCTCATATAATAAAAGTGTCATTTTTGAAAATAATCAAAATTAACATATTAATCTAGAATCTTAAAAATTCACAAATTAGTGATCTTCCCATAGTGGATGCTCTAATGATCATCGATTTAATTACCTGGATATAATGCCAACAAAATAATTATAGTGGGTCGAATGTTGATTTTATATTCCTTTTTCAAATTAAATAAATTAATAATGGTGGAATATACTAAAAATATGGAGAGAATGTAAGCTTTTTAAGTGACATAGGTCACCATAGTGGGGAGAAAATGTGATAGATTAAAGGCGATTTAGTTTTTGGTGGGAAATGATGTGTAAGAGAGAGGAGAGGATATGATCACATGCCATCAATATAGTGGATGCTCTTATTAGTCACACCAACTAGGAGAGGATCACATGTGGAATATAGAGCGTTCCTAACAAATCCTAAAAAGCTAGCTACAGTGTTCCCGCCCAAATTTCAAGTCGCACAAATTTAAACCATATACGGAGTAGTATATAAAGAAAATTTTGCCAACTATGTTGACAGCGCAAAAGCAATATATTGTGATGGCTAATGTTAGTGGGTTACTACATGACAAGTGACAAGTATTACATTAGTCTCATTTTGTAGTAAACACAAAAATATGAAAAGACTCATTTTAACCACTAAACACTTGGTGACTATTTTAAAGGGGGGAAATCACTGTGAGAATTGAGAAGTATGAGTACTAAAGTGTTTATTTCTGTCAAAAAAAGGTCTTTAAGTCATTCGGATATAGAATTTCCGTAAATTTCAAGTGGTTCATTACCTTATGTTATGAGCATGACTAAAAGTAAAGGCAATCTCTTTTCCAGGTGGAACATGAGTTGAAAGGCTAATGTTAATTATACGTTATAAGTTTCAAAGTCAGCCCGTCCTTATAAATGAGCAGCGTGGACACATATATTTACCCATCCAACTAGACCGGTAACAATGTGGGGGGGGACTTATTTTTTTATGTATTAACATGTTGCATTATGTTTAAACTTTAAAGTTTAGTTTCAAGCAATATATATATAAATACTCCCTCCGTCCCCAATTGTTTTGTAAAGTCAATATTTTTTAGTCAACCAATAATAAAAGTCAAACCTTCTTATTGATAATTAATTCAATTTTTAATAATTAAAATTTACATATTCATAAACTACATTGAAATCTCTTCAAAGTTGTAAACTCCAAATTGGAATATAATTAGAAATTGAAATCCTAATTAATCGAACAAAACGAATCTGTTTGACCAAGAAAAGTCAAAATTGCAACTCAATTTGGGACGAAGGTAGTATATATATATACACACTACTACAAAATCACGCTTTCCCTACAAATTTTCGGCATACAAAACTAAATTTGTAGTCTAACGTCTCTTATCGTGAAAAAATATTTTTTTCGTGGGGAGAGTATTTTGACTACAAATGTTTGTTTTCCATACAAATTCATTGTGTCGGCATTCGGCAAAAGCTCCTTTTATAGACAAAAGACTATTTCATGGGGTTAGCTCTTTTTCTACAAACATGTTTTGCATACAAAATTAAATTTGTAGTCCAACATATTTTGTCACCGCAAAATGAATCATCCGTGAGAAAGTATTTTAACTACAAGTATTTTTTTCTCCATACAAAATACTTATGTCAAGAAAAGGTATTTTGGTAAACAAAAAACTTGCTTTGTGGGGCTAATTTTTGCCCCACCCAAATGCTTTCCATACAAAATTAAGGTGTAGAATAGGTTAGTTTTTCCAACTAATTATATATATGTATGTATGTATGTGTGTGTGTGTGTGTATGTATGTATGTATGTATGTATGTATGTATGTATGTATGTATGTATGTATGTATGTATGTATGTATGTATGAATGAAATGTATGTATGTATGTATGCATGCTTAAAGATAATATTTTGTGCTTGAATATTCAATATTCGGTATTAGTTATCGTTTTTCATGGTTATTTTTGTATAAACATTTTTTGTATGTGGTTTTAGGGCTGCACAAGAATAACCCGAACCCGCATAACCCGCCCGACCCAACCCTACTCGACCCTATTTAATCAGGTATTTGATTTTAAAAAATATTCATGGGTTAAATATGTTTGAACCCGCACCTAATGGGTAGGGTTGCGGAATTAAAATCTCAAACCTAATAGTACCCGACCCGACCGAAGTTCATTTTACTATTATTATGCTACAATGTTTTCTTGGATAATTTCAATTTAAGACCAATGTGCTCTATCTAGGACTTTATGATATTAGAATTATAATTAAACATTTACCATTTGACTATGCCCTTATATATTTACGTTTCCTTCTAAATGAACTTCCTTTACGAAAGGATGTTTTAATACTATTACGTTACCTAATGTTTTTGCTTATAAAAGATACGAGTACTTGTATTTATTTGTGTGTTTTGAAAACAAGTTAATCGAGTTTTAAATTGGTTACATTAATTTCCCACATGAAAGATGCAACCCGAAGTGATTTTTTTCCTAATACCCGACCCTATCTGACCCGCTAATGCATGGTTTACCAACTTATTTTGCGTAACGCGGGTTGGTTAATAGCCAACCCGACCAAATCGGGTAAGCCCAAAAAATATAGCAAACCCGACCCAACCCGCCCGATGTGCAGCCCTATGTGGTTTAAGACATATTAACGTTACAAACAATTTGTAAAAGAGTATAATCTATTTTACAAGTGTTCTAAATTGTTCGATAATATTGAAAAATTTAAGACTTTCGGGGCCGAGCTCAATGGACTACCTAGTTGATTCTTACGGTCAGGAATGGACACATGATCAGGCCCAATTGTTGCGGGCCATGTCAGGCCTACCCACACTAATGGGCAAAAATTAGAAAAAATTCAGCCCGAACCCATTTTCGTACAAATCTAGGTCGAATTAGACAACAAATGTTTTGTATAATAGAATGTTCCAAAATTGTAGAGTCAATTTGTTATATCTTTCCATAAGAGGCACATATCCATTATCTATTTCATTGACATTTTGTTTTATATAATTAACATCTTGTTTCATACGTAGTACTTTATAATCAATTATTATAGTTTATTAGTTTGGGAAAATGTTCCGCCAGCGTATTGCAAATTTGCAATTGCTAGTTCGTTAAGCATTATTTTAACGGATCATAGATATTGCTAGGGTTCAACTATATTTATTAGAAGGGTTTATTTCTGAAATAAGAATAAAAGCGTTTTGGAACTCCAAAACAGATGTAAATAATGTCAAAACGAGGCATAAATAATGCCAAAATGAGGTTGTAAGTCCAAATATATTGCAATTACTGTGTTTTTATTCCTAAATAAATACAAGTAAATACTCTCAAGTTTGAAAAACATTGTCAAGTTTAAAGTCTAATAATGTCAAAAATGTGATCCTAACTACTCCTATTTAAAAAATAAAATAATAATGCTCATATTTGTTAGAATTTGCATACGTTTTTACTTTTTATTATTCAATTTCATTTAATGGAATGAATAGCATCGTATAGGGAGGGCTATGGGCGTTCCTTCTACGGGGAATGTCAATCGTTGGCTTGGGTTGGCGGTTGAAATGCCCTTAATTAGTCTCCCATTTTTTCCAATTTAAATGATTTCATTCTGGGCATTTAACTCATTTCCTCAACACACATGCAGGAGCAGAACTATTTTTGAGGTAAAAAATTATATTGTATCCATGTCAAAAAGTCCAAGCTCAGTAAGCTTTTCAATGTTATCACTTATTAAGTCGGCTATGTGCTTGGTTGCATATTTTTAGGATATCTTTTCTTATTGTCTTTTCTTATATATCTTGGGTGAGTTTGCATATATGCAGGGTGTGGATAATGGATTAATGGGAGTATTAATATTTAAATAGTTTTTAGGAAATCTTTAAATAGGCCAGGCAAGTATATTTCTGAGAACATAGCAGTTATGTTTGGAGTTTGGTCAGAATGGGAGGGAAGGCTTTGGATATTAGTCCTAGGGGGGGAAGGGGATGTGAAGGGGGATAAAATCCTTCTTTTTGTTTGGGAGTTAAAATTTGAAAAGAAGTGATAAGGATGAATTATAATTAAAATCACCTCAAAGATATGACGTATTTAAATAGTGAAACTCATACTCCATATTCTCTTTAATTTAAGCTAAAGTGATTAGTTATCATTTAAAATCTCCAATTTTAAGGAACTTAAAAATTGAGCTGAAGGGCTTTCAAGGATCAAAATTCACAAGAAGTCAAGAACCCTTCAAAACCACTCTTTCTATTTTTTTTTTAAAAAATCCTAATCAAGAAATGAGAGGTTATCGGCCCTCCTAATCATGTACCTCCATTTCAAAATATAACTCTCAAACATATACCATAGTTAACCAAGCGAGTCTTGGAGAGTAGGAGAACTAGAGAAATATAATGGAGTAAAAAAATCTATGAATCATAGAGATTTTGAAAAGTGTTAACAATTTATTTATATTAAAAGGTTAACATAATACTTCCTAGTTCCTATAATACCGTATAGAATTACAATCTATATTTATTTGTTTAAAATCACTATATTTATTAAGGCACGGGTATGATTTAGTGTATTCTGGGCTCCTCAAACATAATTAATTAGTTAATAAAATTCGTATCCCATTAGAAACTAAATCACATCTTCTTAAATCCCATCTTTTCCATTCACATACAGAGTATAACAATAAATATAGGGGAGAATGGAATTAAGACCTATTTTTTCACTTTCTCTTTAAATCAGACAAAAAAGGGGAATTAAGACCTAATATACATATGGACTGGGGAGAGTAATGGACATCCACTTAATATACTAAGAGTAAATTAAGGTATACATTGTTTTGTTAGCAAAATATTTCATTTTTCTTGGACAGATATAACTAAGAGTAAATTAAGGCATACACTGTTTTGTTAATTTTTATTATTATGTTCAAGTGTGGCATGCTTCTACTGTGATTTAACTTTTCATTGGGAAAGTTCGCGAAATAGGACTAAAAAAGTTCAAAAATTCCAAAATAGGACTGTCATGTTTTTATTCCCAAAATAGGACTAATTATTGCCAAATTTGGAAAATACTGTCATGTTTGAAGTCTGGTACTGCCAAAACATGGCAGTAATTAGTCTTATTTTGGGAATAAAAACATGAAAGTCCTATTTTGGAATTTTTCAACCTTTTTTAGTCCCATTTTGGGTAATATCTCCTTTTCAAATGCATTGCACACAAAAATGTACAATAATATAGCAAATAAATGTAAGCTTATCTTCATTTAGACCAATTCGGTATTGGTAGATGTAAAAATGTGAACCAAACGGATCTAGCATTTGTTGGTATCGACCGCTTTTGACATATTTATATCGTTTTTTTTAATCGGCTTTGGTCGGTTAGATTGGTTTGTTATTTGTAAACCTTCATTGTTAACGGAACCGCCTATAGCTTGGTCGTTTTCCATTGATGTAGATTTGAATGGATTGGTTTTATCCGTTCAATTTCACATATTTTTGGATCAGTTTCGAGTTATGGTGGTTTTGTTCATACTCAGTATAACAAATATCATAGTTGTTAATTAGTCTTTTCTCGTTAAGTGTACAAACAGTACAGCAGTGAGCTGCAAACCTTTCATTACGATTTTCATTTGATCAAAAGACAATGGAGGTGAATTGCAAAGAGAAGACGGTGATCCGGGACGAAGAAAAATGTGTGGTGAAGCGAAAGGAGCATTCGAGTAAGGTTGATGACAAGACTCTATGTGAACTAGATGAACCGTGGCTGGTTGTGGGAATGCGTTCAAAACTGGATCACATGGCGTCCAGGTTTGGGGTTAAGAACTCTACATCAGACTTGGCAGAATGGGAATTCATTGATAAGGAGTAGCAGCTTCTAAATCTGATTACTTATCACTATAAATGCATAATCGTTTGAAAATGTTATAGAACATAATGAAAAAGTGATAATGAATCCATGTATTAAGATTCACAACGTATCTTAGGTTGCCTGAGCTAAACTTTTATATGACACTTGTGTTGAACTTTGGAGTGTAATGTACTAGATAGACATTAAGGTTTTGTTTGGTAAACATCTTGACAATTAGTCACTTATAATTCCTAATTGATAAAATAGTTGATTTGTGTCCTTGGAGAGTGTAAGTGGAGCTCGTGAACATGACCTAAAATTTTACCAAGGCTCCATTTTTTATTAATCAAGCCCATATGACCAACATGTTAAACAATATTCTATTAAAAATTGGTACTGGTATTAGAATAAATATACTCATGGGATATGAAAAACTACCTAACCAAGCTTTTTAAAATGATCCAACTTATCAAATAAGTTAGTCAACCAAACATTACGGATTTGAAAAGCTGAAAAAGTGTGAATAATGGAGTCCTAAATTAAGCATTTAACTAAACACGGGGTCTTTTCCTCTAAAAATGATATAGTTACAGGTGGGTCGGGGCGTAGGTAGGGGGTACCGAGTAAGTTTCTGATTCGAATCCTGATAACTACAATGAGAAATTACTATGTAACAATGCATAAGACCTCAGTAAGTACCTGAGCTCCACTCTCTATCTATTAACTTATTATTAAGGTCCAATATATATTCTTTCAATTAATTGTCTGATCGGTGTTTGGGGCCCTCGGGATTGGAGTGTCATCATTTTTTTAATGAATAGTTACCATATTACTCCCCTCGTCCCCTTTTAAATGTCTCGTTTTATCATATTGGGATGTCCCTATTTAATTGTCTCATACCTTATTTGGTAAAGTTTGTGTGGCTCAAAATTATACTTACTTTATTCTTACTTTACCAATTAATATCAACCACACAAACCCGCTTTTCTTAAAACTTGTGGCACCCTCTTCCGTCCCAATATAAAAGGGAGGGAGGTAGTATTTACAAGTAGTTATCCATTCTTTCGGAGCAAAGTAAAAGTTGAGAGAAATTTTAGCGTAATTCGAATGCAACAATGTGCACACAGGGTGTATACAGTTTCAGCCTCGGGACCGGCCTGAACCGAAACTGGCCGTTTTTTTATTCGGAACAAGAGCTAATAAGTCCAAATTACATTCATTACGGTCCCAATCCTAGGTGACCCAATCCTATGTTTTCTTTTGAACTGAAATTCGCTGGTCTGGTCTGGTGTGATATGGTCTAGTCTTGTCTGAACTGGTCTGGTCTGGTAAACGTCTGGTCTCTGTGTATTTTATAAATTATAACTACGGAAGTCTGGTCTGGTCTGGTCTGATCTGATTTGGTCTGGAATTGAAAACAGTACAAAAGAAAACATCCATAGTCTTTTAAGATGAAATATTTATCAAAAAAACATTGACCTTTAATTTCTTTCCAGAAATACTTTATAAAATTTCGTTCCTGGAATCCATAGTCTAAATAAGGCATGTATGGTATATATAACCATTAATTCCCAATCCATTTCTGAAAAAAATTAATAATCGCCAACATTAATGTTAGAAAGTAGGTAGGTCCACATAACAACTTCAGAAGATTTGCAAGCCGGATCTCTCAAACTATAAGAAGGCCACATATGATTTGGAAAATCATTGTGTCCGGCCTTAGTCATACAAATAAGCAAAACAGAGTGAAAAATATGGTGACGAATCAAGACAAAATATGGGTCGTCCTGGCGGCATTATCACTGGCGATATCCGCTACGGATTTATCATCCGCAGCGAAATTCCCGGTCGTCGATTTGGTCAATCAATACGACCAAAATAATGTGAGTTTGTTATGTAAGGCTTTTGAACAAACCATACTGCCAGGCCAGAGATTTTCATTTGAAGCCCAGGAGAAAAATGACCCTAATGCCTATGGTTGCACCTGCTATAACAGTAACCCAGACATTCTGGAGATCAGTGCATATGATCTTAAAAGAGACAAAGAGTATCAACTCATCCATTGGAAGTTTAATAGCGTTGGAGCATATCGTAGTTATGATAATATTCACTGGAAATTGGATGCAAAGTGGGAATCTGATTAATTAATTGTTTTTATCTTCACTTTTGTTGTTGTTTGTGATATCAACATTATTAATCGGATTCTTCTTCATTTTCTTTAAGCGAGTGGAATATAGATAGTATATACGGAATATTTCGGTACCAGATAAATAAAATAATTAGATATATATGACTAAAATAAAGATTGATTACAAAAACGTGATTAGTGATTAGAGTAGCAACGAAATCATAGTAATTTTTGTTAAATTTTTAAACCTAAATTAGCATGACACTACATTGTACTAACTATTAGTCATATTTAGTAAATAAGTTTTATTTTAGTAATATTTTTGAAAAAAATCCATAAAAACAAACTCTTACTTTTCACCTAGGAAGCACTTTTTATTTTATCCATACTACACACTCGCACAAGAATAACCCGAACCCGCATAACCCGCCCAACCCAACCCTACCCGACCCTATTTATTCGGGTATTTGATTTTAAAAAATATTCATGGGTTAAATATGTATGAACCCGCACCTAGTGGGTAGGGTTGCCGAATTAAAATCTCAAACCCGATAATAGCCGACCCAGTCGAATGTTCATTTTACTATTATTATGATACAATTTATTGGATAATTTCAATTTAAGACCAATGTGCTCTATCTAGGACTTTATGATATTAGAATTATAATTAAATATTTACCATTTTGACTAGGTGATTATTATATATTTACTTTTCCTTCTAAATGAACTTCCTTTACGGAAGGATGCTTTAATAGTATTCCCGAATGTTTTTGCTTATGAAAGATACACGTACTTGTATTTGTTTGTGTGTTTTGGAAACAAGTTAATCGAATTTCAAATTGGTTACATTGGTTTCCCACATGAAAGATGCAACCCGAAGTGATTTGTTTTTCAATACCCGACCCTACCCGACCCGCTCATGTGTGGTTTACCAACTTATTTTGCGTGCGCGGGTTGGTTAATAGCCAACCCGAACAAATTGGGTAGGCCCAAAAAATATAGCAAACCCAACCCAAGCCGCCCGATGTGCAGCCCTACTACACACACAGGGACACAGGGTAAGGTTTCGGTGAGAATGGTAGCTTAGGAGAGAAATAAGAACAAATCTCATCCATCTAAAATCAGATTCCTACGGTATAGATTTAGTTTTTAACGGTGGCAAAAAAGAAATTAGGCAGAACTTTGGACAACTAACCGCTCTAACTTAACGTTAACGTAACTAAAAAAAAGTAAACAATGTTTAATTAATTACTATTAATAGCCCAAGCACTATCCACGGCGGTGATATGAATTCTAAAAAAAAACAGTGTGATGCAATACTTTATGCCTTTGTATATATCAATTGTTCTAATAGTTTAATTAATTGCATTATGAAATATTTATTCCAAAGTATGCAAATATATTATTAATCTTGTAGTGTACTCGTATAGCAAAATAATGTATTTTTGTCATTAACTGTATTATTGTGCATTTATATATTCTCATTAATTGTATCATTATACATACACTAGTATTGAAAGATTCTCCACTTTTATCATTAACTTCCATACACTCAAAGTAAAGAAGATTTTAAAAATATTATTGTGTACATTTATCATCATTTGTATTTGCACATATGATCTTAATCAAAGCATTTGCACGTTAGAGTGCGGTTTCGGCGAGAATACTTCTTAACGTGAGAAATGAGAACGTTCTAAAACGTTGCACTTTATCATGCACTTATATGCACATTTATTGTTAAAGCAATGCAAGATTCAAATGTGCACATTTACGTTTAAACTTTTGCACAATTGAAATACACATTTTCTAATTTTTTATAAGCACATTTTTGTTTTGCATGATGCACGACACCCAAATCCAACGCTCCAGAATTACTCATTTCTCTCCTAAGATGATATTCTCATATGATCCTTACTTTGGATGTTATATATTAACAATTATGTACTAATATATTTTCTTCTTTAGATATGAGAAAATGAAAAGCTTATGCTCTTGGGCAACTTTATTGTTCAAGTGGTGCATTCATATTGCAAAACTTATGCACTTTTATTGCATATCAATGTGTAATTACATATTTATAAATATATAACACTTTTAGAAATATGATTTGTGCACTGTTGTTTTATGCACTATTTATTTTTAAATAAATGATGCGTACTATTTAGTAGTGCATAAACACCACATTTTAGAATGGTTTTACATTATGTTTACTTAGCTTTTGTACAATTACGGTGTAATCTTTATCTTCTAAAATTAAAGTAAAATTAGAAGATATTAAGATATTTTGACATGTAAGCAAAAACATGATGAAAAGAAAAGGAAGGAGCTTGGGAGCATAAGGAAGGAGCATTGGAGACAAGAGGAAGCTTCATGGATGACAAAGAAATGTGAAAAATCGAATATGATTTAACCCGGAGATCATAAGGGATCAAATAAAGCAAGTGAACATGGGAAAATCAGATTATGTCTTAGACCCAACCACCTCACGTCTCCTATAAAAACACCCCTTTTCTTCCTATTTTACATATCAATTAATCCTCTCTTTCATACACACATTATTCTTATACTTTAGGTAGTTTTTTGAGCTTGGTTTTGCTCTTGAAGCTTGTTGATTATTAAAGTTGTGAGTTATTTTCTATATTAATTCTTCCATTGAATATTAATTCTTCCCTTAATCTATCTCTATATTAATGTTGGGGAGTGTTTCTAAGATGACAATTAGTTAACATCTCGACATTAATTACTACTAGAAACGATCAATGAACCGATGGTTAATCGTTGATGGTTTCACAAGTAAGTAACTTCGGTTTATTAATGCACGGTCGTGGTTAATAAACTTAAGAGGGATTAATTGTGTTGGTTAAACCGAAACCGTTGTGTTGAGGTTATCAATCTCAATTGATTTCATCAAGGAGTTAAGAGATTAAAGCTACTATCAAGTCGGTATATGGCGGTGTTCTATACTTGACTAATAGTAAGAGTTATTAATGAACGGTCGTTGTTAATAACTACCCTCGATGAATTGGAGATACTCCTCGATTGAGTATTCGAGAGGGGATAAGTTATAGATATAACAATGATCAACTAAAATATATCAACCAGTGGAAAGTAGCAAAACCAAGGTCGATTACCTTTGATATTTTATTTCCCTCATTTTAGTATTTTATTTTCTTTCTCAATTATCAAAATTTCCAATTCCCCTTTCCGTTTACTTTTATAAGTTACGCTTACACATACGGAAAAAGCACCTTTCCCTGTGGATACGAACTCTACTATGCTATATTACAGTATTAGCCCTTAGTAGTGAATTTAATTTGAGCCACACTACGACAAAGTGCTCGTCAAATTTGGAGCCGTTGCCGGGGAAAGGCTACACTTTTTAACTGTGTGTTTGTGTAATTTTGTTTTTAATTTTCTTTTATGTTTTTTCATTTACCTTGAATAAATTGAAAAGAGCGGGTACACACTTTGATCCTCTACTCCACCCCAAATCCATATTCCTAACTGAACTCCATTTGCCATTGAGATGAAGAAAAAATGAGGAGCTAGGATGAAAACCCGAAAAGGACTCCTGGGCAAAATGAGAGAAAGCGAGATAACTTTTAATTTTTGCTGGGGAAAATTTCGTGTGTAAGTTCGAACAACAAGATACCGGATCGGGTACAGGCCATACTCGATCGGGTGTTTTCAAAGAGCTTCTCGAAATATTCAAAGGCTAGAACAAAAAGCTTAGCATGGGGGAGCATGATCAGAAAAAACCTTGGGAGAAGAAACCAATTTTAAATGTGAGAAGATACATGACACCCCTAAGCATTGAACTTAATTGAATTGCACTTTACTCGAGGACGAGTAAGAGATTAAGCATGGGAGTATTTGATGCGTACTATTTGGTAGTGCATGAACACCACATTTTAGAATGGTTTTACATTATGTTTACTTAGCTTTTTTACAATTACGGTGTAATCTTTATCTTCTAAAATTAAAGTAGAATTAGAAGATATTAAGATATTTTGACATGTAAGCAAAAACATGATGAAAAGAAGAGGAAGGAGCTTGGGAGCATAAGGAAGGAGCATTGGAGACAAGAGGAAGCTTCATGGATGACAAAGAAATGTGAAAAATCGAATATGATTTAACCCGGAGATCATAAGGGATCAAATAAAGCAAGTGAACATGGGAAAATCAGATTATGTCTTAGACCCAACCACCTCACGCCTCCTATAAAAACACCCCTTTTCTTCCTATTTTACATATCAATTAATCCCCTCTTTCATATACACATTATTCTTATACTTTAGGTAGTCTTTTGAGCTTGGTTTTGCTCTTGAAGCTTGTTGATTATTAAAGTTGTGAGTTATTTTCTTAACTTCTTCCCTTGAATATTAATTCTTCCCTTAATCTATCTCTATATTAATGTTGGGGAGTGTTCTCTATATTAGTTAACATCTCGACATTAATTACTACTAGAAACGATCAATGAACCGATGGATAATCGTTGATGGTTTCACAAGTAAGTAACTTCGGTTTATTAATGCACGGTCGTGGTTAATAAACTTAAGAGGGATTAATTGTGTTGGTTAAACCGAAACCGTTGTGTTGAGGTTATCAATCTCAATTGATTTCATCAAGGAGTTAAGGGATTAATGCTACTATCAAGTCAGTATATGGCGGTGTTCTATACTTGACTAATAGTAAGGGTTATTAATGAACGGTCGGGTCGGTCGTTGTTAATAACTACCTTCGATGAATTGGAGATACTCCTCGATTGAGTATTCGAGAGGGGATAAGTTATAGATATAACAATGATCGACTAAAATATATCAACCAGTGGAAAGTAGCAAAACCAAGGTCGATTACCTTTGATATTTTATTTCCCTCATTTTAGTATTTTATTTTCTTTCTCAATTATCAAAATTTCCAATTCCCCTTTCCGTTTACTTTTATTAGTTACGCTTACACATACGTAAAAAGCACCTTTCCCTGTGGATACAAACTCTACTATGCTATACTACGGTATTAACCCTTAGTAGTGAATTTAATTTGAGGCACACTACGACAAAGTGTTCGTCAATAAACTGTAACTCACTTTTGTTTATGCTATTACTACTTTTAGCGATATATTAATTATGTGATTTTGATAACGTCATCAAAGACATCTCATCCTCTAGAATCATAATATATTTTATTCTTCATATATATACGATAAAAATGAATATGCAACTTTATTGATTAAAAGTGCACTCATATTGTAAAACGTATGCCCTTTTCTCACTAACCTTATGAATATGCAATTACGTATAAGTATATGGGAAAAGTATCAAATAGGCCCATGTACTTTTAACAAAAAGTCAATTGAGTCCATGTACTTTTTTTCGAGTCAATTAAGTCCGCCAACTATCAAAAAACGACCAAATCAGCTTTTTAATAGGTAACCAACCGGTTACCCTGTTAAAAGCCTATGTGGACATCCAAGCTGGTGTTTTTTGTACTGTTTTCCAATTTTTTATTTTATTTTTCCTTTTCTTTTTCTCTTTTCCCTCTCTCTCTTCCTGTTAGAGATATTTTTAGTGTTGTGATCAATGTATTTTATCTAGCCTCTTGGTAGTATTTATTGTGTATTTAATAGGCCTTAAATGGAAAAGGCTACTAAGCTAAATTAGGAATGGGCCTCCTAAAAAGGAGAGCCCATATCATTGTAAAACCTACCATTCTAAGGAGGCTATAAATAGACCCCTTAGGAATGGCTAGGTTAAGCTTTCCGCCCTCAGAAATATTCCCTGCGCATAGAATAGAGCCTACGGAAGTTTTACGCTAACATTCTTCACCATCTTTGTGTAAACTTTCTGGCTATCAATGGAAAGCTTCTTCTACTCCTATTAATCAGATCTTATACATTATAGAGTAGAAATAGGGACCAACAATTGGTATCAGAGCCGAGCGTGTGACCGATTGAAGTTTCTGCAAATTTATCGATCGATTGAAGGCTGAAAATCACTCCTGCGCGATTCTTCATCGTTGAAGTTTCGCACTTGAGCGATCTTCTGTTCTATTTTTATTGTTGTTTTTGCAGGAAAATGGTTGAAGGAAAGTGTTTCTAGGGTTGCTGGGATCACTTCTGTGAAAAATCTCGATCTGAAATTTGGCGTACAGGTTAAGCCAGATTTGAGCAATCCTGCAGTTTAGCGCAACTCCTAGGGAAGAAGAACAGGTTTCGCGCAAAAGCAGCTCCTGCCCGATTTCCACTTTCGCGCAACTCAGCTTGCCCGATTTTGGACTTGAGCGATCCTAAAAGTTGAGCGATCCTGCTTCTTCGCGCAACTTCTCCAAGAAGAGAACAGGCCTTGCGCGATTACTCCTTGAGCGATTTACAGGACTTGAGCGATCCTGTACTTGAGCCATTTTTCTACTTGAGCGATTTTAAGACTTGAGCGCGCGATTACACTTGAGCGATTAAAAACTATTGCGATCTTGTGTGTTGTTGTGCGCTATTTTTGTAGGTGCGAGAGATCATCCCTTCATCCCTGCGCGATTCATCCCGCCTTTGTGCGCGATTTCATCTCCCTTTGCGCGAAGCAAGTTGCGCGAAAAGAGGCGAACCTGGGTGCGCGATATTTACTTATTGCGCGATCCATCCCGGGTGCGCGATATTTACTTGTTGCGCGTTCCATCCCTGGGTGCGCGATTCCGCTACATTTGCGCGATCTGAGTTGCGCGATCAGCTAGTGCTCCCTTTCATTTTGTCTTAAAAGAAAAAAAAACGAAAAGGACAAAATCGTCTTTTGAGACCCGGCGAATTTTGCGACTATCGTGTCCGCAGGTCGCCCGCGCAGGGGGGGTGCGAATTTTTCGTTTTTGAACTACAAGCCGAAATCCCATGTGCGCGAGAGCTCCTCTCTTTTCCTTCACCATTTAATCTTAAGGAAGGAGTGATCCATATAAATAGGCTCTAAAGTTTCCAAGGGTTTTAGGTGTGGGATAAGTTAACAAGCTTACTTTTTCCTTCACTTGGACAAGTACATTTTTTTTCTCAAAACCCACCTCAAGTGCTAATTTTTAACCCATCTTCAAACCTTGAGGTCAAACTCCAAAACCAAAGCTCAACACTTTTTCAAAGCTTCAAATAGTCAACCTTGAGATTAAAAAAAAAAAAAAAAAAAAAAAATTAAAAAAAAAAATCAAAAAAAAAAAAAATCAAAAAATCTCAAGGTTAAGACAAATTTTTCTCAAAGTCAAAGCTACATTTTCAAGAGCCACTAACCTGCAGAAAAACTTCAATCAACCACATGTCAACGATCAACATTCAACAATCAATCATGACTACCCCAACCGCTGCTGATAAAGTGACTGCCCTCTCTGCTAAAAACAAGAATGCAGACAGCGCTGTAAGCACTTCTAATCCTTTTGTTTATACTTGCTCTAGAACTGACCCACACGATAGAATTAAGGAGCTTGAGGAAAAATTTAATACGGGATTTAGTGTGTATAACAGACTACGTATCAATTCAGAGAAAATCATCACTAAGCTCACAACTGAAAATAAGAGACTTAGTGCTAGCGAAAAAGAACTGACAGAGAAGCTTAGAACAACTGAGAAAGAGAGAATTAGACTTTTTGGTGTCAATAATTTACTTATGGAAAGAAGGGGTGCTCTTTACACCAAAATCAAAGAACTCGAAGACCTGTTAGCCAAGAGAGACCAAACAGACCAGACTATTTTCCTTAACCAGCCTAAGGACACTCGTTTCTATAACGCCAAGGAGGGCCTGGGTTTGACCAATCCTCAGAACCTAAAAAAGGTCAACTGTAGACAACTCTACGATGTTAGATACATGAAAATAGGATTGACCAAACTCATGGCCTTCACTGGAGCTGAAGAAACGAATGCCCTCGAGGACGAAAAGAGAAAGACAAAGGCTGGTGTTGAGGTTCCTTTTGACTACACAGAGTTGAACAAGAGTTACAAAACCAAAGAACCCCCGCTAACACCTGCTGATGAAGTCATAACTTATGCTCCTGAAAAGGAAATTGTGCAAGATGGAGAGGAACCTTCAGCTTCAGAACCTGTAGTCAAACCAGCATACATTCCACCTCTTGTGAGAAAGTTTGCTGAGTTAAAAGAATCTTTTGAAAAGGAGAAACAAGTTTTAGAAAAAGAAAAGGATCAACTTTTGAAAGAAATATCCATGTTAAAAACATCCTCTGAGTCCATCACAGTTTCTCAACCCTCTTCCCTCTCTTCCTCAGAAAAATGTTTAGAAAATTCAACCAACAGTTCTAAAACTTCTTCCACTCACTCTGAGCCTCCTTCTCAGACCGGAAACCATGTGAAGAAGAGAGTTGAGAAGAGAGGAGAGTGGATCGAGGAGAAGTTAAGGAGGAAGAAACAAGAAGAATCTCATCTAGGAAATAAGAATCGACATTCGAGTGCTTTGTTTTACGTAAAGAATAAGTCTAGATCTGGCATTAGTGAGCTTTCAACTAGTAATACTAGAAGTGGTGTTCCTAGGAATTTCCTAAGCGAATCCTCGACTAGTAATGCTAAAAGAGTGGCTCCTAAGTTTTCTAGTTCTAAGACATCTGTCAAGAATCGCTACTCTAGTACTTGTTCTCTGAATTGTGTTAAGCCAATGAAAGTTTGCTGTTTTGAGCCTGCTTCCTCCTCCATCAAAGATAAGAATGTGAATGTTCAGAGATGCCCAAAGAAATCAACTGCTGTGAAGGTGAACATTGAGGGGGAGTACAAATTGCCATGTTTAAAGTATCCCCTCAAGGTTCACTCACTTAAACATTTGAAAAGACTCTCTCAAGAAACAATTTTAAAAGATCATCTGTCTGAACATTCACTCATTCTTAATGAAATCTCCCTCACTCCAAAGTTCAAACAACAATGGGTTCCTAAGGCTGAAGCTGAGAAACTAAGAACGTCAAATACTTCTCAATCAGCTGGCCTAGGTTCCCAGATAAAACAAAAGCTGAAACAACTCTTCAACACTAATAAGGATGGACCCATCTGGAGGTGGGTACCAAAACGCACTTAATCTGTTTTGCAGGTCCGTCATGTGTGGTACCTGATCCGATTGCTCCACACACATGGCGGATATGACGAGCTGTGAGCAATCAACTGGTGCACATTATTAAGGGGAGTATTGGCATGTATACTACCCCACTGAGCAGAAAATCAACAAATGCACACCTCAACACCAACACATGCCAAGAAGAAACAACAAGTGCTTATTCTGAGGGGGAGTGTCTCTTTTTCACTCCTCCTGGTGCCTTACAACGAAGAAAGCACATATCAAGGGGGAGTTTTCTACTTTACTCCCCGGGTGACAAACAACACCTTGCACATTCTGAGGGGGAGTTACAATTTTCTCCTCCTGACGCAAATCAAGGATCAATGCAAGACAACCCAAAGACGTTATGGCAGAACCAGTAGCAATCAAGACAACTCAAGGATGTCGTGGTGGTTGTTCTCAAAGGCCGCAAAATCTAGAAGGCCCTAAACAAAAATTGCCGAACCACCAGGGGTGTATCTCCAACAATTCTGGGGAACACTCAACTAAGCAAGAGATGCCTCTGGTGCAAGAATTCTGAAACCCACCATTGACGACACCAAGGCGACCAACACCAAAAAAGTTCATGCATCAAGTGCTCCAAACACTAGAACTGATAATGGAACGGAGTTCAAGAACAAGGAGCTGACCGAGTTCTACGAATCTCAGGGAATTATATAACAGTTCTCTACAGCCAAAACACCATAGCATAACGGGGTCGTAGAACGAAGAAATAGGATCTTGGTGGAAGCAGCCAGAACCATGCTGATACAGTCAAAAGCTTCCTCATTTCATGTGGGCTGAAGCTATCAACACGGCTTGCTTCACACAGAACTGGATGGCGATTCACAAACGATTGGACAGACTCTCTAACATTGCCTTCTTCCGCATCTTCCGCTACAAGTGCTACATTATGAACAACAAGGATGCTAGGGGACAACTTGATCCGAAAGCAACTGAAGACAAAGAGGCTCAATCATCTTCTGAAGTAGGAGGACAGGGAGACGAGACAAGATCGGATGAGCACGTGGTACTAGATTCTCTGTTCGAGCACTTTTACAGTCAACCACGTGCATCACCAACTACAACCGCTACAAATTCTCAGACCTTCCTGTTATATGCTCCCACCGCAGAGAAAACACTCACTCCCACTCAGAATGATGATGAGCACATAGATGACGAAGCTGAATATGAACCATCTACCCCGCATAATGATCAACCTGAAGCAACTGCAACGCAAGAAACCCCAGAGGCACAACCAGATCAAGAATACACTGATCCAGATCATTCAATTATAACTCCACTACCTCTACAACATGAGAGAAAGTGGACGAGGGCACATCTGCCAGAACTAATAATTGGTGATCCATCAAAATGAATCAGTACCAGAACCGCTTCAGCCAATGAGTGCTTATATTCATGTTTCCTGAGTCAGAAAGAATCAACAAATATGACTGAAGCATTGGCTGATCCGGATTGGGTGATTGCAATGCAGAAAGAGATGAACCAGTCTGAAAGACTGAAAGTTTGGACACTGGTGCCTATGTCTTATAGAAAAACCATTATTGGCACCAAATGGGTATCCAAGAACAAGAAGGATGAGGACGGTGTGATTATCAGAAACAAGGCCCGCCTGGTAGCAAAAGGTTACAATCAACAAGAAGGAATCGACTACGATGAGACCTTTGCACCAGTGGCGAGGATTGAGGCCATCAGATTATCTCTTGATTATGTTGCTCACAAAAGATTCACCGTCTGTCAGGTGAATGTAAAGACTGCATCTCTGAATGGAGACCTGAAAGAAGAGGTCTATGTAGCACAACTTGATGGATTCGTAGATCCCGAATGCCCCAAACCCTAGAACAAGTTGAATACGATGAATTGGCCAATAAAAAGACATCATGGAAGAAATGATCATGTTAGGCTATGCTATGCCGATCAAGCTCATCTCCCAGGTCAAACCCGACAGACTACCACGACCATGGAGGACTCTGATGGCAACCTTGAACAAGTGCTGCATTGCCAAACACCATAGCTTCGACATGTGTATCATCTATCTTCTGACTGCCTTCCATGGTGTGGCATTCAACAAAAACGACGATTTTGTCTCGCTGATCTGGGACGACATCAGGAAGAAGAAAAACATTGGTTCTGAAGATGCGACGTGTCTCTAGAACAACTCCAACTATCCACCAAAGACTATCTACTGAGATTCTGAGAACGTCAGCACTCCATCCCTCAAGTGCATTCAGATGGTGACTGAGGATCCTACACTCTTACCATTCACCATACTTGTGTCTTTGCTGCATCTAGCTAATCTGAATGATCCATCTGTCTGACGCTACTGCTAGAAGAACAATATCATACTCCCTATGGCTCAGATAAACCCCCCTGAGCCTACCCCGGGGAGTCAGCCGAGAGATAGTGAGGGTCCTGAGAGTTCTACCCAGCCACAAAGACCAGTGGCAAGTCGGCCCCATGATGATCAGACTACGTCTGCTGAGGGCCAACCCCAAGTTGCTGAGGAGATTTCCCATGATTCGCCAAACGTAGCCAGAACAATAAACGCTGACGATGAGGGCTCCGGTAGCAAGGCTAACAAGCGCAACAAAGTCAACAAGGATGATGAGATTAATGATGATGCGGACGACAACGCTAATCAAGCCAGGGAGCCTCCGGTACAAAAACGCCGACTCATTATCAGGCTCCCCACGGAAACAGAAATAGAGGCGTCTTACTCACGAACAAACAAAGAAGGAAATATCATAAGTGAGACGCGCTCCAAGCATCAAAATGACATACTTCCTCATCATTCACTCCTACACAAAGAATACAAACCGCAAGCAGCCTGACCAAAGAATTAGCCATGTTTGACGAGTGTACAAACCTAGATGTAGTAAACCGGACTGACCCCATAGGAGCAGAAGCTGACTTTCTCAGTTTCCGAGTAGAAGACGCAGCATCTAGTCCAACTGCGCATGCACAAGCCACACCTAGCCACTCTGCTGCCTCCCAACAGGTAGTAGTTTCACAAATAGGGGATCATATACCCACCTCTCTGCCCCCTTACGGAGCAGTTGGGGACAAACATAGTGGTCTATCACCCCAGGCCACTACCCCTTCTTCAATCACATTGAGTCTAGGTGTCACACTCCCTACATTTTCAACTTTTCTAGGACACATACACTCCTCACACAACCACATCTACAGGTCCACTTTACCTGTCATCAACGATCGGAGATAAGTCGATGATGATCGGAAGTCCTGCTGCCCAACAGATAACTCAATCATTATCTGCAGGCCACACATCGGTAATTTTTACTGATGTTGTGACAACGGTTACTACCCCTGTAACCGGAAACCCTGACCTTACCGACTTTTTAGTCTTTTTGCAGCGTTTCATGGATTCCACCATTAAGCCATGGGTGCACGAAGCAATAACCGCTCGGGCACAGGAATTCACGAACACCCCGACGCTGTTTAACGACATCATCCAACCTCAACCATCATCCTCACACTCTTAACAACAACTTACCCCTTTCCTTACACGTCAAAATTCTGAACCCTCCACCACACAACCTACCACTCCTACCACCTCAAGGGGAACCCAGGATACAAAACTAGTGTCCTCCCCTATATCGACCACACCCTACCCTAATCCACGCACTATGGTTTTCGAGGAACTCCAATCTATTATGCTAGCAAGAAACCGACAGCACATGCAGTGACAGTCTCCGCAGTCACAAACGTTCGCATGAGGACCCTGATGATTCGGATCCTCATGAGGGGGAGAACAAGAGGCAGCGGACACTTGAGCATGTTGCATCAACTAGCCAACAACCACAACCTGAATCCTCTAACAACCAACAACCCCAATCATCTAGCCAACCCAAAAGCCATACCACTCAGGAGGTTGAGCTGCGCGAAATACGGATAAATGCAAGGTTTCTCTCAAGGATGCACATTTTTTAAGGGGGGTTCTATTTTCTCCTCCCGGTGACGAACAATGACAAAGCATACCGAGTGCTCCAGTTGAGGGGGAGCACAGAGAGAAAATAAACAAGATCAATGAGAGAGATGTCCTAATGGCTTAGTAAACCCAACTAAGCCTACCCAAGGGACAAAGCCGAGAGTGAGTGAGTAACTGAGTGAATATTATGAGAGTGAGGAAGCAGAAGGCTCCGTTGAGCAAGAAGACAATAATCAATGACAAATCTGCTACCTCAAATGAGCTATCAATCGAGGAATCAATCCCAGTCACTCAAATACTCCGGACAATCCCCATAGGTTCAGGACTGAATTTATTCAGATCCCGGGTAGAAGTCGCTGCATTTTGTCCAAACAGCGCGTGCACAACCCTACCCTAGACCACTCACCTGTCTCCCAACAGACAGGTGTTTAATCACTGTTCACGGGGAACCTCATCTCTTATCACCGTCTCCTTCTGAGGCGACTGATACTGACTACAGTGGCCCTCAGCCCCATGCCACTGAACTTTCATTGATCACGTTGTGTCTAGTTATCTCACTCCTAAATGTTTTGAATTTTCTAGGACACAGACACATTTTTAGAGTCAGTTGCAGGTCCAAGTGACCATGCGAGAACTTCCATAGGCTCATCTTCTATAGATGCAGACCGATGATTGGATGGAAGTCCTGATGTTGCAACATAGAAATCACCAACATTTTCAGGCCATCATTTAGAGTTCATCTCTATAGTGATGATAACGGGTGTCTACATGATCCCGGGGGGCTACAATTATCTATGCTGATCCTAGTGATCATGCCATAACAACCAGAGTGACATCTACTTCAGATGTTTCACAATGATTGGTTGGAAGTCCTGTTAGAGCTACAACGTTTCTATCATTATATACAGGCCACACATCAATGTTTACACTGATGTTGTGTCAACGGAACACCACAGTGTCTCCGGTTCTTATCTTTTCATTTTTTTTGCATTTTCAATTTTCCAGAATAAAAGAATAAAGGCAAGACATCTCGATTCATTGGATTGTCATAAAGGGGGAGAGTGGTCCACACGCTGTTTACTCTCAAAAATCATTCTCGGACACTTCTCTCCTCCAGCTCAAAAACAATGGCTCTCTACTCTCTCATGTTCATCAACTGCCAAGTCAGCTTCAAATCTAAAGGTCATCCATGCTCACAAGTCAACCATCATTTTTCGCTGTTCCACCGACAACTGTTCCTCAAAAGCATTCACAACCGAATAGTCAGAAAAGGCTACATTCTGGAGGATACAGAGGTCGGATGATTAAATGCTGAAGATGAATCCCTTATGCGCCTAGATTTCTCCAGAACAATCATTCTAAAGGCGCCATCAGATTCATTCAAGCTGATCAAGAGAAACTTCTGAAAGGCAGGGATTAAAAGCAAGATTTTGAAGAATCCCTCAACCCCCGGCATCAAAGAACGAATGGAGTGAATAACACCAAGGGGGAGATTGTAAGGATTTCTTCATGAAGCCTTTCCAAGAAGACAAAAGAAGCTGAACTGAAAGAATTTGATCGACTAAAGCGGTGCTAGACACAATCAATGCTCGACTCGAAAAGAGTAGAATGCTGCGCCAATATGAACATGCTCTAGCACTGCAAAACAACTACTACAAGAGGCAGAAGAATCCACAAGAGCCAACAACGGACATCTGATCACAAAGGGGGAGAATGTTAGAGATATTTTTAGTGTTGTGATCAATGTATTTTATCTAGCCTCTTGGTAGTATTTATTGTGTATTTAATAGGCCTTAAATGGAAAAGGCTACTAAGCTAAATTAGGAATGGGCCTCCTAAAAAGGAGAGCCCATATCATTGTAAAACCTACCATTCTAAGGAGGCTATAAATAGACCCCTTAGGAATGGCTAGGTTAAGCTTTCCGCCCTCAGAAATATTCCCTGCGCATAGAATAGAGCCTACGGAAGTTTTACGCTAACATTCTTCACCATCTTTGTGTAAACTTTCTGGCTATCAATGGAAAGCTTCTTCTACTCCTATTAATCAGATCTTATACATTATAGAGTAGAAATAGGGACCAACACTTCCTTTTTCCCCTTTTTTCTCTTTCTTCTTTTGGTCCGCTCCTCTTCTGCGACTCTAACCCCTCCATCTACGGCCTCTTCTTCCTTCTTCTGCAACTACAGATCTATGGAGGTCAGGAGGTGGCAACGGAGGGTGGTTGGAGGTCGTCCGATGGAAGAGATGGAGGTGGAGACCATGGATGTGGAAGTCGGCCAAAGCTGTGGGTAAGGTGGTCAGGGGCTCAAGGAGGCGGCTATGGAAGCCGAGGCGGTTGGAGGTCGCTTAAATGGAGGAGGCGAAGGGGAAGGCCACGGAAGTGGTGGACGGAGGAAGAGGCGGTTGAGGACTTAAGGTGAAGGTGGAGGCCATACTCCAACGGTGGCTATGGAGGTTGGACGGCGGAGGTGGTGGCTGAAGAGTCCTGGGCGGCAGAGGTGGTGGCTGGAAAGACCTGGGCGACGGAGGTGGTGGCTGGAGAGGCCTGGGCGGCGCCGCGGCGAAGTTTGTTCCTGTGGTGGGGCGGAGTAGTAGGAGTTATGGTGGAGAGCAGGGGACTGCCGGACTGGGAGAGAAGAAGAGGGCTGCCGGACTGGGAGAGAGGAGAGGAGCGGACCAAGAAGAAAGAGGAAGGAAGAGAAAAAAAGAGAAAAAAGAAGAGAGAGGAAAAAAGGAAAAGAAAAAAGGAAAAAAGTAAAAAAAAAAAAATCCAACTCGGACGTCCACGTAGGCGTTTAACCGGGTAACCGGTTTACTACCGGCTAAAAAGCCGATTTGATCGTTTTTTGATAGTTGATGGACTTAATTGACTTGAAAAAAAGTACATAGACTCAATTGATTTTTTGTTAAAAGTACGTGGACCTATTTGACAGTTTTCCCTACGTATATCACACTTATTTGTGAGTTTTTATTGTTTTGTATGCACATTTATTTTTAATCAAATTGTTGCACATTTTATACTATTAATAATTTAACAATATATTATGTGATTTTAATATATTTATAAAAACAACCCGTTTCAAGATGAGTCATAATGCATGTATTTTTTTTTTGTCAAATGAAAATGAATATGCAAGTTTATCATTCTAATAGCGCAATTAAATTGCAAAATTATGCACTTTTATCTTTAACTATAGTTGTGTGCACTTACACGTACTCAAAACTAAATATGCACTTTTGGTAACATTATTGTGAACTTATATACAAGTGTGCAAACTTTTGTACACTTATTCTTAACTAAAATATTGTGCACTCTATGCTTTGATTTTTTCAAAGGTTAAGGTATAACAATGAACTATACTCTAACAAAATGGTAGGCTTCAGAACTCGTCTTAACACATAAGTATGAAAGATTTAGACCTATAAAAATAGACCACTTTGATGAACAAAAACAAGGAGTTGATCCACAGTGAACTTTCCAAAATAAGGATCATATGAGAACTAGATGAACCGTGGCTGGTTGTGGGAATGCGTTCAAAACTGGATCACATGGCGTCCAGGTTTAGGGTTAAGAACTCTGCATCAGACTTGGCAAAATGGGAATTCATTGATAAGGAGTAGCAGCTTCTCAATCTGATTACTTATCACTATAAATGCATAATCGTTTGAAAATGTTATAGAACATAATTAAAAAGTGATAATGAATCCAGTTATCAGGATTAACAACGTATCTTAGGTTGCCTGAACTAAACTTTTATATGACACTTGTATTGGACTTTGGAGTGTAATGTACTAGATAGACATTAAGGTTTTGTTTGGTACACAGCTTGACAATTAGTCACTTATAATTCCTAATTGATAAAATAGTTGATTTGTGCCCTTGGAGTGTGTAAAGTGGAGCTCGTGATTCGTGAACATGACCTAAAATTTTACCAAGGCTCCCTTTTTTATTAATCAACCCTAAAAATTAAATATAAAAAACTCAAGCAGAAATACTTTTTCTCCAAGCCCATATGACCAACATGTTAAACAATATTCAAATAAAAATTGGTACTGGTTTTAGAATAAATATACTCATGGGATATGAAAAACTATCTAACCAAGCTTTTAAAAATGTTCGAACTTATCAAATAAGTTAGTCAACTAAACGTTAACGGATTTGAAAAGCTGAAAAAGTGTGAATAATGGAGTCCTAAATTAAGCATTTAACTAAACATGGGGTCTTTTCCTCTAAAAATGATATAGTTACAAGTGGGCCGGGGCGTAGGTAGGGGTACCGAGTAAGTCTCTGATCTGAATCTTGACAACTACAATGAGAAATTACTATGTAACAATGCATAGGACCTCGGTAAGTACCTGATCTCCACTCTCTATCTATCAACTTTTTATTAAAGTCCAATATATATTCTTCCAATTAATTGTCTGATCGGTGTTTAGGGCTCTCAGAATTGGAGTGTCATCATTTTTTTATTGAATAGTTACCATATTATTTTTTTACAAGTAGTTATCCATTCTTTCGGAAAGAGTTGAGAGAAAATTTAGAATAATTCAAATGGCTTTTATTTGGGAAAGGTGGAACCGGAACCGGCTCGGGTAGCCGACGGTTCCGGGCCGGGCCCAAACCGGGCCGGTTCCGGTTTGGACTTTTTTTATATTTTCTTTTGCTTTTGTAATCAACCCCGGACCCCCCCCCCTCACCCCCCAAAACACCCAACCCAACCCAGTAGAATAGAAAAAATTGGAAAAAAAAGGCCCGAACCGGCCAGGCTGGTTCGCGTTTTAGGGGGCCCGAGCCCGCACCGGGAACTGAGCGGTTCCGGTTTGCCCGAACCGGCTCCAAGACCGGGTACTGGGCCGGGCCCAAACAATACCGAGCCGGTTCCGGGCCGGGCCGCCCTGGCCAAGTCCACCCCTATGCAACAATGTGGACACAGGGTGTATACAATTTCAGCCTCGGGACCGGTCCGAACCGAAACTGGCCGTTTTTTTATTCGGAACAAGAGCTAAGTCCAAATTACGTTTATTACGGTCTCAATCCTTGGTGACCCAAATTACGAATTAGACCCGGTCGGCCCGGTCCTAGTTACTTGTTTTATTATTACACATTCATTCTAGGAATCTTTTTCAAATGGCTTTTTCTAGTAATTTAGAAAGATTTTTCAAAGAACAATTCGTTAGATGTTAAAAGGGCTGTCTTGCCTCGTTTTTATAGTTCGTGAGTTTAATTGGGTGTTTCTTGAGTTCGGGGGCTTAGAGGAAATCTATTTAGAGGAATGACATGAATTGCAGGGTAGAAAAATTATTCGGGGTTACTTTGAATGACATGATAACGAATTAGAGGAAATCTATTATTTGGGGTTACTTTGAGGTCAATCGGAGGTCATTATCATCGGTGATGGACTAAAAAGAAAGCCATCATAAATTGCAGGGACGAAAACCAAAAAATAATTTTGCAGGAATGTAAAACAAAATGTACTATATTTGAAGGGACTAAAATTGGAAGGCAATGTGATCTCATGTATATAGATGGGAGTCAGTTTTTAAGGAATATTACACCGTATAAAATACTCCGTACAAATTACACGAAACCAGACTATCATGTCAAAATGTTTGACATGAAGAAACAAAATCTCTTAGTTTGTTCTTGAACAACTTTTTCCAATGTCTTTCATGGAAAGCAACAAAAGAAAATTATACTTAGAACTTGGACAAAGCATACAGAACAAAATGATTGAACTTCCAAGAAACCTGTTGTATAAGTGCCTCCAGTAAGTTGTGTTTCCTCCTCCACAATTTGAAGACCAAGTAGTCACTACTTCCCAATCCATGGAAAGCAAGAACAGCCCTGGAAGAACAAAAAATTGTTGTAAAGAAGAGACGAGAAAACTATGGGAAAAACAGACCTTCCTTTGCTTTGCAAATCCAGCAAAGTTGTACCTTGGAACTCTCATTTTTTAATGGCTTGTCATTGTTTGGGTCGGGCGTTTCAGTTGGCATTACAGGTACTTTCCCTGCCTCACTCTGCTTCTCACCCCGCACTCTGTCAAATACTTGGCTAAACTGTTCTGCTGATGATGGATCAGTATCATCCCAATCTCCGAATTTCGGAATTACTAGGTTGTGATCCGGCTGCATTGAAAACATTGCCACTGTGTTTTTGAGAAAATACCTTAAATAGGAATAAAGCAGACTAAATTTTCTCAAAATAGGAGTATCATTGTTTTCTTCCCAAAATAGGACTCATGCAATCCTATTTAGGGAAGACTTCATTTTTCTATTCTTTTATAGGACTAGATAAGTCCTCTTTTGGGGAGAAACATATTTAGACCTATGTTAGACCTTTACCTATGTTAAACTCCTATTTTGAGCAATTTCTTCGTTTTTTGCGTGAATATATAGAGATAAATATTTTTAAAATAATATTGATTGTAATAATCTAACTTTTTCTCGTCTGCTTATAACATCCTGCCTTTCATTTTCTTGAGAACAGTTCAATCTTTGTTTCCTCCTGGTATCAATCCACACATTAAAATTTTCACAGTGGAATTATTATTTGGTAAAACAAGTACACTCTAAAAATGGCCTGTTACTTATCAGCGTTCGGAAAGCTTGGATAATTCTAAGAGGTGACATTAAGAGTGTATAATAAGCCAACCAAAAATATAATTGAATTAGAGTCGAATGTTCCTTATTTTTAAACTAGTAATGAAAACTGTAAAATTCATGTGCCGGCCCCAATGGTGTTTGGGTTAATTTGATGATGAGCACTTGAGCAGTGGCAGAGCTATTGTACCTATTTATGTAGATATATTTATGATCTATACAAAGACATGTTAAAAGATGAAACTTTAAGCTGTACCGCACTACTGCTTTAGCTATGAGCGCAATAATGGAATCGAAAGAAAATGAGTGCGATACAGGGTGGCAATTGGCATGTACTGCTTAGTATTTCGACTCTTATTTCACTTTTTAATGAAATTTCACAAAATTAATAAGAGCATAGCAGAGAATCATTGATAGCTGCTTGTGTTGTTTTTATATATTTTGAAGAAGCAAGCTACCCAATAACTTTAGTCACTAATGCTTAGGATCCAGATAGAGATTTAAGAGGCATCCATTCAGACCAAGTTATAATGCTATAATAACTTGGGGCCTAACTCACTAAGTGATCCTCAAACAATGAGATTTACCTCATAATTATATACAGAGTAATAGATATATATAGATCTTGTTAGTATCCTATATAAGACATTTAACAATGCATAGTGGAAAATGCATGAGGAGGGGAAATGACATTACCGTGTCATCACCTTTTGTGACTGGTCTAAGACGAGATCTAGAAGGTGTTGAGGGAGCTATTGCACGGCCACCTTCAGATGAACCTTTTTTTTCCCATGTGGGAGAAGAAACCGCGCTACCCCCCTCTACCACCACCTCCTCCAATCCTTGCATGATGCAGGGGTGGAACATCAAGACTTCGGTCACCGTGGCGAGAAGCTCTCCTTGGAGTGCTATCACCCGCATTACGATGAAGAGGTGACTCAAAGGGAGTTCTCCTTCCCCCATTCTCAGTCCCTCGTGAGGGAGAATCAACATCATCTCGACTCCATTTCCGCACATGTTTTATCTTCAGGGGCGCAGGGCGTTTTATTCGTCCTGTTTTGCTCCTGCCGTCTTGATGAATGGGGGAGTCACTTAATACAGCAACGGGGTCTACTTGAGGATTAAGTGGATTCATGTTATCACCTTTTTTTCCCTTGCCGACATTTTCCCAATTGGTAGTATCTGGTGATTGCAACATTTGCTGCACAAAATTGAATCAAATATACACTGAGATAATGTGCAATGTAGTGCAAGTATGGAACAAAGAAAATCAAGGAGATTTCAGTAACTTGATAGAAAAGAAGAAGGGTTGATGTGTTAGCTTGTCATTTGATTTCAAACAAGAACTGTTATGCGTTTAACCTTCTTTGATGAATGAAAGAAAATAAAACTGAATGAAACCATAAGAACTTGCTTACCTAGTTCATCAGAAAAAAACCTGTTATTGACCTGTCAATAATACAATATAGAAAAAGGTATTTTATGCATATGTCACTAAAAGATCTAGGCTATCGCAACGTATGAAAGTTTTAGTTTTAGTAGTTAATAATATGACACAACACCATTAAATTAGGCAATTCTAGGGACTTATAAAACTTGGAAGAAAAAGATGTTTAGAAAGAGACTATCTTTTAACCATATGTGTGGTAATAGGGATGCAACCCAAGCCCAAATTTTAGATAGAATGAGGTGTAGACCGAACCAAACTGCACTCAATAATTTTGACGTGCGATACTCTTGTACAGTTTGGTGTACAGTCTCTGCAGCACAACAAGAATGTCACAATCTCTGTTTTAAGTTTTGGGGAAAAGGAGTTACGTGAATTTTCCAAAGCTCTACAATGTCACATAATCTTGAGAAAAAATATTAAGGGTCGGGTAGTTAATGCTAGGGAAAGGAAAACAAAATCAAAGAAAGTCATTTCCTTATGCTTGGGTTACCATGAAAATTACTAATGGAAAATAAACTTCATAGTAAATATTGAGTACTCCCTCCGTCCCATAAAATTCTTCCCACTTTCCTTTTTGGGCCGTCCCAAAAAATTCTTCCCACTTACCATTTTTGGACAATTTGTGTGGTTCACATTCATTTCACCTTTTTCTTACACAACCACAACCATACATTTCTACTTTATTCCACTTTCTTAAACTCTATGTCAAGTCAAAGTGGGAAGAATTTTCTGGGACGGACGGAGTAAAATAGAAATAATGCAGAATTGCTGACAACACAGTCTCCTACCAGTGTCAAGTTCCACCAAAAAATGATGCCTATGACTCAGGAGACAACTATCTGGAGCTTATGCAAAAGAATAAATAAATCCTTTAGCTGATTAGCTCTTTCCACACTACGATATTTCTAGAAGTTGTTTATCAGCAAACTCTAATTACAAACAGGGGCTCCTTGTAGTCTTCATCTTATGGCCTTTTGCAAACATAGAATCTGTTTGACTGGGAAATAATTTTAGAACCGGTTCATCACAATTTATGCAACTAAAGGTCTTCAGGATGCCTTCAATGGAAATTTGGAGTACTTTTCACTTTCAAGATCCTATAGTAAATTTTTTATTGCATATGCCCCCTTAAAGCCCCTCTCCCAAATAAAAAACTTCTTTACTTGTATAGTTGAGGCTTTATCAACCAATAGTATATGATGGGATTTGGAAACAATATTGGCAATGGGATCACTGACGGTTTGCAAATTAATTTGCTTGAAGGGAAAGATAACTGCACAATTTCTATTTCTGCTGTCATTAATTACCTACTCCGTATTTTTGCTTCAAAACTGAGAAAGCCATTGTTTGTTTCTATGTACCCTAAAAAAATATGTTGTTGGGGTACCACATATGATGATATGAGACTATGAGAGCTTGGAAATATCCAAAAGGTTATATACAAAGCGTTACAACGCGAAATGACAAATGCAGTTTAATCAACTTATGCAATTTAGCTGTCTATAGCATCAGTAAACTAGGGAGAGCATGAATAAATATAATTGATCCAACAAAATGTTTTCTTGAGGTTCGAGGTACTAAGTCATAAATACACTAGTTTACAACTTCTAGCTTTTAGTCTGTTTAAGTTTATCTGTAAGTTCCAACATCACAACGATACCTAAAACTAGAGGGATCTATTATTACCAAATTTGTCTGCTTTGATGAACGAATAGAAAAGGAATGAAATAAAAAAACATACAAGTTTATTTACCCAATTAGCTAGAAGACTGCTTGAACACTAACTCTTGAGAGATGCATCATCCAACGAAGAAGAACCTATTTATCGTATGGGTACAATTTTAGTACAAATAATACGAGGAACGGCCCAAAAACCTCAAAATCTTGGACGCGGCGATGACAGATATGGCTTGGAGTAAGGATGTTTTCAATTGGACTAAAATTTTCTAGTGTGGTTTGTGTAAACCGATTTGGTCTGTTTGGTAGCCATGTTTAAGTCTATCTAGACCAGTCTGGTCTGTTTAGTTCTATGTATTTTTGTGTTGCCTGGTGTCGTCAAGTCTAGGTCGGTCTTGTCTGAGATTGAAGTCAATCCAAGTGAAAACATCTTAAGTTTCTACACACCAACATACATCCATAACCAAATCAATTTACCAAACAATCCCTCTCCCAAATGACACAATTTCCAAGGACTCCGTCCAAAATAGAACTGAACACAAGGCAGGCTGCAGTATTATGTATACTTTAATAAATATGAAAAAATATTATCACCCTGAAATCATACACCACGGCATTATTACACCTTAATATGGTATTAATGTGATAATATAGCAATAGGATTTCAATATGACATTATTTACTCCTATTTATGGAGATATGGTACTCCTAATTTAGAAACTAAATTGTTTTTAATGTGCCAATTTCTTTTTTCTTCTCAAGTACTCATTAAGTTCCACATTGCAAGTCCCACATGGACTACCAAGATAAAGTAAATTCTTCCTTGTAACACGTAACTTTGTGTTAGTAATTATAAATTATATATTTAGAAAAAACAACAAAATTCCATCATTTCCGATGGAGCCAAAGATTCACTATTTTTTGCTTTGAAATATGATGAAATAAAGCAAAATGGCTCACTAAATTGTGTGCACTTCTTTGTTATGAAGCAGTGGTTTGTCTACGCAATTTTCAATATGGTTTTCATCATGGGTCATCCAAAAACAATCTCTCTGGGTTTTAGTGTAAGAATAAGGTTGCATACATCCTGACCCTCTTATACCACCGTAGGAGCCTTTGCGTCGGCACTGGGATAAGTTTGTTGTTGTTGTAGTAAATACACCAAAAGTTTTACTAAATAATAAAAACCGAATAATTTTGAATATGAAAAAGATTGGGCACATAAAATTAAAAAGGGAAAATCGCATATTTGGTCCCTTAGTTATCCACGAAATTAAAATCTCAGACCTGTATTTCGGAGATTGTAAATGTCACCCCTCAATTGTCCAAATTGTTGTAAATGTAGTCTTTAAGTGGTGAAATGTAATCTAGCCCATATTGTATATTTTACCCCTCAAAAGGACCAAATTTATAACAATTTGGACAATTGAGGGGTGACATTTACAATCTCAGAAATACATCTGAGATTTTAATTTCGTGGATAACTGAGGGGTCATATATGCGATTTACCCAATTAAAAATTAAAAATTGAAAGAGAAATAGATTGACGCAAGAATTCAAATTCGGACAAGTAATACAGAACTGAGGAGTATTAAACTGCTCAAGAATTCAATCGACCACAAGCTCATTCACTGTACGGTACTAACAGTAGAAACCCATTATAAAGCAGCAATGAAAAAGCTTCTCAAAATTAGCAATGTTAGCATAACAAGTAGATGATTTATAGCTTTCAATTAGTAGCAGTGAAGTATATGCATCAGTAAAACTGAATACTCACTGTCATTCTTGTGCTGTTCTTCAGCTCCCGCAGCAGCTACAACTATTGGATCAAAATTTTCTTAGCAAAACACAGCTCAAAAGAGAGAGAGAAGGATTACCGGGAAACTTGGTACAAAAATGACTTATGACCAGACAATTGAGAATGACCCGAGAAGCTGTCATGAATGGGAACTATTGCAGGTCACATGGCACTGCCGGTCATAACTAGTGAACAGGGGCGACCCACCTATGTTCAAGCAATTAATTCTCTCATCAAAACCATGTCGTTTAGAAAGAAAAAAGGAAACCCCTCCGTGTGTCCGGTTGCGCTGAACTGGCTTCATCCTTCTGGGCTTCGATTTCCAAATTTCAGCCCTCTGCTGCTCTACACCGCAACGTCGAGTCAGTCCAGTCCTCCGTCTTCCAGAGCTTCCGTCTTCCAGAGCTTCCGCAGCTTTTGTCAGCTCAGTTCAGAATAACTTCTGAATTTATGGAGAACCTACCGGTGCGGATAATTCTTACCCTGCCGGTGCCGATAATTCTTATTGAAATTCTTGCGTCAATCTATTTCTCTTTCAATTTCAGTTGTCCATCAAATTAAATCTCAAATGTCACCCTTAACTCATTAAAAATGATGTAATCATGTGTTTTTTACCTGCGGGTGCCGATAATTCTTACAATCTTACCCCAGCAACAAAGAAAAAAAGATCTAATTGCATCATTTTCAAGTTAAAGGGTGTATATGCAATTCTTTAAGTTCAGAGATCTGATTGACAATTCTTCAAGGCTATATATGAACAAAGTGTTATATTAACACATGAGTTATTGCTCTTATCAGGTTGACCTTTTAGGATGGAAACCTGTGTCTTAACATGGTATCAGAGCCAAATCGATCCATGGTGTGGGACTCCTTATGAAGAATGATGACACGATTATAAAATGGCCGGATAAAAAAACCGGATCGATGAAAAAAATGAATGATGACACGATATAGACGAAGTGTTTGGTCGTAAGGAGGGGTTTTGAATGTCCCACACCGGAAACGTTTGGATGAACAAAGTGTTATATTAACACATGAGCTAGTACTTCTCTTATCAGACTGACCTTTTAGGTGGAACCCGTGTCTTGACAAGTGCACAACTTTGTCGTTGATTGATCAGGTATTTACTTTTTTGCAAGGGTAATCGGTATTGAGGCCGTTTGGCAGCACCTTTTTTCGGCTTATCAGGCTTATCAGCCGACTTTTTCACCAAACACGTAACTTTTACTTTCGCGCGCTGAGTTGTGTAATAAGCAGAAAAAGTAAGGTTGGAGTTACTTTTCTGGCTATTTTGGCTGAAGTTACTGTAGATGACCATTTTAGTTATTTTTGCATATAATTTTTTCTTTATTTTATTAATAAAATATATTTTAAAAATAATTATTTCTTAAATCACCAGAATCAGCTAATGCAGCCACTTCAGCCAGAACTTTAGAAATTTCAGCAGAATCAGCCAAAACAGTCGATTTTCGTGCTATCAAACGGGCTCATAAGTTATACAACTTCCTATTAGTATTAACGGTATTAAGAAAATTTAAAGGGTAATCGGCGTTTGGAAATTGAAACTCTCCTACCAGGTTCGTACTCTTCAGCAGTTCATGTTATCGGTGGCTCCTCATTTTGTAGATATATGTTATACAACTTCCTATTTATTAATTGAGATTAATGGTATTATCGTTATTTTATCAGATTTCAGATTTGTTTTTTGCAAGGAGTTCAGATTTTAGAATAGTTTAAAATAGACTTTGATTAATTGATCATATTACAGTGTTGAACTATATTTTCGAAATTAATTCATAATTCCATATCACCGATTTCAAATTATTTTTTAGATTTCAGATTTCAGTCAAGTAATATTTAGCTTTTAGATTTAATCACACTTAATGATGGGATAATGGGCCAGGCCCAGTGCCATCGGCCCGTTATCCCCAGGCTTAGGCCCAGGACGCAGTCTCACGAGCGGGAGTCACCCCTTGCTCATTACTTATTTATCGGACCGGTTCGCCCATTAGCTTGGAGATGTATTATTAATTTGGGCCAAGCCCACGTAGATTAGACTTTGGACTTATGATGGATGCCTATAAATAGGCCATCAACCCTCCATGTATTCTCTACGCTATTGGACTATACTGAAATGCTGCTAGTTTCTCTACCCGGGTTATTTTCTACCAACATTGGTGCTTTCATTGAGAGCCATCTCTCATTTTCTGGTAGGAACTTTGGAGAGAAATTCAGCAAAATCAGTTCAAAAAAACCAGGAAAAAAAGGAAAAAAAAATAAAACTCCTACAATTTCATATCTGGAAATTGACGATTAAGCTACAACAAGTGTTTCAATTCTTCACTCCGTTCACGAAGGCCGGTGGAGTTGCAAGGACCAGGGCTCACCCAGAACCTTTGATCCGTCACAGAACCTCCATTCACATCTCATTTCTCAGGGCACCGCTTGGAGCAAAGCCCGTCGTCGGTTGTTGCTCGCTTCTCTTCCTCTACAGTCGAAGGTTGTAGCACTGCCGACGCCGGTTACCGCTCGCTTCACCACTTGCCAATCGTCGTTCGTTTCTCCATCTCTGTCATAACGCATCCGGCTGACGACCCAAATCCGAAATTCCTAGAGAAGAGCTAAAAGAGATGGCCAGGTCGAACTGAGCTCCTCAGCTCCGTAAGGGTTCAGGTCTGGTGTTTTCGATCCCAGAACAGATACCCAGGGCTCCAGAGTCCAGAGGCGGCGACAAAGAATCTTGTCCCTTGTGAAGCGGCGAGGCGGTGCCATGGCCGGAGAGCCCACGCCCGTCCCGATCGAGGTTCTTTTGCAGTGACTTCCTTGCGCTTTGTTTCACAGCAGTCCCGCACTTCCTGGAGGGTGAGAGATGCACAGCCCGAGCGTTCTCCGGCAGAGCAACGGCCAGCGAGGCTTGGACGCGGACGGCTGAGACACCTGTAGACCTCTGACCTGTAGCTAAGGATTTGAGTCACAGTCCTCTCTTCCCAGCCTGTAAACCCGGAAAGCAACAGGGCTGGTTAGAGGGGATGACGGCCTACGGGAGTCTGGACTCCTCTTTCTCCAACCAGCCTTGATTTACACCTTAGTCAAAATTTCACTGAACTCAACGGTGAGCTGGCAGACCACATTTGGACCCTTCCTCTCTCTCCGATGAAGCAAGACGAATGAGGATGACCCGCTCAATGAAGGACAATCATCAACCGTGATATATCACAAATAAAAAAAAATGTTTAAATTTTCTGAATTTGCAGGTGAGTCACTAGCGCTGACAGGCCGTGTAACACCATCGCGAGGTCGTGCACCTTTGGAGCTATCACCCCGACGCATGTATGCTTGGTGCCCATACACCACGCCCTTAGAGCATGATGGACCCCGAAGGGAGTACGTGTCCAGGCAAGTTGAGCAACCAACAAGGAGGCCCTCCCGGTAACGCTTGTTTCGGGAAGGAGGGAACGATTTGTCTCATCACTCCCGTCGACCGGGTAGACGGCTGGCTCCCCGAGAGGCGTACCAGCAAAGATGTTCTAGCACAGACAGATCTCGAATGGAGTATGTATCCCGCCAAGTTGGGTAGCCATGGTAGCCAGGAAGGACGACTCGTCATATCACTCCCATTGACCGGGCAGGCGGACAACCTTCCCGGATGGACGCCATGCTAAATCTCGACCTCATGCACAGAAGAGGGTTGCAGAGTCTTCTGCGCAAGTTCAGCTCCGCGCTAGACACGATCGAGCAGAACCGGCCCCTGATGCGGTGGAACATCTGAGGCTAAGGTTACACGAGTTGAGGAGAAGGGTCGTCGAGGGAGAGCCATACGTGTCCGACCTCCACGTCCCGGAACCATCCACTTGCACAATGATGAAGCACTGCTGTCCAAGGGGCATTGACTTTGCAACGTAGAGCTGTTGCTCGAAGTCCTGGAAGTATCGTTGCTAAAGGGGTACAAACTTTGCAACGCGGGAGCTGTTCGTAAAGGTCCATGAGTACCGTTTCTAAGGGGTTACAAACCTTGCAACGCGGCGGCAACCAGGAAGGAGGCCTTCCCGGCAACACTCGTCCTGGGAAGGAAGGAAGCACTGTTGCTAAGGCGGAACAAACCTTGCAACGCGTGCTGTTACCCAAAATCCTGGAAGTATCGTTGCTAAAGGGGTACAAACCTTGAAACGCGGAGCTGTTCGTGAAGGTCCAGGAATACTGTTGCTAAGGAGTTACAAACCTTGCAACGCAGTGGCAGCCAAAAAGGAGGCCTTCCCGGCAACACTCGTCTTGGGAAGGAAGGAAGCACCGTTGCCAATGGGTACAGACCTTGCAACGGTCAGCTATTGCTCAAAGTCTTGGAAGAATCGTTGATAAAGGGGTACAGACCTCACAACGTGAAGCCATTCCACAAGGGCGTGCAGACCGCCAGGCTGGGGCAGAAGACGCCAAGCAGAGGAAGAAAGTGAAGAGTTTGGGTTGGGATTCAAACCCCAGGCATAGGAGGGAAACAAGGAACCTCGACCAATGGGCTGAACTGTCAAAGTTTTCGTCTGTTGACGTGCGGCGCCATCATGTGCCAGCGCCATCACGTGCCGGTCGCCGCCGCGCGGCGCTGCCACTCTGTGCCGCCGCCGCAGTGTGCTGCCACCTTGTGTCGCCGTTGCTTGATTATCTTTCTCAAGACCGATTCCTGGCGTTGACGTCGTTACCTCAGGGACGACGATCGTCGTGATCATGTTCCAGGCCGGCTCCTCAGCGCCGACATCGTGACTGCACGATCGGGCCCCCCGTTCCCTTCCGGGATGGCGACCGTCGTATTCATGTCCGGGAAGGTCATCATGACTGCACGATCAGGCACGCGAGGAATCAGGTGATGATGTTGACAGAAGATCTCTGGAATCAAGTGTCGAATCCTGGAGACTCTAGGGGTACAATTGGGTCACGGTCATAACAACCAATCTGCCCGTGATCGCCTTAGAGGTGAGCCCTATCGTGCTCCGCGCATGTAGCCGATACAGCTTCATACTGGGATGCAAGCGTTCCGGGAAGCCACCGCATTCTAGAAGCTTTGGCTCAAGGATTCTAGAGGTTAACGCCACAGGAACAGGTACATAAGCGTTGAAGTCACGTTATTCTTGTGGACATGGAGACATTCCCCGGATAATACGAAGACGCCCTATGACGCATGGATTCACGAAGACGTGAAAGCATCATTGTCAAAGGGGTACAAACCTTACAACACGGAGTTGTTACGTGAAGGCCTGGAAGCAAGGAGGCCCTCCTGTCTGGTGACGTGAAGCAAGGAAGCATCGTCGCCAGAGGGGAACAAACCTTGCAACGCGAAGTTATTGCATGCCCAGCTTCAGAAAAGGAGCTCAAGGTCCATGTCGTTAACAACAACGGTACAAAGTACGAGGAGGGTTAGCTCTGTATTGAACCCACCTTTAAGTCGAAGAAATCCATGTCAACCCCAAGAGACTGGAGCGGAAGATCAAGATCGGTGCAGAGCTCCCGATCAATCTTATTAGTTGAAGGTCACGATGGGGAACCTTGCAGATCAAGTGTAGATTGCAGGACGCTTGGTCAAATCCTAAGAGTGGAGCATCCCAAGCTTGTAGGTCAAGTGCGGAGTGCCGGGAACCCTCTCTAATCCTAAGAGCGCAGAACTGCAAGCCCGTTGATGAAGTATGGATTGGAGATTAGCTCTCACACATTCTATGAATCGATCATCACAAATTGAAGATCAAGTGCAGAACCGGAGCAACTCCTCAAGTTCTCAGATTCTTTCATCACTTAAAAAAAATCATTTTCCAGTCTGGAATTTAATGAGGTCCGACCTCACTTGGATTAAACGGGCGGCGGCTGAAAAAAAAAAGGAAAAAACAAAAAAAAACAAAAAGAAAAACAAAAAAAAAACAAAAAAAAGAAAAAAAAAGTGTATATATATCACGCCCCGCTCTCGGTGTTTAGTCGACCACGGCTCGGCTCTCGGGCAAGGAAATGATCATACTACTTTTTAAGTCCGGGGTTAGCTGCTCGGTCAGGGCAATTGTAGGACCGACTTCCGGGTCGAAAAGGTATGCGAGAGGTCGCGCCCCGAGCCCCTCTCGTACATCCGTAGTCTAACATTGCTGTCTAAACAGCTCGCATGCGCGTATGATCCAATCAACAATGCGACAACTATATGACCGGTCTTCGGACCGAAGGAATGCGAAAGGTCGTGCTCCGAGCCCCTTTCGTACATCCATTGTCTGACGTTGGTAGGCTTAGCAGCCCGCATACGTGCTTGACAGGATCAACGGTGCGGGTCCGTTCTGGTCTGATCATGCAGGGCCTTGCCCTTACGTTTGGCCGACTTCAGTTCGACTTTCAGAAACGAAACAACCAAAAAATTTCCTAAGTATGAAACTAGCTGTACAAGTCAAGGTGGTGTAAGACCGACCTCCAGGTCGAAGGTATGCGAGAGGTCGCGCCCCGAGCCCCTCTCGTACATCCGTTGTCCAATCACTGGCCAAACTGCTTGCACAACTCGTTGGTCCAAGACTGACAGTGTGCGGGTCAGCCCCGCCTTATCTAGCAGGGTGCGGTCAAGGTTGACCTTGTCAACTTTCCGCCCCTCGCGGTCTAGGTGGGGAGCCAGATCCCCGATAAGTTGTCCAAGTATTCTTGAATGAAAAACGACTAAAGAAAATTGAAAGAACGAATGATGCATACCTACAAGCTCAAGCGATAAATCAATCATGAATAGTAACTCCAAGATCATCATTGCCCGCCTTCTCCGCCTCATCAGGGTCAAATACCATCCCGAGCAAACCAAGCTTCCAGGGTGAAAGCCTGGAGAATGATACGTCAACATGTCATACAATGTAGTCTGCATATCATGTTGATTACATCTAAAAGAGAATAGGATATCACCTCCGTGATGATTGCAATCCTCCTAGGTCCGCAGCTAAGATCAGATATGCTCCAACTGGGTCTCGATCCTAGGAGTGACAAGCTCTAAAAACTCTATAAAGTCCTTGAACACTGCAACTACCTCACGCCCTGCATCCCGGGACGACGCCTCAGGATGGTCTTACTTTAATTTAAGCTCGGAAAGAGCTTTCATATCCTTGGTTGCAGCCAAGCTCAGGCTTGCATAGATCATCTGCTCCCTGGCAAGCCGTGTAACCTTCAAAGCAGACTCCACTTTGTCTGCCCACTCCTGAGCTTGACTACCCGGTGCTGGTTCAAACTGTTCTTTAACCAGCTTCAAAATTCAATCTAAACACACGGGGCCAGTGATTATCACCACGCCATCCATTCCGAGCCACGCGCTCATCTCCGGCCCAAGTTCATGCAGGGCTATCTCCAAGTCAAGTTCGTGTGGGGCTATTACCAGGCCAAGTTCGTGCAGGGCTACCTCCAAGTTAGGTTCCTGAAGGCTATCTCCAGACCAAGTTCGTGCGGGGCTGTCTCCGGGCCAAGTTCGTGCGGGGCTATCACCAGGTCAAGTACGTTTAGGGCTATCTACTGGCCGAGGTTGCGCGCGCATGACAGTGCATGACTTATGTATGAGCTCATCAATGGGCAAGAGCCAACCCTAGCTTCGAGCTTGGGTCTCTCACGTCTACGGATAAATCGTGGCCGGTCACACATGTCACCACAAGGTGGAAATCCCGTCACATGTGCATCTTCTCCGTCAAACTCTCCATCTTAATATCTAGCCAAGCTTGTGTAAAGGAATGAGATCATCTATTCTTCGAAACCACATGCGATCGAGCAATTCTCTTGAAATGTTGGAGATGCGTGAACCGATACATAGCTGGGAAGCCCAGATGCTATCACATGCCGTTCTCCTCAACAATCATTCGTCAAGAGGAAACAAAGTGAAGGTCTCGCCTAGATCGCCGACCAGGATGTTCGAACACCATTGAGATGGCTTAGTACTCCGATCGCCCTCATATCGCAGGAGGTCGGTCCACCTTGGGCTCCTCGTCACATGAAGAAGTATGTGCAACCCTTCGATCACCGGCATGAATGAGCGGACCTACAAAAGAAGGCTCCCACTGACTCAACAAACGACAAGGAATGAGTCACCCAAACATCGCTCTTATTCCCTGCATCAAGAATTTGTCCAAGCACCGCTCTCTTGCCGTGCATCAAGGAATCATCTAAGCATCGCTCCCTTGACGGGAGTCCTCCAAGAACCGTTCTTATTCTTGGAATCTTACATCCATCCTAGGGAAGCTTGAAGGTCAAATGACGTCGTTCGCCTACTGTCCTCACGGATGACGACTATTTCTTCATCGCAAGCCCGGTCTCAACCATTCCTTCAACATATGGCAGATTTTTGCAAATATCTTACATGCGTCGACTGGGATGCAGGGCGAGCCAGACTTCTCTTGGTCTGGTCATGTCTCTCTGTTGATGGTCAGCTTCATGCCATTACGAAGCAGGGAAGGTGTGTGCTTCTCCCCGACATTAGTCAGAGAAGCTCTTAGCACCTCCCCGACATCAGGCAGGGAAGGTGCATGCTTCTCCCCAGCATCAGGCAGAGAAGCTGAGCATCTCCCCGACATCAGGCGGAGAAACTCATGGCATCCCCCAGGCATTAGGCAGGGAAGGTGCGGGCTTCTCCCCAGCATCAGGCAGAGAAGCTCCGAGCATCTCCCCAGCATCAGGCAAAAGAGCTATCATCATCTACCCGACATCAGACAGGGAAGGTGTGTGCCTCTCCCCAGCATCAAGCGGAGAAGCTCTAAGCATCTCCCCGACATTACGCAGGGAAGCTGCACGCTTCTCCCCGACATCGGGCAGAGAAGCTGTGTGCTTCTCCCCGAAATTAGATGGACTTGCATCAGATGTCAAAGGTCGAGACTTAGCATCCTTCACCGCATCCAGGGCAGCAAATGCGCTTCTCCAACCATCCATACCTACGAGGAAACGAAGGTCAGGGCAGGGCAGCAAGTGCACTTCTCCAACCTATTATACCTATGAGGAAACGAAGGTCAAGGCAGGGCAGCAGGTGCGCTTCTACGACCAGCCATTCCTACGAGGAAATGAAGGTCAGGGCAGGGAAGCAGGTGCGCTTCTATGACATGCCATACCTACGAGGAAACGGAGTAAGCGAGGATTCTGGCGGTTGGGATATCTCTCCCTACCCGGCCTAAGGAGCAGTTTATACCTTTGTTCTTCTTGGAAAGTCGTTCTTCGCAAGGCTGGGAAGCTTCTCGCTTTTCCCCAGCACTAGACGGAGAAGCTCCGGGCTTCTTCCCTGCATGAGACAGACCTTCATCAGACGTCAAAGGCCAAGACTTAGCATCTTGCACTACAGCTAAAGCAGCGAGAGCACCTCTCCTACCTGCCATGTCTGTAACAAGTAATAATAGCAATCAACAGGGACTACTTATCATGGTGAACTACTCACCGCGTCCTCCCGAGAACGTCAGACGAGCATTGCTCATAAGTGAAGACCGGTCTTTGCTATTCCCTTAGCAGATGGCGACCGTTGCAGCTGCATGCAGTGGCTGAAGGGCTCACCTTTTTGCATAATTTGGAAGAAGACCCAGGGCTGCTAACCGGACAAACAAGACCCCAGGATGCTAATCGGAAGAATAAGACCTCAGGTGGCTAATCAGACAAACATGACCTAGAACTGCTACCCAGATGAAGGAAACCCTATCCTCTCGCAAGCAGTGGGGATCAATGTGCACATCTGTGGAGCCACCCTCTCCCGAGCATACCTCGGCTCGGCATCATCAACAGACAGCTTTGCGACCGGCCTCTCATGGGCATGCCTTTGCTCGGCATCATCAGCAAACAGTTATGCGGGTAGTCACTCCCGCGCACACCTTGGCTCGACCGCCACCACTGGCAAACAGCCGTGCGACTGCCTTTCCCGAACATATATTGGCTTACCAGTAAGGCAGACACTCGATCAAGAACCGAGGGGACTAGCCTTCCTTTGCTTTATTTTAAGGTTCCGGTGTACTCTTTTTCCTTCACTAGGATTTTTTCCCACCGGGTTTTTTTCCTAGTAAGGTTTTAACGAGGCATCCCCTCATCATAAACAAAGGAAGAAGTCTTCCTGGAAGGAACAAAGAAGATCCCGGGCTGCTGATCAGGTAACCTACAGGACCCCGGGCTGCTACCCAGACAAGGAAGGTACCATCCTTGCGCAAACAATGGGACCATAGTGGACAACATGACAGACCTTTCCAGGCACACCGCAAATCGTCACCATCAACGAACATCTATGTAACTAGCTACCTAGCCTGGCAACCGGGCCGATTTCAAAGCAGCTCAACTACTCCCTTTTACCCGAGTCCACTACTCGACTAAGGGAGTGGGGGACTCGTGATGGGATAATGGGCCAGGCCCAGTGCCATCGGCCCGTTATCCCCAGGCTTAGGCCCAGGACGCAGTCTCACGAGCGGGAGTCACCCCTTGCTCATTACTTATTTATCGGACCGGTTCGCCCATTAGCTTGGAGATGTATTATTAATTTGGGCCAAGCCCACGTAGATTAGACTTTGGACTTATGATGGATGCCTATAAATAGGCCATCAACCCTCCATGTATTCTCTACGCTATTGGACTATACTGAAATGCTGCTAGTTTCTCTACCCGGGTTATTTTCTACCAACACTTAATATGAGACTACGACTCTAGTAGCTAGTGTTAGATTTCAATTTACTTTTAAATTCATCTATAAGGTTTCATAATACTATAATATTTTATATTTCAGGCATTTGGATTCACTTTTATTGATTATTTGAGTTTTCAAAGATCTCTTAAATTTCAGATTTCAGAATTTAGATTACGTATAACTTTCTCATCCAAATTTCAATTTCAGTTTACTTTCAAATTTCTGTACTAAGCTTCGTATTACTATTAAGTTTCAACATTTAGGTTCATTTGCATTGTGAATTTCAGTTTTCAAATTACTCTAAAGTTTCATATTTCAACATTTAGATTACTGTTAACTTTCTTATTTACAAACAAACACACATAATACAATAAGAATTGATCTTAATACTATCCACAATACAATATGATTTAATCTAGCTAATCATTTATTACTATCCATTTGTTCAACTTCTGTTAAATCATTTGTAGTCTTCAACTTCTACCATATACATTTGTTATAACAGCTCACAAATTATGAATGCATTTTCAATTTATGATTTGATTTTTATTTGCAAAAAAATCATTTTCAAAACTAAATTTTCACCTTACATTAATAATAATGTTGTTTTTTACAAATTAGATAGATAAAACATGGGTAGGTCTACCATCACAAGCTAGTGTGGAATACATTAATGGGGTCAACCAATTTCTAGATTTTGCTTTCGCTAGATCTGCTGAAAATGAGAATATTCGATGTCCTTGAATTAGATGTGTCAACACACATAGTGTCCAGGGATATAGCATTCGATCACTTAATATGTGATGGCTTCCTGGAGGGATATACTAGATGGGCTTTTCACGGTGAGGTGTTCGAGGAAACTACTTCTTCCACAAATATCGAGATAGAAAATGTGCTAGGTGATGAGATACACGAGTTGTTGCATGATATGATTCCCAACATTGAAATGAATGTTGACTTTGAAGGAGTAAATTCTAGAAATGATGGTGACAACCATTCTTCTGGTTACAAAATTGATAGTGACAAGTTTTACACTTTACTCAAAGATGCAGATGTGGAGTTATACCCAAATTGCAAGCAATTTTCAAAGTTATCATTTGTCATCCATTTGTTTCACATTAAGTGTTTTAATGGATGGTCTAATAACTCCATGAATATGTTGTTGAAGATTCTAAAACTTGGTCTTCCAGAAGGAAGTATGTTGCCATAATCCTATTGTGAAATGAGAAAGATGATTAGTGCTTTGAACTTGGGATATGAAAAAATCCATGCATGTCCCAATAATTGCATTTTGTACTGGAAGGATAAGACAAAATTTGCCATAAGTGTGGTGCTTCTAGGTGTAAAGAAGGTGTAATTGAGGGTGAAGATACTTTTGTGAAAAGGAAGAAAAAAGCTGCAAAAAAATTGCGGTGGTTTTCTTTGATTTCGAGACTCCAAATGTTGTTTATGTCATCTAAAACAACACTTTCAATGAGATGGCATGAAGAGGAACGTACTAGAGATGGACGAAAAAGGCATCCTGGAGATTCTATCGCTTGGAAACACCTTGATTCTCTCTACCCACAATTCGCTTCTGATGCACGTAATGTTTGTCTGGGAGTGGCTTCTGATGGTTTTAATCCCTTCAAATCCATTGATATAAACCATAACACTTGGCCTGTTGTACTCATTCCTTATAACCTTCCTTCATGAATGTGCATGAGACACTCCAATTTCATAATATCTTTACTTATTCCTGGTCCAAAAAGCCCCGGGAATGATTTGGATGTGTTAATGCAACCTTTAATTGATGAATTGCAAGAGCTTTGGCAAGTTGGTGTGGAGACATATGATGTGTCTCTGAAACAAAAGTTTAACATGCGTGGAGCTTTGCTTTGGACTGTTAATGACTTTCCAGCGTATGCTATGTTGTCTGGATGGGTACAAAGGGAAAGTATGCATGTCCTTGTTGTGGATATGATACTAAATCTAAGTGGTTAAAAATGGCGGAAAGTTTTGCTACATTGGACACCATAGGTGGTTGGAAAGTAACCATCACTTTCGGAAGGATAAACACTCCTTTGATGGGAATTCTGAGTATAGAGCAGCACCCTTACCACCATCAGACAATAAAGTTTTGAGACAATTAAAAGACTTGGATGTTGATGTAGGTGGACCATGGAAGAAGAAAAGTTGTTTATTCACATTACCATACTGGAATGATCTTCTTATATGCCACAACCTCGATGTGACGCACATTGAGAAAAATGTGTGTGATAACATTTTTGGTACATTAATAGGGCAAGACAATTATAAGGCACGCCTTGATCTAGTGGACATGGGTATAAGAAGCATTCTTCACCCAAAAACTCGGCCCAGAGGGGATACAAAGTATTAACCTCAAGCATCTTATGAAATGACTATGGGTGGAAAAAATGCTTTCTTGAAGATTCTCAAGGAAATGAGGACTCGAAATGAATACTCTTGCAATATCTCTCGTTGTGTGCAGATTAATTGTCATATTTTAATGCAAGAGTTTCTTCCAATGGCAATACGGTGGTGCTTACCGGAAAAAGTGTGTTCTGTTCTCATTGACTTGTGTAACTTTTTCCAATTCATTTCTTGAAAACTTTTAGAACAAGACACCCTTGAAGTAATGGAGTCTCGCATTGCTTTGATCCTTTGTGAAACGGTTTCTCCATTGTTAATAAAATATAAAAACTTTCAGTCTTATGTGGGTAATAGAGCTTATCCAGAGGGTTCTATTGCTGAAGGGTTTTTGGCAAATGAATGTTTAATTTTTTGCTCAAGATACTTGGAGGGGGTTGAAACAAGTTTCAATCCATCTCGTCAGAATGATGAAGGCGAATTCTCATTCGATGGAGATGTATCAATTTTTCATCATGTTGCAAGACCACTTGGAACAACAAAAAACAAAGGATTCAATGTTAACAAGCAAAAGAGAGTATCACGTGTTGAACTTGACAAGCTATCTGTGACGCAAGCACATAGATATGTGTTTTTTAATCATGAAACGGTTTCTCCATTTTTAATGTATGAACTTGAAACCTTAATACAATATTAGCGTTTTTATATTTTATTTCTAAGTATGAGGATTTTTTTATAGAAAAAATGTTGAACATCTTCGGAGACAACATCGTTCTCCTCGTCTTCTTATGAGTTGCAAAAGTTGCATAGTGAAACTTTTCATATATGGTTTCATGACCATGTAAGTGAAATGTTACTTAATAATTATGACGTGCAAAAATTCATAAGCATTTAAGTACTTGACTTATACAGATTATGAAATTATGTAGGTCGCGAATTCAGAAAACCAAGGAGACGCACTTGTCACGGATGAACTTAGATTTCTTGCACGTGGTCCTCTTGATAAGGCAAGTAGATTCAATGGTTATGTTGTAAATGGACTCCAGTTCCACACTAAAGCATGCGAGAAATGGTTAAAAACTCAAAATAGTGGGATTGTAGTAACCTCTAGATTGACAAGTTATGCAAGTTCAAGAGATGCAAGACCCATTGAAGGAGAGGTCAATTATTATGGGGCATTAACTGACATCATTCAGTTGAACTATTCTGGAAAATTTAAGGTTGTATTGTTTAAATGTGATTGAGTTGATCTAAACAAAGGTTGCAAAAGAGATAAATTTAGTTTTAGGGAGTGTTTGCAACTGCTTCTGCTTAAAAAAAAGCACTTCTGGAGATGTAAGGAAAAAGTGATTAGTAGTAAAAGTTGATAGTGTTTGAGAAAAAAGTGATTTTGAAAAGTAAAAGTTGGTAGTGTTTGGTAAAATAAGTGCTTTTTGTGTAATAGAAAAGGGAAAAGCACTTTTCACACGCAAGCCGAAAAAAAGTAAAAATTGGTAGTGTTTGGTAAACAAGTGCTTTTTAAAGCCAAAAGCTGAGAAGTGCTTTTTTTTAAGCGGTTGCAAACACTCCCTTAGACTAGTCAATTTTTCACACCTTACGCATACTGGAAAAAGTTTGGTTGATGATCCTTTTATATTTGCTACACAAGCAAAAAAGGTTTACTATGTGGAGGATGATAGAGATGACGGGTGGCTCTTGCCAAACATGCAAAGCTAAGGGACACTTTTGATATGGGTGATGAATTATCATGTGGAAGTAGAGGTGGAAGAAACAACTCCCAAAATCCAAATCTTGAAAATGATGATCCAAGTAATCCTTCACTTTGGATTAGAGATGAGTATAATGAGGGAGTGGAAGTGACACCAAAGATGGAAAATGAGCTTGTGGAAGAGGATCCATTGTTGATGAATATTTTGATGAGGATATGTTTTAACATATATTTAAATATTTTGTTTTTGTATATGTTTAATAATAATAATAATACTTTGAAGTGAAGTTTGTTACAAATAAATTATTGATTCCTAGTGTTCTCTTTCTCCATCTCATTAATAAGGTAAATACATGGACTTAACATCTAACACACACAGACACACAGATACACACGCACGCACGCACGCACGCACACACACACACATATAAAGAGCTACATGTTACTAATTTATATACTTGTCAAATTCATTTTATAAGGTTGGAAATGACACACAAACGGCTAAGAACCACCAAGACAGTACGTGCCTCAAGTTGTCAATCGAATTCAGGGCCTCCACAACACATTCAAAATAAGGAACAATCAATTTCTCACTTCCAAAATAAGGAACAACCAGTTTCATCACTGAATAATGTTCATCCTCTCAATGAAGAAGTGGAGCAAGTCACCGGTATATTCTCTAACTTATTTGGGGCAACATTTTAGAATGCAATCAAACCAAAATAGTTTAACTGAGATATCAGTTAGCTATACATGTTATTTTTAATTGATTGAACTTTTATATTTTGGCTAAATCTATAGAGTTTACCAATTTTGACTAAATTAATAAAAGACAACAATTTAACATGGTATTATTGAACTTGTGCACTGCACCAGAGCATATAAAAACTTCAAAACAAAACAAAATGCTTCTTCATCTCTCCTTTTCCCAATATCTCTGATTAATCATTGATGTGCATTTTTATGGAACTCGCTCAAACTATGCAGTTATATTCCTAATATGTGTGTTTTGAAGAATTTTGAACTGAAGGTCAACCTTGACAATTTATCACATTTATGAACACATTTTAAGAAAATGTTAACCCTGTCCATTTAGTTAATGGTAGACACATTGCATGACTACCCTCAAATGTGACTATCAACACAAATACTACACGGTTGGATAAAAAATGCGATATCAATGTTTAGAGTTCCTTTCTATGTACTTACGCTTGAGTATAAAAATAGAGTAGGGTACATCATATGTTCTTCATTCTCATTACTATTTGTATGATTTATTTCAGTCATGTGGTCTTACATTTTATTTTATTTAGTTCCACCAAAGGCTAAAAAGCTTCAAGGTTACACACGTATAGCTGAGATATGGGATTTGAACAAAGAGGAACAAGTGATAGTTGACGTGAATGCTCACCATATACCAATAGGTGATTCAGCTGCAAAGCTAACAAGATTCATTGGTACCATGGTTAGAATGTTTGATTTTGCTCCCTTGAATTACACAACTTGGTCTCAACTTCCAATTAGAAAGAAGGAAGAAATGTGGGTGACTGTGAAGGTATATAAAACAATAATGTTTTATATTTGGAGCTTAAATTATAAACTAACTGCCTTTCTTGTGCTCTTAAAGTCTAGGAGAAGTTTCAATTTAAAACATTGGACGGAAAAGTGGTTATAGATGGAGAGCCATTTAAATGTATAAAAGTGTGGGCACTTGGCAACATGAATGCTAAGTGGAGGTACTGGAAATGGAAGAAAATGATTTATGTGAGTATATCAACTTACTTTATTCTTGTTGAAATTTGTTTGAACTGTTTGTATTTCGTATTGTGACACTGTTAACATGCTAATATTCCTGCAGAAATGTCCCCTTTGATCAAGGGACATTCCAGTTCTTGCACAAAAATTGTTTGAGCAGGTAATGTTGACATTGTTTACTAAACTATCAATGTTAAGACTTTTCTGTTATAGAATAAAATTTTAGTCACATGAGAATCACAATATTGATGCTAAAACCTATAGACTATTCACTGATCAGTGATCAACTTTAGTTAAACAACAATGAAGGTGGGCAGGGTTCATCAATTTGTTGTGGGTCTATTAAATTTGCTTTTCACCATTATTTAGAAAGATGACATGATTGTCAGACTAAAATGGCTTACTATGTTGAAATTGTGGCAGGAACTACATAATGTAGTGAGTTATCTACAAGTCAAACTTTGTTGTCAAACTCTGTTACATCATTAAAAATGATGTAACCGTATTTATCATTTGTTTGTGAAACATTGAAACTTGTTTCTTTTCCTTCATTTCTTTATTTGTATTCCTTATTTTATGGTGATGTTTTTTTTTGATGAAATTTATGTTAATGTTTAGATTCATTTTTTGTTTTTATTGGAAGATCTCTCTAACAGTTTAATATGCTATTGATAATTTTTTTCCAGGTATTATACTTCTTAGCAAAAGAAAACGTAACATCTTTTGGACAACAAGTTGAACTTTGGATTTGTCATTCAAATCAATTATTAGATGAAATTTGGATTTATTAATATTTAGTAATGAAGCTTATTTTGGTTATTACTACTGGATGATTATTATATTTGTTACATATGAATGTAAAGACTTTACATATAAAGACTTTTACTAGAAATTTGGATTTATAACTTTGGATTTGTTACTACTTGGTGATTATTATCAAGTTTATAAAAGACTTTCATTAGAAATTTGAATGCTTTTGAAGTGTATTTTTTTATTTGACATCAAATTGGAATTATATCTTTGAATTGCTCTATTACATATAATAGAGCAATACCAACGGTCTATGAAACGTTGCTATAGCAACAAGCTAAATATTATTAGTTCAGGTCTATACAAATGGTAAACGTAATTACTAATGCACACTACTTTGTTGGTATAAGTTTAAGAGCTATTCCAACGATACGAAAAGATGTTGGTGTTGATCTATACCTACGAAACGTATACTAACAATGAAAATTTTGTCGGAATAGCATGTAATTTTGTTGGTATATCCAAATGACATCTACACCAACGGTTTATGTATTTATACCAACGGTATTTCTACCGTTGGTAAGTGGCAGTTTGTTTGTAGTGGGATATTGATAACCGCTTTCGCGGCGTTGTAGTAAAACGGAGTCTAACCTTTCAGTTTTTCCCCGAGTATCGTGTCTCTCGAGGAATGGCGGAGGAGCTTCTTGATTTCAAGTCCAGTCACAGGTTATCGCAAATTATTGGAAGCTTTCCAAATTAAAATTTTTGATTGATTTTCTAAACTACTTTTTGGAAAAGAAAGTAAATTAAATTGTGCAAATACTAATGATGGCTCAAAAATAGACTAAAGGAAAAAATATAATATTAAACTTAAATGGATTGGTGCAAATAAGGGCAATGAATTGAGTAATTAGAAATGGATATATTCTTGAACCTAGTAATTAGGGAAATTAAAACTAAAATTGGACTAATAATTTCTTTCCTCATAGACAAGAATAGAAACTATTTTCATTAATTTATCCTATTTCTAGGTGTCATTAATGTGTTCAAAAATGGTTGGCTTGAATTAAATTCTAACCTCATAGACAAGGTAGAAATAATTCTCCAATATTTTAATTAATAAAAATAGCCGAATTCATTAACTAGTTAAACTCATTATTTAAGCAATTGAATTTATCTCTCATAGACAAGATGTAAATCCCTTTCATTAAATTATCCTATTTCTAGGCCTTATTAATGTGCTTGAATATGGTTGGCTTAAATTATTTTCTAATCTCATAGACAAGTTAGAAATAATTTTCCAAGAATTTAATTAATGAATATGGCTAACAATTATTAATTACTATTTCATCATTTCAAACAACTAGTCCAAATTATTAATTTTAATCCCTAATTTTCGGTCAACAAGTCAATCCATATTCCTTTAGTCAATTCATGCCCAAAACAAATTTAGCTAATAAACATCATTTTTTCATTTAACAATACAATGAATAAATTCAACATTAACAAGGAATTAAGCATGTATAATAGCAAAAATTAAACAAAAATAGTATTCTTCCAAAATAAACTTGTAGAACTAAAATATCACCTTCTGGAATTTTTCCCGAATTTTATAACCTAAAATCCAATTTTAACAACTAATTGATAATTTTCCCAATATTAACTAGAAAATACAAAAAAAGCAACTACAAATATTCTAAATTCGTTCTAAATTTTATATTGAATACTAGGAGTGATATTACTGTGAATTTAACTGGAATTAGGACAGAAACTAATTTTTTTCCTTTTTTGAGTATTTAATTTAATTTACGCAATAATAACAACTAAATGCCAGAATTAATTAAAATTTACTTCTACTTCATAAAAATTAACTTTGTTTTGATAAATAACTACCTTGAGGCTAGTAAACAACTATATAATTAATTGGAATGGATTTAATGTCAACAACTATTTTATTCAAATTTAAGACGAAAATGCGAAATAGTTGAATAATTTTCTGGAAATTTTAGAAGCACAGATAAAAAAAACTAAGTACAGATTCAGATTCTACTCATTGAAAGGATGAAAATACATATAAAGAACTCACAATTTGGAGCTAAAATGAGAAAGATATGAAAGATTGAAGTTGAAGGTGCAACAATGGTGGAAATCCGAGCTTTGAGGAGGAAGAAGACGCCCTTTTTTATCTGATTTGGGCTTGAAAATTGGTGTATTGAGTTGGGGATGGAAGAGGGCTTTTATAGCCGGAGATTATTGGAAGGCGGCCAAGAAGGCGGCCGCCCTCCGGCCATGGCCGGCAGCCTTCGGTCATTTCTCCGACAAAGCTTCGTGCACGGGTCAATTCCGCCGCAGGCGTCCACGGTAGGCGGCCGCCCTCCTTGGCCGCCTCCCGTCTTGTCTCAGCTACCGGCAGCTCGTAAATCACATCCCACCGCAGGCGGCCACAGAGGGCGGCCGCCCTCCGGCCCCCGTCGGCAGCCTTCCATCATTTTGTCGCCATGCAAAGTGTTAAGTGCTGAAACTGTCAAAAACTCGTAGGCGCCCGGAAAGGCGGCCGCCTGCTCCACCGCCTTACGTCAAATGGAAAAGTTGTCTTCATCAAAGTTGTAGCTCTCTTTCTTGGCTAACTACTGGAATTTGAATCGCATTCATTGGATTTGTAGTTTATGAGATATGGTCAAAACGGTGACCACATGTCACTTTCCATCGCAACTGCAAATGTCTGACTTCTTTGAGCAATATGTCCATTCTACGGTGGTTATTTGGCTCTGTGTTCTTCATAAGAGTTGTAGATCAGGAAGATATCAATGTAATGAAACTCGTATCACGAACGTTGGACAATTATGCGCAAAGTTATGATCACAATACGAACATGTGTCTCTATGCATCGTCCATTTTCATCAAAAGTAGCCATATATGTGACTCCTTCGTGGTTTTGAACTTCCTTGCATGATTTCTTCATCACTTGGACTTTTTTCATTGAACAATTGGTCAATATATCTTGCAAACTTCCGTATCAATTCATTTGTTGGCAAAAAGTGCCACTTTCTTCACGCAATTGACCCGAAATTTCACAAAACATGTTATGAATGCGATTTTTACCCGATTTCATGAAACTTGAACCAAAATATATAAAATGTGCCTTGTTTTTCTATTTTTCAATCCAGAATTGCTTAAATTTGATAAGAAAAATAAGTACATAAATGGACTTATCAATCTCCTCACACTTAAGCGTTGCTTGTCCTCAAGCGACGAATCAGTTGTAAACACACTCAAAAGGTAAAGTCTAACTGTATTACAATCTAGTTGCTATTTTAAAGAAGTAGAAACAAAAACCTCTTATTTTTATTCTCAATCTTTAAACATTCTAGAAAAATCACCCAAAATACAAGAATTTAAAATTAGTATTACTTAAGAAAAACTATTTATGTTAAACCACCAATCAATTCCTTATCCCAAGGTTTTCATTATTCTAATTTGGACATTCATCTTGTTCACCATTTTTTTTTATTATTTTATTTTATTTTATATATTTTTTTTTTTGCTCTTTTTCACTCTTGTTGGCGGTGTTATCCCATGGTAAATGCATATTTCATTCTCACAGACTGTGATTAACGAATGAAACAGAGCCCCTTTTCGGAGATGGAATTGTCCTATAACAATGAGTTTTGAAGAGGTTTATTAATAGTAACATTTTTTTTTTGAATAAAATGAATGTCCAATTAAAACAAATTCAGGCCTTTACATTCACAACCAAAAACCCATAACAAATTTAAGTTTTCTAAAAATAATAATAATAGTAAATTCTTACAATAAGGGTGATTTTCTAAACTATTTTGTGATTGATAACAAATTGAGAAATTAATGTTTCATATCAAAAATAGTAAAAAGATTGTTCTAAAGCAAGGTTTTAACTTTTTTTGAGTGTAAAACGCAACCTCCTCACACTTGAGCTAGACCTCGCCCTCGAGGTCTTCTTTTAAGGCACAAAACCTTGAAATAAAGACACATTTTTTTTTTGGTTCTTTCCTCACACTTGAGTTTTGAAAAGATTTTGTGAAGAGGAATAATGAAACAGGGATAAAAAAAATCTTTACATCATTCATAGTCAGTTTGTAAGAGCATTTAAGTCAAAAGAGCAGCACAATGTCCAACCCGTGTCCTCCCGTAAGGTCTAAGTCAATCTCATATCTCATCAACATTGAAGCACACCCTGCAAACACACAAAACAAACAAACAATGTTATGAAAAACATGGGTTGCCTCCCAAGAAGCGCTTCTTTAACGTCACTAGCTTGACGTTTGAGAGAGAACTCTCAGCTATGCATGTCGGTTGTGGAGCACTCATCATTCGTGCCTCCACCTTATCCTCTACGTATGCCGTCAGATGGCGTAGACCCTTGAACTCTTGTGACCACCAAAATGTGATATAATCTTCAAAGAACACATCGTTCGAACAAGGAATTAGCACATATCCTGCATCACTCTCATTAGTATAATCAACAAGTATTTCAGGATCAGGTGCCTCTGGTGTCTCCAACCGCTCATAATGAGCTTTCAAGGTGGAAGCAGCTTGAATAGAGATTGCATACTCCTCTTGATGGGTTTTCTCTTCTTCATCTATGCCCTCAACATCACAAAGTTTAGACTCTGTGTCACTCTCTAAGACTGCATCCCAACTTCCTAACTCACGACCCCCACAAATATCATCTAGGCAAACAAGTCTTTGCCTAGCACAACTATGCTCAACATGCTCAAGTAGAGAATCAAAGAAGGCATCATCGGACATTGTTTCCTTCACATCACAAGTTTCATCAACTATTTCAACAGGTGCTTGAGCTTGTGTAGGATCAAAATCTTCACCAAGGCTATCTTTGTGACACTCCTTAAATGAGAGGTCAACCATAGATGGTAGGGTAGGTTCCTTGTCACAAAGTATCTCATCATCTATGGTTTCTTCATCAACCTCATTGGGCACTTTCATATGGGGCTCTTGAGAATTAAGTTCTACGAGGATAGGCTCTCTCTCAATAGCAATGAGAGGCTCAAAAGAAATAGGGGTGAGAAGAGTTTCAACCATCTCGCCCATGGTTACCGCAACCTCCTCCTCAGATTTAGCACCTTCTTCGTATGTCTCCTGTTGAACTTTGTGGGCATTGTCATAAATGATTTTTTCAAACAATTCCTTGATACTCTCATCATGAGATGCTAGTTCAATCCTTGTCTTTCTTAAGTCTTCCACAAAATCGAGTAAGGACGATTTTAACTCTTCGAGTTCGTGTTGAGGATAAGGTGAAATTCCAGAGTTACCCTCGTAGGAGTACTCGTTTGTGCTGGTGTAATGATTTTCTAGCCTTTCTTGGTAATTTTCATGATAATTAAAATCATCATGATAATTACCTTGATAGGAGAAATCATCACAGCCTTCAAAGTTTTGCCCTTGGTGGAAATAATTCTCTTGAAATCGGTAATCTCCATACCCCAAAGGCGGATTTTCGCACCATTGATAACCATGATTGTTATCCTCATAACCTTGCTCATAGTATCCTTCATTTTGATTATTTTGAAAAGATTGTTGTTCATAGTATGGATAGTGATATGGTGGTTGAGAATTAATGTGTTCACTTGAGTAATCCATGAGGAAATCTCAAGCAAACACGTGAGAACAAAACAAAAAAGAAAAAGAAAGTCTCCCTAACTTGAATTCGCCCATGCTAAAATCAAAATCAAGAAATCACCGTGCCATTCCCCGGCAACGGCGCCATTTGATAACCGCTTTCGCGGCGTTGTAGTAAAACGGAGTCTAACCTTTCAGTTTTTCCCCGAGTATCGTGTCTCTCGAGGAATGGCGGAGGAGCTTCTTGATTTCAAGTCCAGTCACAGGTTATCGCAAATTATTGGAAGCTTTCCAAATTAAAATTTTTGATTGATTTTCTAAACTACTTTTTGGAAAAGAAAGTAAATTAAATTGTGCAAATACTAATGATGGCTCAAAAATAGACTAAAGGAAAAAATATAATATTAAACTTAAATGGATTGGTGCAAATAAGGGCAATGAATTGAGTAATTAGAAATGGATATATTCTTGAACCTAGTAATTAGGGAAATTAAAACTAAAATTGGACTAATAATTTCTTTCCTCATAGACAAGAATAGAAACTATTTTCATTAATTTATCCTATTTCTAGGTGTCATTAATGTGTTCAAAAATGGTTGGCTTGAATTAAATTCTAACCTCATAGACAAGGTAGAAATAATTCTCCAATATTTTAATTAATAAAAATAGCCGAATTCATTAACTAGTTAAACTCATTATTTAAGCAATTGAATTTATCTCTCATAGACAAGATGTAAATCCCTTTCATTAAATTATCCTATTTCTAGGCCTTATTAATGTGCTTGAATATGGTTGGCTTAAATTATTTTCTAATCTCATAGACAAGTTAGAAATAATTTTCCAAGAATTTAATTAATGAATATGGCTAACAATTATTAATTACTATTTCATCATTTCAAACAACTAGTCCAAATTATTAATTTTAATCCCTAATTTTCGGTCAACAAGTCAATCCATATTCCTTTAGTCAATTCATGCCCAAAACAAATTTAGCTAATAAACATCATTTTTTCATTTAACAATACAATGAATAAATTCAACATTAACAAGGAATTAAGCATGTATAATAGCAAAAATTAAACAAAAATAGTATTCTTCCAAAATAAACTTGTAGAACTAAAATATCACCTTCTGGAATTTTTCCCGAATTTTATAACCTAAAATCCAATTTTAACAACTAATTGATAATTTTCCCAATATTAACTAGAAAATACAAAAAAAGCAACTACAAATATTCTAAATTCGTTCTAAATTTTATATTGAAGAGTACTCTTCCGGTCAGGAATTCCTGACCGGAACCGCCGTCCGGACGGCGGCGTTTGGCCGCCTTCCGGGTGGAATTTTTCAATGAAATTTTTATGACATGTTCTCCATCAAGTCTAGTTTATCCACTAAAAAATTCAGCCAAAAACGCATTCGGGAAGGTCGTCAAATGATTTTTGCAAGTTAACTGGTCCGGAAAATACGTATTCCGGACCAGTTAACTTGCAAAAATCATTTGACGACCTTCCCGATTGAATTTTTGGCTGAAATTTTTTGTGGATAAACTAGACTTGATGGAGAACATTCCATAAAAATTTCATCAAAAAATTCCACCGGGAAGGCGGCCAAACGCCGCCGTCCGGACGGCGGTTCCTGTCCGGAATTCCGGACATGAACTTTTGTCTTATATTGAATACTAGGAGTGATATTACTGTGAATTTAACTGGAATTAGGACAGAAACTAATTTTTTTCCTTTTTTGAGTATTTAATTTAATTTACGCAATAATAACAACTAAATGCCAGAATTAATTAAAATTTACTTCTACTTCATAAAAATTAACTTTGTTTTGATAAATAACTACCTTGAGGCTAGTAAACAACTATATAATTAATTGGAATGGATTTAATGTCAACAACTATTTTATTCAAATTTAAGACGAAAATGCGAAATAGTTGAATAATTTTCTGGAAATTTTAGAAGCACAGATAAAAAAAACTAAGTACAGATTCAGATTCTACTCATTGAAAGGATGAAAATACATATAAAGAACTCACAATTTGGAGCTAAAATGAGAAAGATATGAAAGATTGAAGTTGAAGGTGCAACAATGGTGGAAATCCGAGCTTTGAGGAGGAAGAAGACGCCCTTTTTTATCTGATTTGGGCTTGAAAATTGGTGTATTGAGTTGGGGATGGAAGAGGGCTTTTATAGCCGGAGATTATTGGAAGGCGGCCAAGAAGGCGGCCGCCCTCCGGCCATGGCCGGCAGCCTTCGGTCATTTCTCCGACAAAGCTTCGTGCACGGGTCAATTCCGCCGCAGGCGTCCACGGTAGGCGGCCGCCCTCCTTGGCCGCCTCCCGTCTTGTCTCAGCTACCGGCAGCTCGTAAATCACATCCCACCGCAGGCGGCCACAGAGGGCGGCCGCCCTCCGGCCCCCGTCGGCAGCCTTCCATCATTTTGTCGCCATGCAAAGTGTTAAGTGCTGAAACTGTCAAAAACTCGTAGGCGCCCGGAAAGGCGGCCGCCTGCTCCACCGCCTTACGTCAAATGGAAAAGTTGTCTTCATCAAAGTTGTAGCTCTCTTTCTTGGCTAACTACTGGAATTTGAATCGCATTCATTGGATTTGTAGTTTATGAGATATGGTCAAAACGGTGACCACATGTCACTTTCCATCGCAACTGCAAATGTCTGACTTCTTTGAGCAATATGTCCATTCTACGGTGGTTATTTGGCTCTGTGTTCTTCATAAGAGTTGTAGATCAGGAAGATATCAATGTAATGAAACTCGTATCACGAACGTTGGACAATTATGCGCAAAGTTATGATCACAATACGAACATGTGTCTCTATGCATCGTCCATTTTCATCAAAAGTAGCCATATATGTGACTCCTTCGTGGTTTTGAACTTCCTTGCATGATTTCTTCATCACTTGGACTTTTTTCATTGAACAATTGGTCAATATATCTTGCAAACTTCCGTATCAATTCATTTGTTGGCAAAAAGTGCCACTTTCTTCACGCAATTGACCCGAAATTTCACAAAACATGTTATGAATGCGATTTTTACCCGATTTCATGAAACTTGAACCAAAATATATAAAATGTGCCTTGTTTTTCTATTTTTCAATCCAGAATTGCTTAAATTTGATAAGAAAAATAAGTACATAAATGGACTTATCAGATATACTACATGTTGCATCTGTCCCTTATAATTTTCTATCTTTCTACTTTAAATATCCCTCTATTATTGTGCCATACCATATTTGATAACATTTGTGTAACTCTAATTCATCCTTACTTTATTCTCACTTTATATATCAACTCGTTATCAACCACATAATTCTATTTTTCTTAAAAACTACATCAATCGCTTTCGTCTTAATATTGGGAGGACGAAGGTAGTACCAAAAATGCTATTTTAGAGATGTCGACTTACACGTTCATTTATATGCTAAGCTGAGTGTATTTTGTTTGTGCACGGATAATTAATTTTTTATTTTGATAAAGGAAGCTATTATAACATTGAAAACATGAATTGTTTGTGTATAATAAAAAAACATTCAACATGTAAACATAGCGTGCAAACTATTGTATACAACAAGCATCATTTTCCACTTGATTTTCTGATGGAGTGGAACCGAAAGTCTCTATCTATTTTTTAACTCGGACCCCTCTCATCGAAAATAGGTAGGGTTAGTTGTACCACTTGTACCGTTGTACATAGAGTAGTAATTTTTTTTTTGAATACTGTGAATAGCTAGGGCATAGGGGATAAAAAACCATAATTCCATTTATAGGGGAGTGCCAAAAATGGGAAATTAATAGGGAAATTTCCAAGGATATGACTAAAACTCAATGAGTTTCCTAATCTATACCTATGATCTAACAAGTTTTTGAACTTTTGTATGACCAACAATCCTAAAAAATAGAAAATTTCGTTTATACTTAAATGCTTAATGACAAAAATACTCTTATTTAAAACATGTGGATTTTGCACTATTTAAGAATAGAAGTTATGCATTGAGTATATATTAATGGTTAAAGTTATGCATTGACAAATATGAAAAGTGAACTTTGACACTTATTTAAGAATAGAAGAAGTATTACGGAGTTGTCAATTTATCATGAATAACATATACAAGATATCCATTAAAAAGACAATTTAGCCCAATATACGTGATAGCACTAGTGATGTGAATTGAAAATTTCACTAAATTCTTAATATTCCGTATATTTTTGAAAACGGGATAAAATTGAATCAAACTAATTAAAAAATCAATAGATTTTTATTGCATTTTAAAATGTAACAAATTCAAACCGTATCAAACTGAAGTGTAGTATAATTTTTCTTAGGTCACAGACAGAGACACAATCGCATCCACCGTTATACCGTTTTCTTTTTTAATCACGGAGGAAATTCACAATGAAAGTAACGGCGGCGCATCAGATCACAACCAATATCGGTGTGATAAGACCATTGAGTGTTTATTGGGTTCCTTGGATTATATTTAAATCAATTAATTTGTAGTGTATCTATTTTTAACGAATATGTTGTATTTGTTATTCATGATAAATTGACAACTGTGTAATACTTCTCTCGTTCTGAAATAAGTGTCAAATTCACATTTCATATATTTCAATGCATAACTTTGACCATTAATATATACTTAATTCGTCCCTGAATTATCTTCCAAAGTTGGTTTTGCACGGGAATGAAGAAAGGGAAAATTGTGTAGTGAAGACTTGTACTGAAAAGAGAGAAACGTGTAACATCGTGTAAAACATTTAATGAACCACAAATTCTTTGAAAAAAAGATTATTTTGAGACTAACGAAAAAGAAATTTGAAAATTAATTCAGGCACGGGGCATGTCTAGTTCTATAATAATAAAAATAAAAAAGTTGAAAATTTACAATGAGACTAATTTAAAAAATATTTTTAAAAATAACAACTTATTAATACATTAATAAATAAAGTGAAGTTAAAGCAGAGCATGTGAATATTGTAAAATTCAACATGTAGCATTTATTTAAAAAGAGAAGAAATATGTCATGATTTTAGGACCAAAATATTCTAAATTTATTTCATTAATAGAGCACAACTTGAAACTAAAAGAAAAAATATAAAAGATAGTGTCAGATTAAAATTGTGCTCCATACGGTCATAACAAGCAACAAAGAAATTGTTTTAAAAAAAATACAACAACAAAGGAACAACTTCAGTTTGCTTCACCGTTAATAAGGGGGTATAATTGCCCTCCTTTCACCGTTTTTTAAGCTTTTTGCACACAAAAATAGTTTAAGGGCTTAGATGCCCTTTGGTGCCAACTTGAAGGGTTTTTTTTTGCAGATATACTCCTCCAGCTTCTACAGAACCAGAAAGTGAGCAATCACAGGCCCAATCGATGTAGCCATAGTGCAGTAGAATGAATTTTAAGCAAAAGGGTAATACAAAGTTGAAAGGAAATTGGAATAAAAAATTGAAAATTGAAAATGGGAGCGTAGAATGTGTTACCTGCAGTAAAACTCACGCGTCTGAACTCTAATCAATTCGGAACACGTAGGGAAGATGAGCGTGACAAAGAGCAAGTCGATGAGGGGAAGATGTGAGCGACTAAGCGTAAATCTTTGTTGATCGTGCGGCTGAAATGCGTCCGACTCTTGAGCGGGAAAAATGTTATTCTCCAAAGTAGTGCAATTATGTAGGATGATGATTTTAGCACATTTTATGTAAAAATAATTATATAAATATGACCAAAATAAAGATGATTTACAAAAAAATGATTCATTACTAGAGTAGTAATCAAATCATAGTAATTCATGTTCAATTTTATTGCGTTTATTTTAGCACATTTTATGTAGAAATAATTATATAAATATGACCAAAATAAAGATGATTTACAAAAATATGATTCATTACTAGAGTAGTAATCAAATCATAATAATTCATGTTCAAGTTTTGAACTTTAGTTACCACAGCATTACGTTGTAGTAATGAATAGTCATATTTATGTAAATAAGTTTTATTTTAGTAATATTCTCATAAAAAACTCTTTTATTTACACAATTGACTCATGATTATTTAGAAGGTAGTAGGGCTGCACATCGGGCGAGTTGGGTTGGGTTTGCTATCTTTTTTGGGCCTACCCGATTTGTTCGGGTTGGGTATTAACCACCCCGCGATATACAAAATAAGTTCGTAAACCATGCACGAACGGGTCGGGTAGGGTTGGGTATTGGAAAAAAAGATCACTACGGATTGCATCTTTCATGTGAGAAATTAATGTAACTAATTTAAGACTCGATTAACTTGTTTCCAAAACACACAAACAAATACAAGTACACATATCTTTTATAAGAAAAAAATTAGGTAATAGCATTAAAATATCCTTTCGTGAAGGAAGTTTATTTGGAAGAAAACATAAATACATAATAATCACCTAGTTAAAATCATATATGTTTAATTATAATTCTAATATTATAAGTCCTAGATAGAACATATTGGTATTAAATTGAAATTATCCAAGAAAATATTGTAGCATAGTAATAATAAAATGAACTTTGGCTGGGTCGGGTACTATCGGGTTTAAGATTTTAATTCCACAACCCCACCCATTAGGTGCGGGTTCAAACATATTTAACCGATGAATATTTTTTAAAATCAAATACTCGATTAAATAGGGTTGGGTCGGATGGGTTATACGGGTTCGGGTTATTCTTGTGCAGCCCTAGAAGGTAGCCACTTTTAATGGAAGAATGAGATGAATAAATGTATTTATTGAATTGCCCGATGAGTTTTTTAAATAATAGCATGAAAGTAGAGATATAGCTAGTAAAAAATAGGAACTATTTTCTCAACTGTTAATAATATTAATTTGGAAATTTATAAAGATGTTTCTATATCTTCCGAAAATTGAGAATTTAGTTGTGATTAAAAAATAAAATAAAAAAAGGATAACTATAGTTGAGATTATTTAAAGCTTACACAATACTAAAAAAGAAGCAAGAACTCAGATTGAAACTCATTTTTTTTAAAGAAACTCATATTGAAACTCAAATTTAACTAGAGCAGTGAAACTCCATTTTTCCTAAATCTGAATTACTCCTATTAAGTACTCCCTCCGTCCCTTAAAACTTTGCCAACTTTCCTTTTTTGGATGTCCCACTAACTTTGTCACTTTTATTTTTAGGTAAATAATTTGGGGTTCCAGTTAATTCTCTCTCCTCTGCACAAATATCAACCATACAATTTTTACTTTATTAATCCCCATGTTGATCAAAGTTGACAAAGTTTTAAGGGAGAGAGATAATATTAATCCAAGCTAAACTCAAGCTCCACTGCTATTTTGTGATATCATCTTGTCACGCCCCGGACCGCGTCCGTGCCACGTAGACAACCGCCCTACAACCCAATAAGAACAACGTAGTTCATTCTTATTAAATTATACAAGGCGTCTGATAGATTCTATTGCCAAACCGATTAGTAAACCCATACAATCAACATCAATACATTAGTCAAACGAATGCGGAAATAAAATAAGTTTGACGTTCAGCCACATGTGGCAAACATGAGCACGCAGGCCCTTCAATAGTTTAATAGAAAACATTGTTCAAATATCCATGAGCAATTTCCTAATTTCAAATAAGAATGGAAGCACGAACCACGTCTTCCTTATTTGAGTTCACCCTGGGCAAAGGTGCAGGTAGCAGGACTCTAGCCTCAACCTGAAAAATGTGAGGGCTCCTGAAGGGGTCAGTACTCAATAGAAGTACTAGTGACAAGCAGGCTATATGAGGAATAACTAATGTCTCAGGCACGAGACCCAAAAATAGGATGATACATATATTTATAGGCGTAACCATTGTCACCCCATTCCCAAGATAATACATACTGTATATACTTGTAAAATACTTGACCCGTAGGTCGTTTTCTCACAAAAGAGTCTTTTAGAGACAAGGTACTTACCCAACCTTTCCCCTTTCATTCCTGAATGCCTAGCTTAATAGCTACATTCTATCATAATATCCTACCGAGTTTCAGGAGTGTTTACCCTCCCGGGGATGCTCAACCCCAACCGAGTTTTGGGAATGTTTACCGTCCCGAGGATACTCAACCTCAACCGAGTTTTAGAATTGTTTACCGTCCTGAGGATACTCAACCTCACCGAGTTTTAGGATTGTTTACCGTCCTGAGGATACTCAACCTCACCGAGTTTTAGGATTGTTTACCGTCCTGAGGATAGTCAACCTCACCGAGTTTTGGGATCATTTACCCTCCCGAGGATGCTCAACCTCAACCTTATTTCTAACCAAACCCTAACCTGGATATGGCTAACCTTTCATTCACTTAAATATGGACAATACCTAGTCCTATAGTCGTATAAAAATCCCCAGTAACCAACGTGGATGGGTCCCACTTGAACGACCCACGTTAACCTGCTCAAAACTGCCTGTTTTGGGCATAATCCAATACCCGGTCGGGTACCCAACCTTACCCGGTCGGGTAGGACCTGGCAGGAGCCCCTGGAGCAAATTTTACTTGAGACCCGGTCGGGTTTATAGACCTACCCGGTCGAGTCTAGTAAGACAGTGGCTTCTGAAGCCATTTTTAATCAATACCCGGTCGGGTATGTACCCATACCCGGTCGGGTATCACTTTTGCCTCGGCGGTCAACGCCCGTTTGACCGCCCAAACGAAGTCCGATTAACGCGAAATTTTATACGCATGTACTCCTTGACGTCCTTGATCCAAAAATACCATTTTGGATCCCTGGAGCATTGTACATAATAAGTTACCACATTTTTCATCACCAAACATACAAAACATGCTTTTCAACTATGTTTTATATATAACCATGGCATAAACCAATACTTGATTAACTTTAATCATTCCATAAAACATATACTTGATTACTTTAGGTAATCTCATGCCTCAATCAAAAGTTATAAAGCATATAGCCGTCTTCTCACCTTGAAAGAAGCTTATGAAGTTCTAGCCTTTCTTATTGAGCTCCGGTGAAACTCCGGTGAACTTCAACCAACTCCGGCGACAACTCTGGCGACCCTTTCAACTCCGTGAAAGTTCTTGAAACACCTTAGAAAAGTTATTAACAAGGTTTTATCATCATAAAACCCATATCAACATAAATAACCTCTAAAAGGTTATTTTCCGACGAACCCGTCAACTTTGTTCACTAGGTCCGTTCTTGGACTTAGAACTCTCCTCCAAACCCCATTCTACACTTTTGAACATGTAGAACTATACTAGGAGTATGGAATATGATTAAAGAGAAAGAAAATGGGGTTAATGGAGTCATTACCTTATTCACCACCAGTTTTCCTCCCGATATTCCTATTTTCTCTTCTCCTTTCTCCTCCTTCTTCTCCCTCTTGGTTTGTGCGAAAATGGTACTGGGAATGGTGTTCAAGCAGAGCTTCTCCCCTCTTTGATGGAGTCTTGGTTCGAATGGATGGGATGTGGGGGTGAGGGAAATTTCCTTCTTGGCTTATTAGCCATAATATGAAAGGAGGGTCCCCCTTCCCTTCTCATTTTGTCCCCCAATCATCTCCAACCTTTTTACCAGCCAAAAGTGCGGCTCCCCCCTCCATTTGAAAGACTAAGGTCGTGGGGTGGCCCCCACATGTGTGGGAGGTCATCACTTTGTGTCCCCAAGTGTGCGCTCGGTCCCGAAAGTTGTATTTTCCGGACTGTTTTAACTATATTTCATTTCATCGGGTCAAATGAAATATGTATCATTCTTCCAATCATTATTGGATTTTAGAATGAATATATACTCCCCAACTTTTAGTTTAGCGGTCTCCATAATTTGCTATGGTTTTTTATCTGTTAGTGCATCGGTACCGACAAATGGGCTTTTTATGCCCAAATGGTTACTCACATCATTTATATGGCCCAACCAGGATATCCATCATTATACACATATTATCTTGACCCAAACGAATACTATATGTGGTCCTGATAATATCGGGCGGATCCCACCTCCGGTGTGGGCCCCACGTGAATTTTACTGTTCACGTAAAAGAATGATAAAAATTTACAATCGCGTAAAGATGCGTTTATTTATTTCTCATGATTCAATACATGACTTGATAAAGTACAAATACTTGGGGGCGGTGTTACAAGTTCTACCCCCCTTATTTGGGATTTCGTCCCCGAAATCCATGTGTCTAGTCAAACAAAAATGGATATTGTTCCCTCATCAGGGTTTCTACTTCCCAAGTTTGCTCCTCGACACGATCACTCTTCCAAAGTACATTCACCATCGGTACCTCTTTACTCCTTAGCTTTTTTACCTGTCGGTCCATGATCTTTACCGGCTGCACCGCATATATAGTGAAAGTCTTCCCGGATTTCTACCGGTGGTTTCTCAAGAATATGTGACGGGTCCCGCACATACTTCTTGAGCATGGAAACATGGAATACATTATGGATCTTTTCTAACTCTGGAGTCAATTGAAGTCGGTACACTACCATTGATGGGGTTATGGGACTAGGTCCAATGCCTAATTGGCCCAGGCCCCGAACTTGGATCAATAGGCCCAACCAACGAACCCAGCAATCCAGATCTCAAGCCGGCCCATTTGATCAAGCCCATCAAGGAACGAAGGTCCAACTGATGATAGGACCGAGTCAATCATTGTCCGCCTTCTTAGCGAGGTGGAGGGCCGAGTCAATCAAGGTCCAGGGCCTTGATGATAGGACCGGGGTGGCCATGCTCACAAACTCCATCCGGTCTGGTGAGCTTTACAAAGATTTCGTCAGAAATCCCCCCACCACGTACGAAGAAGCACTCGGTCGTGCCGACCGCCAAGCCGAGGCGGAGGATGCCGTGCAGAAGAAGAGATATGAGGAAGAAGGTGGGAAGGAAGAGAAGAAGAAGGAAGTTGGTTCTGGCGCCGAGAAAGTTGAAGGCAAGACCGGCAACAAAAGCAAGTACAAAGGTAACAAGAACAAAGGTAAGGGCAGGGCAGACGTCCCGAGCGGGCCGCTCTTGCCCGTCAAACAATTGTCCCCACTTGCTCAACCGATCGGGGCCATCCTCGACTACGCGGAGGAGCAGGGACTGATCGACTTTCCGGAAGAATGTGATGTGGTGACCGCCAAGCGTAACCACGACCAATATTGTTGATACCACCGGAGAGCAGGGCATGATACAGATAAATGCATCATTCTCCGATGACAGATTGAAGAGCTCATCCAGAGGGGGTATCTAGGCCAGTTTGGGGCAAGCAAGGGAACATCCCGCAGAAGAGGAGCCTAACGTGGCAGCAGTCCGACCAGGCTACCACGTCAAAGGAGAAGCAACCCGCCAAGAAGCGAGAGCTCGGCGCCCTTTCGAAGGATGATGAGGACGACCTGGGGGATGGCTCCCGTAAGCACCATCGGTGCTCATACATCTTCGGGGGACCCCAGGGAGGTGATACCTCGGGAGAGCGGAAGCAATGGGCCCGAGCCCTATACACGGGGAGATAACCAGGACTCCCGCCGACAAGAAGGTGAAGAGGGATCCCATCTTCTTCATTGATGCAGATTTACCGCCGATGCCGCCTCCGCACAGGGACGCCTTGATGATCAAGATCGAGATCAACGACACTGTCATCCATCAGGTCTTGGTAGACAATGGGAGCTCCGTTAACATCATGTACTATGATACCTTCCAGGGGCTCGTCTTGGACAGAAAGGACTTGAACCCGATAAGAACCCCGTTCTCAGGCTTCACTAGGGACTCCATTGAATCGGAAGGCGGTATAATCCTCCTTGTGATAGTGGGCTCCGAGCCCTACATATCCAAGTTAAGTGTCGAATTCATAGTCGTACGCCTAACTTGTCCGCATAAGATCATCATGGGGAGGCCGGCCCTGGAGGACCTGAGGTGTGTGATATCCCAGGAGCACCTGTGCATGAATTTCCCCACTCCGAATGGTGTCAGAGTTGCTAGGGGAGACCAGCGGATGGCTAGGAGCTACTATATAAAAGCTTGCAAGCAAATCGGCAGAAAGACTTGAGAGTCCATACTATCAACAACAAGGCCATGAAACATGAGGAGGGTCAGCTTCGTGCTGAACCCACCTCAGAAGTGGAGGAGATCCAGATTGACCCCGAGAAGCCAGAGCGGAAGGTCAAGATTGGAACCGGCCTCCCGGCCGACTTGAGGGAAAAAATCATCCGGGTCTTGATCCTCTTCAGCGTTGTCTTTGTGTGGGGGCTAGAGGACGTGCCCGGCCTCGACCAAAGCATCGCTGTCCACTGGTTAGCGGTCGACCCGTCGGCAAAACCCGTTCAGCAGAAGAGAAGACATCTCTCCATCGAGAGGAAGGAATTCATGAAGAAGGAGATCAACATGCTCCTGAGTATCAAACACATTCCAGAGGTCCTATACCCGGTGTGGCTTGCGAACGTGGTCCTAGCCCCAAAGCCGCCAACCTGGAGGATGTGTGTTGACTACACCATCTCAACAAAGCATGTCCGATTGGATCCATTCCGAAAATTGCACGCATTGAGGAGATAACAACTTCGAGCATAGCAGCCTCACCGTCCGCCAAACGTCCTCCCCCTGCAATCGGCCGCCTGGTGCTGGGTGGACGACCTCCTGCGTTACATAGCCGATGGGACACTGCCAGATAAAGAAGTGGAAGCAAGGCTAGTCCGGCGACGAGCCCCGGGCTACGCCGTCTTGGATCAGAAACTATACAAGAGGTCCTACATTGGGACCTTGCTAAATTGCCTACGCCCACATAAGGCGGACATGATCGTCTCCGAACTCCATTGGGGTGTGTGCTCCGCCCACCACGGAGCATGCACAGTAGCTAGGAAGGTCGTCCTCCAGGGATACTTTTGGCCGACGATAATGAGGGATTGCGCCGACTGTGCAAGGAGGTGTGAGACATGTCAAAAGTTTCAGAAGAGCCCCGGCCGGCCGGCAACGATGTACACGCCGATCAGCACCGCCCTTCCATTCACGAGATGGGGCGTCGACCTGGTCGGTCCCTTGCCAACTGGGTCGGGAAACCGGAAGTTTGTAATCGTTGCGGTGGACTACTTTACGAAGTGGGTTGAGGCCGAGCCGCTCGCAAGCATCACACATCTCCAGTGTAGGGAATTCATATGGAAGAATATTTTTTTCCGGTTCGGAGTTCCCCTCCAAATAATCTCCGACAACAGGAGGCAGTTTGACTGCAAGGCCTTCCGTCAGTTTTGCGCAGAGTGGGGGGTGGAGTCCAGCCGAGTCGCTACCCACAAGCAAATGGACAAGTGGAGAACACCAACCGGAAGATCGTCAATGGACTGCCTGAGTGGAAGAATTAAACAATATACTCTGTACCTTCAGGACGACCCCGAGGATGGCGACCGGGGAAACCCCTTTCGCCTTGTGTTATGGCTTTGAGGCATGGGCGCCGTTTGAGGCTGTAGTCCCTAGTCGGCGAGTCGAAGACTTCGAACCAGCAGACAATGAGGAGAGGCTCAGATCCGAACCCCACCTCATTGAGGAAAGAAGGGACCGAGCCTTCATCAAAGCAGAGAACTATCGACGCCAAGTCAAGGCATACCAGGACTGCCGAACCCAGCTGCGGAGCTTCGATGTGGGTGATTACGTCTTGAGGCGTAGGAAGGCCAGCAAGCCGACGGAGGGAGGTAAGCTTTCCGCCAAGTGGGAAGGCCCCTATATGTGATTGACGCTGTGGTCGGTCCCGGGACGTATAAATTGAAGACGACGACAGGTCGGCTAGTAGACCGTGTCTGGAACGCTGAGCACCTGATGAAGTTCCACCAATAAAGTAACGAAGTTTCACTTTTCTTTGTAAACTCCTGTGTTCCGAGCATGGGGTTACGATTTGGAATTCTTCATGTGGTCCGCCCACATCATGAATTCAATATACTTTGCTAGCGATATTTTGTTTTTAAAAGAGGTCCGACCTCACTTAGCAATTAAGGCCGGCGGCAAAAAAAAGAAAGAAAGAAAAGAAAAAAGAAAAAAATGAGTACTATGCCCCCCCTCGGTGTTTGGCCGACCTCGGTCAGGCTCTTGAACTGAAAATAGCCAAGCGATTTTTGAAAATCTAAGCTATTTTCTAAAGTAAAGAGTTAACCGCGACAGTCGAGGCGACAGTAGGGCCGACCTCCGGGTCGAGAGCGCTCAAGAGGCCGACCTCCGGGTCCATCTGAGTGTTCGCCGTCCGACGTTGCCGGCCAAGCAGCTCGCACTCTCGCCATCCCCGAGTTGGCGGTGCGGGTCCATTCTGGTGGATCGCGCAGGGTCCGCCCCTGTTGTTTGGCTAACCCCGCGGGAGTAACCAAATTATTCCCCAAGTCCGAACAAACTGGACGGGTTAAAACGACAGTAAGACTGACCCCCGGGTCATGACATTCGGGGTGCCGACCTAAGTGTCCATCTCGAAAGTTCAATGTCTGACCTTGCTGGCCGAACAAGTCACATACTTGCTGATTCCATATCAACAGCGAACAAATCACTTCTATCCAACTGGGAGGGGCACGAATAGGCTCGGCCACGCCAGCCAAACCACCCCCCTGGGAAGTTAGAGAAGCCGGATCCCCGAATAAATTGCCTAAGTGTTCGTGATGCAAAGTATAGAAAAAGAAACATATGGATTAAAATTAAACATCCACTCAAAATTACATCTCTCAACTTCAAGCTACAAAAGAAAAGTAAAATGTCATGGCGGGGGACCATCAGGAACCGAAAGAAGCTCTCTCAAATCTGAACTCCAATTTCGTCCTCTGGAATTGGCTCTCTACCTGCCTTCGTGGAGAAGACCCCAATTGATCATACTTGAAGGCGAACGAGATGAAGCTCTCAAGGATTCCACGTGGCAATCTTGGCCCTATCGACCTCATGTTGAAATTTTCCAGCAGAAGACCAATGCCCCAATGTGCTCCAACCATCTTGGATGGACCCTGCAAAACGATGACAAACCATCATCAGAAAATCACGAGAATCAAGTCAATGATCTGCTGATCGGTTGAATCACCACTACCGACTCATCTTGGGGGAGCGGCAAGCCGACCCATCACCAGTACAGGCTGCCTATGTGCCTGCCGAATTCGAGGTTTCCGTCGAACCTCACGCTGCCATCATAAGTGCTAACTCACAGCCCATGGAGGTCATCCGACACATTGATCCACACGAGCAAAAGGTAGTGGAAGACACTGAGTTGAGGTCTACAGTTTGCACTCATCTCATCACTCATGATTTGGGAATTGTAGGAGCAACCTGTTTTCAGCCATCCCACGAGGGGACTTCTTCTCAACATGGCCGACTTGGCTACGGGGCTGCCGTATCACAATTAGCAACATCAGACTGCCTAAATTCGGCCATTGGCTTAAGAGGGAATCAAACAGCAGAAGGTTACTCACAGTCATCCAACTTCAGGGATCCGTAGCCAACCTGTTCGGCTGACCAGAGGTACATCCACCGACCTAGGAAATTGCACCGCTGACCAGGGTTACCGACCTACAGCCTGTCAGATTCGAGGCTCACCGGACAACGCGAAAGACAAGGAAGGACGTCAGCTGGATGCTGTCGGCCGTAAAACTTCTCACAGTACAGGAGCGATTGCACCGCCCAGCCGCCTGGCCGCCCGGCCACCTGACCGCCTAGCCGCCTGACCGCCTGGACTCCCGGCCACCGAGCCGACTTGCCGCCTGGCCACCTGGCTGCCCGGCCGCCCAGCCGCCCAGCCGCCCGGACGCCTTACCACCTGGCCACTTGGCCGCCCGGCTGCCTTGTCGCCTGGCCTCCCGGCCGCCTTGCAAGCCCGGTCGCCCGGCCGCACAGCCGTCTTGCCGCTTGGTCGCCCGGCCGCCTTGCCGTCCGGTCGCCCGGTCGCCTTGCTGCCTGGTCGCCTTACCGCCCGGCTGCCTTGGAGTCCGACCGCCCGGCCCAGCCGTCTGGCCGTTTGGTCTCCCAGCCGCCTTGTAGCCCGGTCGCTCGGTCGCCTTGCTGCCCGGTCCTGATAATATCGGGCGGACCCCACCTCCGGTGTGGGCCCCACGTGAATTTTACTGTTCACGTAAAAGAATGATAAAAATTTACAATCGCGTAAAGATGCGTTTATTTGTTTCTCATGATTCAATACATGATTTGATATAGTACAAATACTTGGGGGCGGTGTTACACATCTGGTATGTCGTTGTCCGTACCTCAATTGGTAGATACAGGGGTGGAGCTAGAGGGGTGGCCAACCGAGATCCTAAAAGATCAACCTGATAGTATGAGTAATCCAAATCTTAATATAGCACTTAAATCCTGCACACGTTTCCGGTGTGGGAATTCAACACCCCTCCTTACGACCTGACACTTCGTCTGGATCGTGCTGTCATTCATTTTTTTCATCGATTCATCATTGTCATTTTTTTATAATCATGTCACCATATTTCATAAGGGAGGCCCACACCATGAATCAGTTTGGCTCTGATAGCATGGATCGGTCTGGATCGTGCCATAATTCAATTTTTTTTCATTGATCCATTTTTTTCTTCATTCGGCCGTAATTGTCATTTTTTATAATTGTGTCATCACTATACCAACAAATATAATTTCAGTGTAGGAAATGCATGACATTTAATAACAAAAATAATAAAATGTTGGAATTTATATTATAATAACCAGCAGAAGAGATTTATTGTTGGTATAGCTATGCTATACCAACGGCATTTAGCTGTTGGTATAAATTACCGATGGTAAATGATAATTTATTTGTAATGTCCGATGCACAATAAATTTAGAAAACCAAAAACAATTCTCTTCAATTCTTAAAAAAAGAAAACTTAAATTGGCCATGCACACGTAGTAGTCCGACCGACCAGTCCATCATACCTTATCCCTACTATATAACTATCTAGGGACAACGATTCAAAATTTCATAAATTACTCAACTGTACGCACTAGTAGGGAGTTTAATGCACCAAACCCCCATGTGATACGAAAATTCGGTGCATTAGCCCCATGTGATTTAAAAAATACATCAAATTCCCTTATGTTTTAATTAATTATGCACCAAATCCCTTCTGTGAACAAATTCAATTATCAAATAAAAGAAAAATGATTACATTTTTGTATGATGATTCAGAGATTTTGACATACTTACTTGCATATTCAATCAAAATATTAGGAAAAGTGATTTCCAAATTGTTAGGACTATTTTAATTGTGATTCAAGTTTGTCATACATGTCTTGTTATTACTTGGTATAGTTTACCATTTATGGTAGTAAATAAAGTGTAATAATTAGGTTGTAAGGAAATAAGACCCAAAAAGGTCTTAGGCCCAAACTCTTAGGTGTCCCTTTTAGGTAAACTATACAGCGCCTATAAATATGCGCGTTCTGCACAGAGCCTAAGGTCGATCATTCCATTGTAAAAGTTCTCGATAAATAGAAAGATACAAGTTTCTCTGTTCTCGATATTGCTATATCATTATCTGATCTTCTTCTTCTCTGCTTATTCGATGAATACCATCCAGTTGTGTGTTACTTTACAAATTACTGGGACCAACAACTGGTATCAGAGCTTGCTCGAGTTTGATAAGCCTCGAAGAAGTTTTCGAAGAACTTTGTTTTTCTGCTTTTCGATATTTCATATTTTTAATCATTGTAATCTTGTTTCTGATCGATAAATTGTAAAAGTTGCACCATTGGTTTCGCCTTTCAAAAACAAACCAAGAGTATATCTTACTTTTCGATTTCAGTAAACTTGCAATTTTTGATTTCTCGATAGTATAATGTCGAAAAGAGAGGTTCTCGACATTTAAGTAGGTTTCTACTGCTGAAAACTACACAGGAAGAATCTCGAGATTAAGGACGTTACAGAATAGTTGTTTTATCTACTTCAAACTGAATTTTTAATTTGCAGGATTTTGATACTACATTTTCGACATTAGTTCTCGAATTGAGTTCTCGAGCTCGCTTCTCAATACTCAGTTTTTGATATCTATTCTCAATATCTTGCTTTTTGACCTTGCAGGTTCTCAATACAGCTTCTCGACAGTCAAGTTCTCGAAACCAAGTTCTCGAACTAAGGTTTTCGGTACTAACTTCTCGATAGTTGTTTCTCGAACTAGCTTCTTGATAGCAAGGTTTTCGATATCTGATATCGAAAACTGCTTCTCGATAGAGCTTCTCATACTCTACTTCTCGAACTATTTCCTGAATTAGGTTTTCGATATTCTATACCTTATATTTCTTTTTCTGATAAAAACACTCAAACGTCAGCTCTAAAAGAAAACAGCAAAGATGGACGCTCTAGCTCTTGGTAATGATAGTAGACCTCCAATCATGAGGAGAGGAGAATATCAGATGTGGAAAACAAGCTTTCTAAATTTTCTGGAAAGCAAAGACAATTCATCTGCTATGCCGGAATCACTCACTCAAGGACCGGCTGAAATCTGGATGAACGTGACTGGAAACGATGTGAACAACCCTCCAGTTGTCCTGGAAAGAAGATTGAAGACTAAGTCCGGGTACAATGATGAAGATACACTGAGAGTCAAAGCAGATCTGATGGCTAAAACTTTACTGCAACAAGCAATCCCGAATGATATCTATATTCTAATTGATAGCATGGGAACATGCAAAGAGATGTGGGATGACGTGAAGAAGCTGATGATAGGAATTGACCTTGGACTGAAGACCAAGAAGGCAAACATCCTGACTGCCTATGGTGCATTTAAAGCTACACCTGGTGAAGCGCTCAATGAAACGTATAACATATTCGTACAACTGATTAACGAGATGAGGAAGATCAAGGTTGTCAAATCAAACATGGAAATGAACATACATTTCTTGTCGCGCTTGCACCCAGAGTGGAAGAGAATTGTGAAGAACCTTAGACAGAACCTGTATCTTGATGAACTTGACCTCTGTACACTTCATGAGCATCTGCAGTAGTTTGTAAATGACAATGCTGAGATGAAAGGAAACTTCTTTGCTAATCCTTTAGCACTCATGATGGAAGCTCAACCGAAGAGTTCACCCAAGGTTCAGAAGAAGAAGAAGGAAGTTATGATGATGTCTGAAGAGGAAGAGAGCGAAGAAGAAGTGGAAGTTGAATCTAAATTGGTCGAGCTGCAGAAGATGATGGCCCTGCTGTCCAATCAGTTCAATAAGAAGTTTTTCAAGAAGGGAAATTCATCCAGCAAACTAAGAACTTCCTCAGCCAACTACAAATCAAAGAACAATGATCAGAATCCCTCCGATAAAGCCGTTGCAGCCGAAGAACCTCCCACATGCTTCAATTGTGGAAAAGATGGACATGTCATCAAGGACTATCGCTTACCAAGGAATAGGGACTTCAACTACTACAAGCAAAAGATGCTGTGGAACAAGTAGAAGATGTTCATGGCTAAACAAGACGATGATAGTGCTGCAACACTTACCGAGAATGATCACTAGCAGGAAGAGGATTCTGATGATGATGATGAGGAGAATTTAGCCCTGATGGCTATTGTTGAGAATGAAGATGAAAAGGGTGATGTTGCGATCCCCAATGCTGAAAGTGAAGGCTCTAATGAAAATGTAAATGTTTCTAAGGCTTCTTGCTCTTGTGCTTGTCAAATTCATTCCTCACATGTTAAGGACAACATTGTTAAGGAGTTAAGAGACAGGTTAGATAACAACTACGAAGTCTTAGTTGAAAGTCTAGACAAAATTTCCTCCCTGAGCGTACAATTAGAAAACGAAAAGGAAAGGGTTAAGAAGGTGAGATTAGAAGCAGACAAGCTGACACAGAAAGTTACTGAACTAACTAAGAAAGTTCATATCCTTCTGAAACGGAAGTTCAAAAGATCTATATGAGAAAAGAAATATTTTTTACACAAAAATCAAAGAATTAGAAGATCCAATTGCCAAGAGAGAGCAGACTGAACAAACCATTTTTCTAAACCAGAACAGAGACACTCATTTTTACAATTCTAAAGAAGGTCTTTGATGTGCACTTTGTCGTGGTGTGCACTCAAAATAATAAATCAATACAACAATTATACGTAGTATAATAAAGTAAGGTTCGTATTCATAGGGAAAGGAATACTTCTCTTTTTATGTAATTAGTAACAAGGGGTTTTTTATGATTGGTCGATGAACTTTAAATTATATTTGAACACGAAGATGAATGACTTATGTGGTTTAATTAATAAGAAGAAGACTCGGTTTTGCTTTTATCCACTTAATGAAATGTTCGTCGATCACGGTTATATCTTTAACTATCTTCCTCTCGAATACTCAATCGAGAAGTATATCCAATTCATCGAGGGTTGTTATTAATAACGAGACACGTTCATTAATAAAACTTACTACCGAGTTAATATAGAACACACGCCATATATTCACCCGATAGTAGCAATAAAATAGAGATGAAAACGATTGAGATTGATAACCTCAACACAATCGGTTTATCGGTTTAATCAATATAATTAATTCCCCTTAGATTATTAACCATGAGACGCATGCATTAACAACCCAAGTTTACTACCGTGAAAGAGCCGAATTAATAACAAGCGTATTAATCGACCGATTCTAGTATTAATTAATATATGAAACAAAACTAGTTGATCCTTTAAGTAATGCTCAAAATATTAATATGAAATAGGGATAGGTATTAATTAATATTCGAGGAAGAAGATTAAAGAAAATAACTCACAACTTACAATTCATTAAGCTTTAAAGTAGCAAAACCAAGATGGAAGAGTTTAGCTCCTCATTTGGAGACTAAACATGAAGAAAATATAAAGAAATAACTTGTCTAAACTGAGCTTAGAAGTATATGTGAATTGGTGGTTTTTGTGGGAAGGAAAGGGGTCTATTTATAGGAAAATGGAGAATGCAGGGGTGTGTACCCGATTGGGTATAGAAGGCTCCCGATCGGATACACTCAGAAGCTTCCCAGAAGCTGAAAAATAAGGTCATACCCGACCGGGTCTATCGGTCACCCAATCGGGTATGACACTCGAACATGGCCAAAATCTTCCCCGCATGTTGCTTGGTTCCCGGGTTGATCCGATTTGATTTTCGAGTAGGGTACCCGATCGGGTATAGGTCATACCCGACCGGGTACAGCATAGAAAATCAGAATCTTCATTTTGTCTTGAGATTTTTGCACTTTCCTTCCACTTGTGATGTTCACCAATGGTCCCCAAAGTGTTCTCTGACCTGTTTGAGCTCAGAATGAACCTAATCTAAGCAAATTACAAATATATTTACAAACTAACTATTACACCAAAAGTGTGTAATTTCCAAAGTAACAATCAATCAAAACTAATCAAAAAATATAAACATAAACATGGAAATTACATGAATGTCAGCCTTGGTCTCTCAAACCCTCGTAATCTGAAGAAAGTGAACTGTATTCAGCTTTATGATATCAATTGCATGGGTTTGGGACTGACCAAGTTGATGTCTTTTGTCGGAGCAAAAGAAATTACTGAAGAAGAAGAAGAGATAAAGAGATCAAACTCTTCTAGAGCTGAAGTTCCTTTCAGTTATGATTCTTTGAACAAAAGTTATGAACAAAAGCACCTGTTTTTTCATCTGACGAGAGTGTTAGTTCATATCCTTCCGAAACGGAAGTTGTGTCAGACCAGGAACCCCCCTCAACCTCACAGTCAGGTGAAAAAGAACCCTATATCCCTCCACTAGTCAGAAAATTTGAAAACTCACACATTTATTTAGAAAATCAAAGGAAGAGTTTTGAAGAGGAAAGAAAATGTTTTGAAAGTGAGAGGGAGAGGCCGTTGAGAGAATTAACGCTTTTAAAAGAAAGTTCCCAGTCCAACACAGTTTCCCAATCAACTAGTGATACTGATACTTCTCAATCAATTTTGAACAAAACTAAAATTTTCAAAAAGGCACCCACTCACTCCAAGTCTCCTTTGAAAACAGGAAATGAAGTGAGTAAGAGACTGGAGAAGAGAAGAGAGTGGAGGCTGAAGAGAGATGAAATAGTTGAATGGAAGAAGAAGAAGAAGTTTTTTGAAAATAAGAAGTCTTGTTCTAGTGCTTTTTTTATTCAAATAAATGTAACTCTAGCTCAATATTACAATCTTGTAGTTATGATTCAGCCTTGTGTCCTACTTTGAATGAATCTGAATTTACCTCTGATTCTTTCTACTGTAATGACAATTTGTATGCTCCTGGATTAGGAATTGCTTGTTTTGATTCTAGTGAGTATGAATGTGTTGTGGATGTTGTTCATGAGAGAAAAGAGAGATAGCGCAAACAAAGAATAATTTGTGGAATAACTATGATTCTTCTGACTATGAATGCTATTTAGTGAATGTTTTATATATACGAATCAGCCAAAATTAAGAATAATTCCAGATAGTATATATTAAGTGATAAGCGTTCCTTTAAATTTTATCTCGCTATATATTTAGGGTTAAAGGATTACATGTTTATACACCATAACACCAAGCCCTAAGAACATGCACTTATATTAAATGTATCTAAGCTACTTGTTATATGTATAAATACACATATGAACTAATACTTGAGTCTCAAAAGTATAGATTTTTACACTAATGCACACACTTATTAGTGTGGATAAGTATGCATAATAAAAGTGGGGTACATGCATGCATGCTAACATACATATAGGACATGCATTCCTCGTGTAAGTTTATATTATATAGACATAAATATAAAGTGGACGTTATTAATGTTTTTGCACATAACACATGCACGTGCATTAAATAACCAAAATAAAACACACAAGTCATTATTTACAATAGCAAAACTACCATAGCAGTGACATGCATGGGATATAGTAGAGACCAAGCTTAATTAGCTGAAAAGTTAAGGAAATCAAAATGAATTAAGTAACCTGGCTAAGTTAAATGGGTAAGTAATATTCTACGGTTGTGATATATTTTAAAATTAATAGTTCAAGTAATTCCATTTTATTCAGGTAGTAATACGGAGTAAGCTAAGACAGTTACGCATGCATCAACTAAAATTGCCATTAACTTATGTATTTTCATGGATATATGCGCAAGTAAATATTACAATCTTTAAATGCTAGTAATACATCATGCATGTGAATATTACGAAGTACGTAGTATAATATATGACGACCATGCATGACATGCACTAAAGTTATAAAATGTGCCTTACGCATGCATATGTACGTTGGTGTTTATATAATTTTATTAATTAGCATCTTAATAGATGGTGCTATAGCATGCCAAATAGATATATACATATGCTTAGAACTTAATTTACGTACTAAATGCTCATATGGTAATACTATGTAAAGTTTGATTGGTCAAACTATACACTCCTGAAATTCTGTTTAGAGGAAATAGTGGTCTCCTGTTTAGTGTACTACGTACACTCCTGTTTTGTTTAGTGTACTTCGTACACTCCTGTTCTGTTTAGTGTACTTCGTACACTCCTGAAATATTTTTAGAGCACTATTACTATCTTGTTAAGGTTCGGATCTCTTCAGTGATCTCGTCCTTTCTGTTCAGGTAGCTTCTGTCAGGGATTGTTACGTGTAGCTCCGGCAATTATGTTTCCATATTCCTTCTGGGTAATGTGGGTACACACTTCGATCGACCGTATTCCTTACCATTAGTATTCCTCGGTCTAAATCCAGATTCTGCTAAATGAACATGTTTTTATTAATGATAAGTGTCAGAATAAGAATTTTCTGATAATTATATATATGAATATGTTTCTGTTTTGTACAAAAATAATGATAATAAACTCAAAATTAAATCTTTTGATAATTATGGTATTTGAATATGTTTCTATTCTGTTTATAAATATCTGTATTCTTATAACAGCTGCCCGGATCACCCAGGTATGTTATATGTTTGTCTGACTAGATGTGAATTCTGGCATGTTTATATGTGCCCTAATATGTTAATATTATTTTTATTGTTATTACCGTACCACTCAGCACATGCATTGTTGAGCGGGTAGTGTTTGTGTTTCCTACCCGTAAGTTAAGCACGGAATCCGCTAGGAGCGCTGAGATGGAAGGAGGCATAAGACTAATGCATGTCATTATGTTTGATGTTTTTAATGACTTTAAAATGTCATTTGTTTTGTTTCCTATGAACTTGCGTTGCAGTCTTACAAGTATTTTATGATGTTCACATTATCTCTGTTTAATAACATTCTACTCATTTTGAGTTAGACATTTTCCGGTATTCACTAATGAAGTTGTTTTGGAATTAATACGCGTTATTTTTTAAGTGCTAAATTCTCTTGTTATGACTTAAAATTTTTACGTAAAAGAAAATGGGTGTGATTTTCCTGAATCCCTGGAAAGTATTTTGATTAAATCCGTTCCGGTTTTCCGCCAAGTGACGCGCCACCCGGGTCGGCGGGGTCGGTCCGGGCTGGGTGTTACATGAATCATGGGAATATCTTTGTATATCATGTTCATCAAAGCTTCACATATATTGCTCAAACAGTACAGATCAAATTGATCGGAAATTTCCACGAATACATTATGGAGTGTTTGTTCGAATTCAGCCATGCATAAATAAATTATCTTGATTACGTCAAAAGCATGCTAACATTTAAAGGTGTTACATTGATGAGCTTAATAGAGGATCAAATCAAAGAGGAATTTATCACAACATGCAACATGCGAAATTGACACATGGTGGTCGAAGCAGCTGAACTATTTCTTGAAGATCTCAAAAGCAATCTCATTAATAAGACCAGTGAGTTTCCCTAACATTTTTTTCTCACTCTCTCATTAAAAGATGCTTTTACTCTCGGAAAGAAAAACAGCCGCAAGAACATTAATGACAAATAACTCTTTGATTAGTCCCCAAAAGTAATTGAAAGTTGAAAGGTTGCATGCTCAACAATATAAATATCCCTCCCACAATTGATCAAACTCTTCACTTAAGCTTCATATCATCTCTGAATCCTTTTCACAAACTTGTTCAAAACCATCATCTTCCTCAAAGATGAAAAACTCCTCATCCAATCAAGTATCACTTGAACTCACTCTTTCACCTCCACAATCTTTAATACCTCGCTAGACAGTTCCTACTCAGGATCAAACAAGATCATTTGTTGATCTCAAATCACAACTTTTATATGAATCAGAGAAGGAACTACTGGTGCAAGAACGATTAGAAGTGATTGAATGGAAGAAGTGGAGAATGCTCCCCATTGATCAACTCGTCCACAATGCACCAACAATGAAGAATGAAGAGGAGTTTGCACTGAAATGGATGGAAACACAGAACATTGAGATTTCACTCTCAATGGAAACCATCAACAAATCCTATCAGACCAAACTCCATAACATCATGATATCATATGAGAGATGAAGAAAAAGACAAGCAGTCAATTCCAACATCCTCCCCGGGGAATCGTCCAAGAAACAACACCAGGAGTAGGTGTTTGTTGCTGCCAAAAAGGGGGGAAAGAAAACACTTAGGGCTTTAAATGTATTTTTGCTTCTTTGATAAGTGTTTAGATTCTAGTTTTTGGCATCATCAAAAAGGGGAAAATTGTTAGGTCCCCTAGATTTTGATATTTAAATGTAATAGTTTTGATGATGCCACCCCTTTTTATTATCCCTGTATTAGACTAGTCTACTACCTATTTTCTATTTTGTTTATTTGTAATGTGCTCTATATTTAGTGGTAAAGTACTCATAAAAAGCAAAGAGTAGTAAAAAGAGAAGTAAACATACCATAAAACAAAAAGAAAAAGATAAAAAGGAAAAGGTACGAAAAAAATTAACTGGTATACATTGTTAAGAATGTGTGAACTGGAAATCACTAGAAAATCAACAGCCTGCCGAAAGGCTTGGAAGCCAGCTGAAATTCTAGGTTTTCAGCTAACTCATCCGAAATCCAACTCTCTCTTCTCTTAGCACAAAACAGTTAAACAAAAGACCAACTTGCAGTCAAAATAACAATTTGATGAAAAGTAAATTTATAAGAGATTTTAATCACATTATAAATTTCTGATAAATTTATTTTACTGAAAGCAAGTGTTTTTTATTTTGTAAGGAAACATTGAAATATCACCTAACTTTATACTAGTTTCTACGCGTAAGAAAAGAAAGATAAATTCATCTTTTATCTAGCATTGAAATGTGTAAACAAGTTGAGCTAAAGAATTTTGATACGTGTCACTACGTGACAAAGACCAACCATGCTGCCTCAGTCAAATGGAACAAAGCAAGTAGATCAAGCTACGGTCAAGATTCATTTCCTCAGCCAACGGTGGAGATGCAATGATCAAGTTTATAAATACAGAAGGAGTGCGGGAATACCAAGTGTGGTAAAACGAGAGGAGCCAAGTGGATAGAAGGAAATCAAACCCCACACGAAGAAATCCAGCCAAATGATTTCCCTTCTACACTTCGGCCACCACCCCACTCGTCTAATGCTCTTAGAATAGCTACAATTCATACACATCTATAGAGCTTAGATTAGTTGGTAGTTTAGATATACACCCATGTATTCTAGACTAGTGTTAGACATTCTGGAGGGCTTGGTGATCAAATCCCGAAGGTGAGAAAGGGCAAGGACACGAGTAGCTCTTGGCAAGTCAATACGATTAGTGAAAAACCTTGGGAGGACTGAGTAGCTTGGAACGGTGTTTAAGTTCCTTATGAAAAACCTCGCAATCTACGCCTAAGCCAAGGGTAGATTGAGACACAAAATGTAATGGGATATTCATTTAGTGGAAATCCATCTGAAATAGGTTGGGACTGGATGTAATAGGATTACACCACCCCCGAACCAGTTAATATCTTGTGTCACCTTTTACATTCGACTCCTAACACATATTGAGTACTCACTCACCTTCACAACTACACAACAAAACAACTTGCTCACTAAAACTGTCCAGTGAACTTTCCCACTGTGAGTCATCTCCTTGTTATCTGTTCTTCAAAGTGACATATTTCCATTGGTCTAAATCGTTCATACTCATGTGTTAGATTAGTTCTAAATCCAGTCAATATGTGTTAGAGTATAGTTCATTGCTATATCTTAACTAAAACAAGCAAAACATCATTTCGACAGTCTGCTCCTAGGGGTTTGGCAGTAAGCTCTAAAATTGACTGGCAGCCATCTCCTTCAGGTTTCGGTAGCCTGCTCCTTGAATCACGTGCTTCTGGCAAACACATGTGTACCATGTTTAATCCATCTCTCTCACAACTAAAAGGGTCATAGCCTTTGTTTCTATAAAGTGTCACCCTCTTGAGGTCAAGACTTCTGCTGCATGTTTCAATATCTCTCAAAAGATATTGGAACATATCGAGTTAGAGAAAAAGGGGATGCAAAACGAAAATATTTAAAAGTCTATTCACCCCTATAGACCTTTACCTTACTTGGTACCCAGTTGGTATCTAGGGCATTCATCAGAATGAGAGAAGGGATATGATGAAGATGAACTGGAATTATTATTCATGTCCTATGTATAGTCCGATTACAGTATTTGTAGTAGTAGAAAGAAGCTATCGGCTAACTAACTTCTTAACTAACAACAACAGTAAAACGAAATATACAACTCAGCTCTTCCCGCAGATAGTTCCAAGTGTCGCTATGCTTCCGTGAGTCGGCTGCTGATGTGTCATGTCACACCTCTCCTTCTCTCCGGACGTGGCATATGATGTATAACACTCATTCCCCCTCACACAAAGCTTTATAAATGATTTAAAATAGTTGATAAATAATTGGATGTTTTTGTGAGATGTTAATCACTTAATTCATGATTTTTACCTTGGTGCATGTTATAATTTGTTCATTTTGTTAGGTAAAAATTTTCAATTATAATTAAAACTTTAAATTTAACTAATTTCAAGGTTTGATAAAAATGAGCAAATCTGCACGGGAGAAACTAAAAATTATATGCGATCAACAATGTCTCAAGAAAGGCTTATTGGATTAGCTATATTAAAAATTGAGCACAATGTGTTATGAAAGCTTGATTATGAAGATATAATTGATGATTTTGCCTCACAATGTTCAACAAGGAATGTATTTAAGTAATTTTTTGAAAACATGATTCGACTATGTTTAATTTAATGAATTCAAGTATTACCTTTATTATAAAGGTATTCAAATAGAAATATTTTGCATGTTAATTTAGATAGAAATGTATTTTACATTTTTTTTAAATTAGGCTCATTTTAAATTGTTCGCCCCTAGGCCTTCAATTATACAGGGCCGCCCCTATGTTCATATCAGAGTTGGCACCACCGAAGTGGAGAGGAGCCCTCAACAGCCTCTTTCAACTCCTCATCACATTGGGCATTTTGTTGGCCAATTACATCAACTATGTGACCTCGTAGATGGTCAAGGGTGGATCGGCAATCATCCTCGGCCTCGGCTCCATGTTCATCACGAAGACCCCCACCAGCCTCGTCGAGCGCGGCAAGACGGCGCAAGGCCTCGCGGCTCTCCAGAAGATCCGCGGCGTCGAAAACGTCAGGGTGAAGTTCAACGTGATCAAGCGCACCACCGACGCTGCTAACAAGATTTTATTTCAGTGTTATTTCCTCTTTAGTAGCAATTGTTTCAGTTTTAGTCCAAGTAGATTTGGTTTGAATGTTTAGGCTTTTGGAGTTCTTTTGATAGACATGGTTTCAGTTCCATTCGTTTTAGGCCTATGTCTACTCCTAAGGTTCACGTTTGGATCTGTAAATTATGCCTGAAAGATTGCCTTGCATGTTTTCTTGATTTTAATATAAAGGCCGCTCTTTTATGATAAAAAAATTCATTGTGAAATAAATAATGTTACCCCCAATCTATATAATTACAAAGCTTTTAATTTTCTATTTTAAATAATGAAATTAACATCATAAATTTACATTTTTGAAAGAAATAATACATGACCATGATGCTTAAATAACTTTCTATATAAATTTTGGGGTATTGAAACTACATATGAAAGTTTGAGATGTTTACCTACCACCCTTAGAGTTTGGGGTATTTTAATTATTTTCTCCTAAAACAAATGACAATTTATATTACTTTAAAAATTGAACATATGAATACATTTAAATAAGATGAATATATGAATATATTTAAATGAGCATACAACAATATATGAATATATGTATATATTTAAATAAGATGAATACAAATATATGTTTAGATTTTAATTTAACAATGCTCGTTTCTTAAGCAATCTATGTTCATTTAGTGTGTGTTATACGGTTATACTCATTTTAAAATGACATATCAATGTGCATTTCACAAGTATAATATTATCAATCGCGACTTATGCTTATTTTAAAACAGTATATCAATCACTATTAGATTTTTTGTTATTTGCTGCTATCCAGTTGTGGCGGTTCTTAGTTAAACCGCAGCAAATAGCTATTATTCTAGTAGTGAATACTCCTTCCGTCCCTAAATTATCTTCAAACTTTCCTTTTTTATCCGTCCCAAAATTATCTTCTCTTTCCCTTTTTGGTAAAGAATTTGTGGTTCACAACCATTCTTACACATTCTTACACATTTCTCTCTCCTCTGCACAACTCTACACCACACAAAACCCACTACCTTAATTAATGTGCCCAGCCGAAATGGGAGAAATGGGACGGAGGGAGTATTACTAATGTTACAAAAATATCTCGGGTACTAAAATGTAAAGATATCTCCAACTTTAAATTAATTTAGTTAACTTTAGTTTTTCAACAGATTCGTTGTAGCTTCAGCCTTCAGGTAACAATAATTTTCTCTAACAACTAGTATCTCACCCGTGCGTTGCACGGGGTGTAAAATACAAATATTATAGATGTTAATCTATAAATGCAATTATATCATTATTTTATATCACTTGAATGAGAGTAACTATAAGTAAGTAAATAAATAAATAAATAAATAAATAAATAAATAAATAAATAAATAAATAAATAAATAAATAAAAAATGAATGAATGAATGAATAAATAAATAAATAAATAAATAAATAATAGGTAAATGAATTAAAAAATAAATAAATGAATGAATAAATAGATAAATAAGTTATAACAAATAAGTATTATTAGAAAGTTTTTTAAAGTTAGTATTAGGAGTTAATAAGCACACTTTACAAATTATTGAAGATTTCTTTTTTAAGGATCATTTTTTGCAATTTTTTCTTATTTCAATTCACTCGTTGTCACATCACGAACTTCAAGCCTAAGACAAACCTATTGGCTTTGAAATTGTAACATATGGAGTATAATGTTCATATATGTAAATATGTAATAACTAAATGTCGAAGGAAAACACCTGCAATTCCCAAACTTTTTTACTCTTATTCATTGTCATTGCATAGCACACATGTATTTCAGGGTGGACTGGGTCGGATCCGGGCCAGGCTTTGGGCCAAGATTGGGTGGGCTCCGGGTACAGGTATGTACCAGGTACCAGATCGAGTCGGCCTACTCGGTCAGGCTTCAATCCGGAACTGGGTCGGGTCGGCCCAACTATTGAAACCCAAATTTTTTTAATTTGTGACTGTTAGGCCCAAACCAATCCCGACCTAGTCAGTCCACCAAAAACGAATCCCGTAGCTCATCCTTCTTCACACGGGTCGGGTGCTGGGCCTGGTCCAGGTCTCGATCAACCTGATCGGGTCGGTCCTGCACAATAACGGGCCAGGCCAGGTTCCGAGTCAGGCCTACCCGTCCCAGTCCACCGTACCCCTAATGTGTTGCATGGGTTGTATTGAGTAAATCAATTAGACAACGAAGTTTGAGTACTATTGCTTGTTAGATATGTTTTCATTAATGAATATTTGACTCATTAGAAACACAAATACTACTACAAAAGTCAAGTTAAGATAGGAAAACACCATCTTCTTCCACCCATGGACTTTTAAGCTTCCCTCCGTTTCATGTGCCCCTAATAATATATCAAAACACATCATCACCATCGAGTCGAAATGACATTAGATATGAAGTCAAAAGAATCTAAATGAAACGATGAAAAGTGAACAAAAAATTATATGTGATCATATATATAAAAAACAATGCTATGAAGTATAGCATTTGTTATAAATATGTTGAATAAAACTATTAGTTTTAACATTTGTTGAAATTAAATTCTATGAAATAGGATAAAAATAAATGTAATGGCCAAATAAAGAGCTCAAAGATCATGCCCATACCAATAGAATAAAATCAATAAATGAATAGTGGTCTTTAATTGTAACACATCCAAGAATTCTGTTTTGTTAAAACATCCAAGCAGCACTTGCATCCAGAGGTTTACTAATCAACTGATCCAATGGCAAATTAACTGTCAGATCATCATAGTATTTCATTTCCTCTTCCAATTAATCCTATTGAAGTATAAGTGTGAAGTCCCATTTTACCCCAGACCTCCCAAACTCCCCTCCCCTGAACGCCCACTGGGGGAAAAAAGAAGAAGTGTGATTCCTTCCATAAACATTTAAGAAACTCAATATGTAGACGCTATAGAACATTGCAAAAAGAACAAAAAGAAACAGGTAAAAAGTTGGTTATCACATTAGTAGGTTTGTTCTTACCATATGACACGGGGCTGTTTGACAACACTCCTCCCCTGAACGCCCACTGGGGAAAAAAGAAGTGTGATTCCTTCCATACACATTTAAGAAACTCAAGATGTAGACGTTATAGAACATTGCAAAAAGAACAAAAAGAAATAGGTAAAAAGTTGGTTATCACATTAGTAGGTTTGTTCTTACCATATGACGCGGTGGCCGTTTGACAACACGGTTTTCCAACTTATCAGGCTTATCAACCAATTTTTTTAACAAACACGTAATTTTTGCTTTTCGCGCGCCGAATTGTGTGATAAGCAGAAAACGTAAGGTTGAAGTTCCTTTTCTGGCTGTATTGGCTGAAGTTACTGTAAATGACTATTTTAGCTATTTTAACATGTAATGTTTTCTTTATTTTTTTTAATAAAATATATTTTATAAATATTTTTTTCTTAAATCAGTATAATCAGCCAATGCAGCCACTTCAACCGGAAGTTCATAAATTTCAGCAGAATTAGCCAAAATAACCGATTTTAGTGAAACCAAATGGGCTCATAATGTTTATCATATTTCTTCAGTGTAATTGAAGAAATTTATCACAACCAAATTGAGGACTCCACAAAACTGAGAAGTTCATTTAGCACAAAATTCAAGCTATCTTTTGGAACTTAGAATATTCTTCACATATCATACTTCTCATCACATTTCCCTTAGACCGGCCTGTTTGCTCCTAGTTGAAATATCATATCCAAATCCAAATGTATGATATTTAAGAACTAAGCCAAAAGTGAAAAGATTCACCTTTCCTTCAATATATATTTCCACATTATAAACTTCAATCATTTAGGATCCGCCCTGGTGTCTTTAAAATCACATTGACTGACCAGACAGAGAGTTAGTTCCAGTTCCAAGATATCCAAAATGGTTATGGGAACCAATTGACAATATGACTCATTTGGATTCATTTACCATGGTGGGTTAATCTTCCCATGTGTTGGCAAATCATCAGGAAACTTAATAACTATGCCAAAAACTCAATAGTTATCAAATATGAAGTTCTACAGAAACATTGAAATCAACAATAGCATGCTCTTTAAGGTTAAAATGGATCTCATCCTGAAGCACAATTAAAAAATGCATATGATACTGGTTGCATAGAAACTCTTAGGGGAATAAAACAAGTGAAACTAAACTGTTGTCATAAACTTAATTAATGGAATATCAATTAGAAGAGAATATACAATCTGGAAAAATGTAAAATCTCTAAAATTGAATACTCAATTCATAATTAATTAGTCTCTCTTTAGAAAAATAAAATTTTGAAATATACTGAAGTTCTTCACACTGAATTAATAATATGAGATTGTTTTAAATATGCCAAAATTAACAATAATAAGCCATAGTAAAAGAGTAAAATGAATAAGAAGACTTGTGCCAGAAATAAACATAAAATAATAACACTCCTCTACAACAAAAAGAATATAGTGAGGTCATAGTACCATACTCACGCAGCAGTGAGTAGATTTATATTTCTTCAAATAGGGGAGACCGAACTAAAGTACTAAACCAAATGAAAGTATGAAATTAACAATATTTTAAGTATAGCCACCAGATTTGTAGTAAATGGCTAATGGAAGGAGAACGAATTATGGCCCTTTCGATGCAGCGATGAAAATGTAAAGGAGAAAAAACAAAATAAATGGCAAACACATTGAGCTAGATCAAGATGTATGAGGAATCCAACCCCAGCTTTGGTTAATTATAAATAGCATAAAAATTAGAGACAGATAGTTCATAGTATTATATCTTTTCATATTGCTTGCCTTTTGGTTTAGTATTGACAAAAAAACAATCAGAATTTTTTGGATTTTAATGATATTATATAGATTGTGCTTAAAAAATTCTAAGAGTATTGAAATAAAACTTCAAAAAGAGACTATGAACGCCAACCTGAAATATAATTAAAAGGTGATTTCCTAATAGGAGTAAGAAGGATCAAATGCAATGCAATTCTTTTGCTCTTATATATAATAATATAAGGTTTATCAACAAATTGAAAAGAGTGTGAATATGCTCCAAAAGGCAAATAGAAACCAATAGAAACAAATAGAATTTTCATTTGGATTGAATACTTCAAGCATATGAGGCATTGCACAACACAAAAGACCATATAGAAAACCAGTGTTTTAAGTTTCCAGATTAATTAAAAATTAACATACTACTTATTGAATGAGAGGGTAAAGAATTGGGTTAAGAAGCTATAAAATTAAAAGGTAATTTCCTAATAGGAGCAAGAAGGATCAAATGCAAGGCAATATAGTGAGGTCAATGGCGATAGAGTGTCTGATTCCGACCAGGGCGATTGGAGGAGTAGAAAGGCTTAGGTGCTTTGTCAAAAATTGGGTTGCGAATGACTGATTCCAAAATGGAGAGAGGAGTTGCTTCCGTGCTTCTAAACTTGGATTGAGAAAATTGGGGAACAAAATCTGAATCAAGAAAACCTGAAGTTAAGACCCAAATGGAGAGAGGAGTTGCTTCTAAACTCGGATTAATCCCAATGAGCGAAGAGGAAGAGCTGTTGATTTAGACGATGGAGAAATGAAAAGTTGGCTCATGAGTAGTACAACTTGCTCTTCCTCGCTGCGACACTACTCTCATTCTGTCAAGGTGTAGAAGAGAGAAGTTGCAAAACAATCGGGAGAAGTCGACATCCTGGTTCCCAACGCCAACTCACAATTTGAGATGCGTTTGTGTAGGAAATAGGGGTGGGGATTGATGATGATGATGATGAAGAAGAAGGTGGAACTGTTAGAAAGGGTGATTCTAATCGAAATACGCTTTATGTAGTGATGGAAAGGGGATGGAGTATGGATTGTCTGGATTGAAATTGATGAGGATGAAGAGGGCGGTGAAATGGAGAAACATCAGTGATTTAGGGAGACGAAAAAATTAAAGGAGATAAAAGCGGCGGTGATTGATCTGGGATTCTGGTCAGGCGGGTGATGATACACGGAAGGTCAAAGATGTTTGTTCGATGGACGGCTGAGATGCGTAATAGTTCTAGGTGGGATTACTGTAGATTGAACAGTAACAATACTGTAGCATGAACAGTGAATTTACTGTAGCACGAGCAGTGAATTTTTTTATTGCTTTTATGTAGAAGAAGATGTATTTTTTCTCGCTTACTCATTTTTGAGAAATAATGTCACACCTTCTCCCAACTACAAATAATAATGTTAAAGATAATCCCTTTAGTCATATTAAATTATTTTTTATTTATCATATACTTCGTATAAATAAAAGTTGAAACATCTCAATTATTTATTTGTTTTTTATCGTTGAAACATTTCAACTATTGAAAACTTAAATTTTTATCTAAAATGAAAATTTAAAAAGAAATTCTATCAATTCATCCCCTTGCTATTTGTGGATAATGTTAATATCTTATTTCCGATACTCCCCCGTCCCCTGACTCCTATCAACCAAATTCTGGTTTTTATCCCCCCAGCAATTCGGAGTATTAAGAAAATCACTACGTACAACAAGTGGTACAACTGACCCTATCTATTTTGGATGAGAGGGGTCCGTAAATCAAGTATCTGTATTTTGTCTCAACCCATATCATTAAAAAGGAAGATTTGCAATTTTAGTTGTGCAACTTTCAGTTGTTATCGTTATTAATTCTGTAACTTTAATCACTTGCAAATTTGATCTTGTAATTAATAAATCTTTGAAATTTACGAATTTTTCCGCCGGAAAGTACACTTTTTGGTAGAAAAACCGACACCGGTGACATGAATCTTTTCCACTGTAGCACCGCCGAAAAGTGTACTTTTCAGAGTGAAAGTCCTTAAATCGCAAAAATTTATTAGTTACAAAACCAAATTTGCAAGTGACTATAATAATTACGGGGCTAATAATGACAATGACCGAAAAACAGGTGAAACAATTGAGTTTTGAGTGTCTGACGCCCAATTCTCTTTACTAAAATGGAAAACAATTATTTGTTTACGGGTATATTGATAATACTCCAGCCGTCCCAAAAAAAACTTCCCACTTTTCTTAAATAGATGTCCCAAAATTAACTTCACACTTCAATACTTTCATTGTTTGGCAAATTATCTACATCAAAACAGTGCTAAACAGTGTCAAACAATGTCAAACAGTGTCAAATAATGTTTAAACATTGCAAAACAGTGCACTCCATAATCAAGTCATATTTATTTTCTTAATATGCGTGAATGTCAAACTGTGAAGTTATTTTTAGAACGGAGGGAGTATATATTTAGTGTGTAAATGGGCGTGCAGTTTAAGGCGACGTGTATAAGTATTAAGTAACATTTTTATAATACTTTCATTCTCTATTAGTTGTACTCCCTCCGTCCCACTAACAATGGGACCAGAAGGAGTTACACACAAACTAATAAAAAGTGATTTATGTGGTTAATATTGAATTGATAAAGTAAAAATGATTTAGAGCCTCACAAACTTTGCCAAATTTGGTATGAGACAATCTTAATGGGACGGGCCGAAATGGTAAAACGGGACAATTTTAGTGAGACGAAGGTAGTAACATTTAGTAATTTTTACTATTCACAATACTTTGACTATATTTCATTTACAAATATACGAAGTATTACGTATTACGAAGTACAGGTATAAATTATGATTTTGAAAAGGGGAAAGGGTCAAATAAGGCCTTCTACTATTATGAAGTAGTCACATAAGGTCATGTACTCAATAAAGTGTCATATTAGTACATCTACTTGTAAAAAACAATCAAATGAGTCCTAGTGACCTATTTACAATCTCCTAATCTCGGTTTTAGCTTACATGTCAATTTTTTTATTTGTATTTCAACCAATATTAGTTAAATATTCGACGTATATCGTATAATCTATTCAAAAAAATGGTTAGAAGTACGCTTAAACTGGGATTAAGAGGTGTTATATGACATTTTATTAAGTACATGACCTTATGTGATTATTTCATAATAATAGTAGAAGACCTTATTTGAACCTTTTATCTTTTCACAAATATTACTTCCACGATGCACGGTAAATTTTAAATCAATCATTCTTGGTGTACACGTTTTTGTACCCATCAGTACACGCATGTGTCTGTGAGAGTTTTTTTTTTGTTTGTGAAGCTCGGTCCACAGACAAAAACTGGTTTGTTTTGTCTGTGAAATTTTCCACCGACAAAACAAGTCAACTTATGTCTGTGGACCGCGCTTCACAGAAGAAAAAAATTCTCACAGACACATGTGTGTACTGATAGGTACAAAAACGTGTACAAAAGGAATTTTTGATTTTAAATCGGCCATGCATATGTAGAAGTAGTCCGTCCGTCCATGCTATCTTATCCCTAGCTTTTGTATAGGGATAGCGATTCTTCCACGAATTACTCACCCGCCTCAACTGTACCCACTACACAATATAATCCTTTCCACCTCATACTAATCAGTATTAAACCCTTAGCTTTCACTCTAATTAAGTAGCTAATCCATCAATCAATCTTAATTTATACCAATAGCTAGATCGACATGCCTGCGGTTTCTATCGTCTCCGCCGAGAAGGGCGCCGCCCTGGACATTCCGGCCAAGCTTACCTGGCAAGTAATCAATTGCTGCATCATCGCTGCGTTTGGCGGATTGATGTTTGGCTATGACATTGGTATTTCAGGTATTATTATTATACACTATAATAAACCAATGATATGATCATATGATCGAATAGTATCATATAAAAAGTCTAATGCGAAGTGTTTTTGAAAGTGAATCTATAAAAAACTAATGATGAAGGAAGCCGTTGTTCATTATACGAATTATTATACTATCGTATACGAGTAGCTAATATAGCTAGTTTTTGTACATTATTCAATTGTCCAAAAATGGTTGAAACCCTAACCCCAAAGCCCCCTGCCCCAATCCGACCGAATAGATTATAAATCACGTTGACTCAATTTTCCCTAATGATGAAGGAAGCCGTACATTATATAGCTAGATTTTGCTCATTCATAAATTCAATTGTGCAAAAATGGTTGAAACCCTAACCACAAAGCCCCGACCCTAATCTGACCGAGCATATGAGAGATTGCAAATCATGTAATCATTTTTGTCCTAATGATGATAAATCTTATACTTATACGCACCAAATCGTTGCTCCAATCCAGCACACAGAAATTGTGACATCCGCACGACCGGATTTGATTATTGAATTGTTGTTTTATGGTTGTTGTAAATAGGAATTAATAGATATATATGCACTATTAATTACTTGATTGACAGGTGGAGTGACATCAATGGACGAGTTTTTGGAGAAGTTTTTCCCAAGGGTTTACGTGAGAAAGCACGAGGCGAAAGAGAACAACTACTGCAAATTCAACGACCCATACTTGCAGCTATTCACGTCCTCCTTGTACCTCGCCGCCATGGTCTGCAGTTGGATCGCTTCCAAGGTCTGCACCGCCTGCGGCCGCAGACCCACCATGCAATGGGCCGCCTTCTTCTTTCTCGTCGGCGCTATCCTTAACGCCTCCGCCGTGAATCTCATCATGCTCATCGTCGGACGTATTTGCCTCGGCGCTGGCGTCGGTTTCGGCAATCAGGTACGTACGTACATTATTAATTCATTATTTACTCTCTCCGTTCCCAAAAATTCTTCACACTTTCTTTTTTGGGCCGTTCCTTAAAATTCTTCTCACTTTCCTTTTTTGGACAATTTGTGTGGCTCACATTCATTATACCTTTTTCTTACACAACCACAACCATACATTTTCACTTTATTCCACTTTCTTAATAAGCGTGCCAAGTCAAACCGGGAAGAATTTTTAGGAACGGAGGTAGTAATTTATTACTAGTATGTACTACTCCGTATTACTACGTAGTTTTTTTGTAAATATAAATACTATCCTTCGTTCTATAAATCTTGCAACAGTTTGACGTTCACGTTTGTCAATGCACAACTTTGATTGTAATTATATTTAATTATGTATTAGTAAACATTATAAAAAGTTGATATTTTGGAAATTCACATTGATAAGAGTTCAATAACATTTTATGCGTAATAATTTGATTATGTATATTAGTAGAAAATCATAGTCAAATTAGTAAGATCTGTGAATATTGTAAAAATTACAATGTTGCAAGAATTATAGAACGGAGGAAGTATATAGTACTTAGATCCTAGTAGTGTCATCCCATTACTAAATAAATTTTTTATTTCATTTCTGATATAAAAAAAAATTATTTACTTACTTATTTGATTATTTCCGCCCCCCTATCCCAACAGTGTAAAAGCACAATTTCATCATTAATTTTTCATGCATTAACCAGGCGGAATATTTATTTGAATCACAATTCAAAAACAATTTTTTTGGCCACTTTGTGTTGAAATACGATAGTACTAAATTAGTGCTATGTATATTGCTCCGTAAAACTTAAACAATAAACTTATTTGTACTAATTTTACAAAATAGACACTCAAAGTATTCCAAGTCCAACTCAAGACTTTTGTTCATTAAAGATCGTTGTTGTATGTTGTTGTATTATATGCTGAATAGAACACAATTAAGTCATTCACTCTTTTTATGAAGTGTTTTAATTTTTTTTGTATCTGATCTGTTCTTTTAATTAATATTAAATAACTTGTATACTTTGGAAAATACGCACGCAGTAAGATATGAAGTATAAACAATCTATATTTTACTCCCACTAGATATAAGCAATTTTTATTTATTTATTTATTTATTTATTTATTTATTAATTAGTTAATTACCTAGTATTTATTTATTGAAATAATTACACATATTCAACTTTTAAAAATATGACCAAAATGATGATTGTTTATAAAAATATGACTAGTGGTTAGAGTAGTAATGTAATCATACTAACCCATATTCCTTCCATTCTATTTTAGTTAGTCAAACTTGACTTTTCAAATCAATGACGTCTAACTTTGACCGAACATATGTTTATATAGAGAAAATATTGATAATATGAAAATAATATGAAAAATGTTTTTTGTTAAAAATAATATCATGAAAGTATAAAATTATTAAATTTTGTGTAAACATATTATTTAAAATAATTGGTCAAAATTTATCATATTTGATTAGAAAAGTCAAAGATGGCTAAGTAACTAGTACTAATAGGAAAATTCTACGGTGCCTTTGTTAATTTCGAAGGCACCCGTACCCATACTTTTTTAAGCCAATCACAATTCAGTATGATGCCACGTCAAAGTTCAAACCATTATATGAAATTACTTGCCACTTCACGCATTATCACCCCTACATGAATTTCAAGGCACTAGTAATCTATACTCCTTATTATATTACTGCAATTTGATTCTAAAAAACAGGAATTTAAAGACAAATGAAATAAAACAGTTTTTATTAATGAAATGAATACAACGATTGGGGAGAACGAACGCAAGCTACGTACACCAGGAGTTTGACAATATTGTAGATCCTGATGATGGAGATCGTCTAGAGAGAATTCAAATCCAAAAAGATTCGAAAACGAGATACACTCAATGAATTTCTTAATTATTATTAATCCAAACCCTAAGACTTCTTACACCTCTAAAATCTAAACTATGGAAGTATGGATACCGGAGGTTTGTAAATCGGCGGGCGGCAAGAAGGTCTTCGCTATTTTTCATTTATTTTTCTGCATCAGTTTTTCCTTTATATTTTCAGTGACTAAATTAGGCCTGGACTCGGGCCGGGCGGCCCGACCCGGAACCGGCCCGGCCCGGCCACTGTAGCAACCGGCCCGGCCCGGTGGCCCGGTCCACCGGCGGTTCGGGTCGAACCGGCCCGGTAGTTCCCGGTTCCGGGCCCGGGCCTTCCAAATGGTGAACCGGCCCGGCCGGTTCGGGCCCGGTCCGGGCCGGATTTAAATTTTTTTTTTTTTAAATTTTTTTAAAGTTTTGGGTTGGAATATGTATTTTGGGCCATTTTAGGTGGTTTGGGGTGATTTGGGGTTGAGGGGGAGGGGTAGGGGATTAAATAGGAGAACAAAAAAAAAAATAAGTGGGCCGGTTCGGCCCGGCCCGGCCCGGCCCGGTTTGGCCCGGAACCGGGACCGGAACCGGCCACCGGCGGTTCGGGCCCGGGCCTCCCATTTCCTGGCCCGAGGCCCGGCCGGGCCCAGGCCCGAACCGGGCCCGAACCGGGCCGAGTCCAGGCCTAGACTAAATAATGAAAATATACAAATTATTATGTCTATATGACGTGGCATCACGCTCTAATGTGATTGGTTAAAAAAAGAATGTACCGGAACACACATTATTTAGGTAGGCACCATAGACAAACCCGTACTAATATCATACTCCGTACTAAGTATTTTTGTAAATAACTTTTTTAGTAATATTTTTGAAAAAGCCTTTTATTTATTTATTTACTCGGTATTTATTTTGATCACCCTTGATGATGTAGGCGGTACCATTGTTCATATCGGAATTGGCACCACCGAAGTGGAGAGGAGCCCTCAACAGCCTCTTTCAACTCCTCATCACATTGGGCATTTTGTTGGCCAATTACATCAACTATGTGACCTCGTCCATGGTCAAGGGCGGATACGCGTGGAGGATTTCCCTCGGCGGCGCCGCCATCCCGGCAATCATCCTCGGCCTCGGCTCCATTTTCATCACCGAGACCCCCACCAGCCTCGTCGAGCGCGGCAAGACGGTGCAAGGCCTCGCGGCTCTCCAGAAGATCCGCGGGGTCGAAAATGTCGGGGCGGAGTTCGACGAGATCAAGCGCGCCACCGACGCCGCCAACAAGATCAAACACCCTTTCAGGAACCTCATGACCAAGCGGTCCAACCGGCCGCAGTTCTTCTGCGCCACCATCATCGCCGTCTTCCAGCAGTTCACCGGCATGAATGTCATCATGTTCTACGCCCCCGTCTTGTTCCAGACCATCGGCCTAGGAGCCAACGCCTCCCTCCTCTCCGCCGTCATCACCGGCTGCGTCAACGTCGTTGCCACCTTCGTCACCATCGTCCTCGTCGACAAGTTCGGGAGGAGGTCCTTGCTCATCGAAGGCGCCCTCCAGATGCTCGTCTGCCAGCTGATCGCCGGGACGGTTCTCGCCAAGCACCTCCACGCCACCGACGCGATACCCAAGCACTACGCGGCCATGCTGCTCGTCTCGATATGCGTGTTCGTCGCGGGTTTCGCGTGGTCGTGGGGCCCGCTCGGGTGGTTGATCCCGAGCGAGATCTTCTCGCTCGAGACGAGGACCGCGGGGTTCTTCTTCGCGGTGAGCGCCAACATGGTGTGCACCTTCATCATAGCCCAGACGTTTCTCCTGATGATGTGTCACATGAGATGGATGACTTTCTTCTTCTTCGCAGTTTGGATTGTGGTTATGGGGATCTTTGCTGCGTTCTACTTGCCTGAAACTAAAGGGATCCCCATTGATGAGATGAATGAGAGGGCATGGAAAAAACATTGGTATTGGAAGAGGTACATTACGGATGAGGACCCCACCGAGCAGCAAGTGAGTGAGGTTGTTATGGTTGAAAGTGAGACGACGACGGTCACCCATTGATTTGATGATAGTTTGAAAGTTTCAAATTTTATTTGATTAGTTTAATTGATCCATTTTTTGCATTATTGATTAGGGTATTATTAATGAGTTAATTTTAGTTTTAAATGCGTGTTGAATAATTGCAAATTGTACGTTAGGATGGGACATTGGAGACTGTGGACTACAATACGTGATTTGCACTTTAATTTGTTGGTTTGTAGTTTTGTACAAAAGTATTCTTCTGTCATGAAATGAGAAATTGAATATTATTCCCTATTAGATCTTTCAAAAAAAGAAAATAAAGTTTGAGGTAGATTATATGGTACCCATAAGGTATCATACCTTTGTCTATATGGACCAATCAGAATGATGCAGTTAAATTATTTAAATCTAAATTAAAAGAGATATAATGATATGAATCAATCAAATGCATGGTAGGTATGGTACCCCATTTTTTTAATGGGTATCGGAGTTGTCACCAAAGTTTGATAGAGTAGTCGAGTCGTTCTGATTGTGATTTGTGAATCATCGCTATTTCAGATACGTAGTATACGGAGTATATATTAGAATAACAACATTTTCATTAATTACACAAACTGGAATATGTTTCTAAATTCAATAATGGAATTGTGTACATTTTCTTGTCTAGTCTTTATCATTGGTGAACTTTAAATGGCTAGCTTAATGTACCTCAAAATAACATTCTTTTTATTCTTGCAAATAATAATTTGCTATTGTGCCCGAATTTTTTATTTTTATAATGCTCTCAATTTAGGCAACTTAAAAAAAATTAAATATATCTATATTTTGAAGGAACATTTGATAGCAATGATCACACTTATAGACTCTTTACATATTGTTCCATTTATGGTCTACTTCTTATCCTAATAAATTAATGAGTTCATTTTGTCAAAATATTAGGACCTTGTTTACAGAATTTTCTGGTTTCTTTTTATGCTTATATTTCTCCAAATTACTATTTGAACTATATATATACTATCTCCAATTTTATGTTTTCATCATCATGTTTTACATTTTCAAATCTAAAAACATGTTCATCAAAATCTTTTCACCTGGTTCTACGACCAGTCAGAAGACCAAAAGTACAGTTCCAGTTTGAAATTAGACATAGTACAACCCAAATAAGGTACCATTTCCCGGGTATAGAAAAGTTGGGGCCAAAACCGGTTGGTCCCAACGGCTAGTTCGACTAATTCCTTTTTTATTTGACTAATTCTTTTCTTTTTTCCCTATTGATTGGCAACCGAACGACTCCTTTGAAACTCTTCATTTAGAAAAATGATTTTAAGAAAATGATTTGGGACCGCCCAGTTGTCAACTGAACGACTCATTAACTGGACCAATAGGGACCGCTCGGTTATCGTACGCATTGAACTGGGGTCGTCCGGTTGTCGAACGAGCCGGACTGGGACCACCCGGTCATCGACGTGACCGGACCGGATCGAAACTGAGACCGAAGCGGGACTGGGCCCACCACCGGGGTAAGTAGGGTTGTATATGAATCACATAATTTATGCTTGATTCGGGATTCGAATTTGTATAAGACGATTCGAATTCAAAAAATTTAAATACAAATACAAATAATTATACTAAATTTGATTTGGATCGTTATCAAATATAAATAAGAATACGAGTATATTCAATTTGAATGTTAATCAAATATATTCAATTAATAATATAATACAATATAATATAATATTAATAATAATATCTTTATATACGGAGTATATATAACAAGAGAACCATATGACATTTACTGTTCCCGCCATTGGAATATGTTTAACACGTGTTGTGCGCATATTAACAGTTTGCTGCTGAATTTGTGGTGTTAGTTTTCAATCGGATGAAAGTACAAGAAATGGACACAATAATTATTTCGTACATTCTACGGTATCTCAAACGTACTATACCTTTGTCCAAATGGACCAATAAGAATGATGCAGTTGAATTATTTAAATCTAAATTAAAAAAACATATAATGATTTGGACCAATCAAATGCATGATAGATACGGTACCCCATTTTTTAAATGGGTACCGGAATTGTCACCTAATTATTTATACCTCTTTTATTTTGCAATGAGTTAAGTGCCACCTCAGCTAGCTGATAGGCCACATGCACAACCTACAACAACACATGTCATCATAATTAGTTATGCTGTTGGCACTTAGCAGTGGTTATATACGGCGGATCCAACGTGGGGCAGGGAGCAACTGCCCCCACCCAACCCATATATATATATATAGAGAGAGAGAGAGAGAGAGAGAGTGTGCTCTTCATGTCAGGCCGGCCTGACGGACTGCCCCGTCCGGCCGAGCCCGTTTGGGCACCTTCCCGGTGGAATTTTTTGATGAAATTTTTTGAGCATGTTCCTCATCAAGTCTAGTTTATCCATACCAAATTTCAGCTCAAAATTCGATCGGGAAGGCATTCAAATCATTTTTTGAAGTTGACTGCGTCAAGATATACATAGAAAACTGCAGTCAACTTCAAAAAATGATTTGAATGCCTTCCCGATCGAATTTTGAGCTGAAATTTGGTATGGACAAACTAGACTTGATGGGGAACATGCTCAAAAAATTTCATCAAAAAATTCCATCGGGAAGGTGCCCAAATGGGCTCGGCCGGACGGAGCAGCCCGTCAGGCCGGCCTGACATGAAGATTTGTCTATATATATATATATATATATATATATATATATATATATATATAGAGAGAGAGAGAGAGAGAGAGAGGAAAGTTCATGTCAGGACCTCCAAAAACGGATCTCCGTACGGACCTCAGCGTTTGGGCCTCTTCCCGGTGGAATATTTTGATGAAATTTTTTGAGCATGTTGTTCATCAAGTCTAGTTTACACATACCAAATTTCAGCTAAAAATTCCATCCGGAAGGCAGTCAAATAATTTGTGGAAGTTAACTGCATTTTATATGTATATAAAGTGCGCAGTTAACTTCTAAAAATCATTTGACTGCCTTCCTGATGGAATTTTTAGTTGAAATTTGGTGTGGATAAACTAGACTTAATGAAGAACATGCTCAAAAAATTTCATCAAAAAATTCCACCGAGAAGAGGCCCAAACGTCGAGGTCCGTACGGAGGTCCGTTTCCGGATGGTCCTGACAGGAAGACTACTCATATATATATATATATATATATATATATATATATATATATATATATATATATATATATATATATCAAAAATAAAATTATACGAGTATGTCTAGATATGTATGAAAAATGAGTAATTTATACATTATAAACGAGTATTGTTAAGCTGGATTGCTTTGGCAGTGGGTTTGAGTCTGATGCGTGTTGTGAGTTCGATATGTTGGTCAGTGGGCTGATTCTCAACTCTTGCAAGTCTTTCCATTTTGTTTGAAAGGCTTTTTATTTTGTTTCAGGTTGGTCAAAAGCCTTTCTTATTTTGTTTAAATGCCTTTTCATTTTGATTCAAGTTGGTTAAAAGGCTTTTTGCATTTTTCTTTTACGTTTGCAATTTTATTTGAAGCCTTTTCATTTTGTTTGTGGTTGGTTAAAAGCCTTTTTCATTTTATTTTACTTTTGCAATTTTAAGCTCTAAACTAATACGGAGTATAAAGTTACTTTAGAGTTTAGACAATTGCATTTAAATTACTGAGTTGTTTTAACTACTTAAATATAATTACAATTTAATTTTTCGCATATAATTTGTGCAGTTTAACAATTACATGTTCACATTTACTATAAATTGAATTTTAAATATATGTGTGCATTCGCAACTTAAGTTAATTCTAAATAAATACTTGATTCATTTCTTATTACTGAAATAATTTTGAATAAATTTACAAACTATGTACGTGATTAAATTTTATTTTAGGCCTAGCAAAAACTTACCTTTCACGAAATTTGATATTGTAATAATTTTGCCCCACACTATTTTAATTGATTTACACTATTTTTTTAGTAATATGGTCATATTTTCCGACATGTGTGAAAATATCTAATGTAAGTTCGCCCCTGTTGACGAAAATTCCAGGATACGTCACTCTATATACATATAGATTGTATCCAATTTAGTTGGAGGAAGTTGCTGGATAATAATCGATATATAGATAGCGTATCAATTGTATAGAGGGCGGTCTGGATCATTCCTGCATTTAGTAGCTATAATTCATCGGAATATAGGTAAAAGTTCAAAAGTCCTATCGAAATATGAGTCAAAACACTGTTTTTATATGGACGGAGTCCATTTTTGACATTTAGACCCCCTCATCACTCCAAATGGTCTAATGAGTGGACAAAATACCCTTTCAGGATTAGAGTACTGTCACTTCCAGACCGCTGTCATAGTATCATACTACTTTCCCTATTGTTTGATTGCTGCCCCCCCCCCCCCATGGATGTCCTGATTTTGTTAGGAAACTACGAAGATAATTAATTATATCAAAGTTAGAGATTTAATATATTCCTATTTAAGAAAAACAAAACATAATTATATTTAAGAAATACTTCTATGCTTTAATTAATCTTATTTAGCAGAATTTTCTCAACCAAGTTTGATTATTAGAAACAAGCATAAGGTAAACGTTCAATTTTCTTTGAATAATAAGTCAACCAATGAGTTCTCCCTCGAAAATTTCTTGACAGATTTTTCTTTTTCTCGGTCATTTTAAAACAATACATTCTTCTCTTGGAATTGAGACAACTTACAAATTAAATAGCATTTTTTCTTACTAGGTGTAAATTTGGACTTTCATTTAAAACATACATTTTCTCACTAAGACCGGGATACATTTAAAATATACTCCTTCCGTATCACATATATCTTCCCACTTCCAAAGTGAGTGAGATTAAGAATAGTGAAATGGGGTATGAATTATTAAGGGTATGATGGGAAGATGGTGAAATAATGTGATGGAATGAAGGATAAATCCAAAAAAAGTAGGTCTAGTAGTGTATTATTTTTTAAATTATTGAGAGTATGATTGGAAGATTTAGAAATGGGAAGATATAAATGTTACGTCCAGAAAAGGAAAGTGGGAAGATATGAATGTTACGGAGGGAGTATCTTTTTAAAACTTATTATGCACTATATTTTGTAAAAATTGTAGTACAAATAAAAATTTTATAACACTAAAAAAAATGAATTTTTAATCCCTTGAGTCTCCGTCCTGCCATATGCATCCACTTTGACACCTTATCATACCAATTTTTCCAGGGTCACAAATAATTGAGCATAAAAATCGCAAAATTGGTACTTTCACACTCACCGTTGTGGTTAGTCTTAATGCCAGTTTTTCACATACATTTCACCCAAAAGTAAGGCACACCAAGAAATTTAAGAGGGAAAAGAATATATATATAAAATAAAAGTAAAAATCACGATCATCACGGGTTCATGATCAGTAAGAAATGGAATGGACAACATCTCAACCCTAACGACGCAACAAATGAAGCACGATGGTGAATGACCTAGTGATGCAGTGATCCAAAGTATCTTATGGTGACATCGATGCTCAAAGATTCTTGCAAGAGGTATGTATAATAATCTAATTGGATTGTTATTCTCTTCTGGTTGTGTTGATTTTGTTATTTCCCGGGCACCGGTGCTCAGAGGTGGTTTGTCTCTCTCGATGTGGAGATTTCTGTTGGTGTCCTGGTTAGTTTCGTTTGGACAAGAGTTTATGTCCTCTTTCTTTTAGAGTGTGTAGACATTAGTAGTGCTCATCCTCTTTCAAAACTCCCGTGCCATAAAGAGTTTTGTGGAAAAATTTTATTTTAATTTTATTTTTTCATTAGTAGTACTTGTATAAAAATTTGGACTTTTATCATACGTTTGATAGACATTATTTCAATCTCGATTGTTTTAGACTTTAAATTGTTTGTTTCGTGTATAACAAGTTAGTTTGATTTGCTTGAGATGACTGATTGTATATCTATATATTTCTAGAGTTCACAATCGGATCTGTAATAATGTCTGGATGGTATCTTGTATCTCATTTGGATGTTATTTTGTATATTTTCTTGATTTTAATATAGAAGGCGATTTTTTATATTCAAAAAATTATAGTAAAGTTATACTTCTCTTATGCATAAAATTATGAAAAATCCTACGTGATTATATTGATGGTTGGTGTATCATAGGAAAAAGATGATTTGAAGCAATTTTTACTGTAAAATTTTAATTTATTTTCTATATTTCTTAAAACCATCCATAAAAAACGATTTTCTAAAACCATAGAGAATCGATTTTTTTTAAACATAGAGAATCGCTCTAAAAAAACCATAGAGAATTGCTCTCAAACAAAAAAAAATCACGAGTTTTGCTAAGGGTACACAAAATGTGTACACAAAATGTGTACACATGTTTGTCCTTCACAAAAAATTTGTTTGTCACAGACAATTCAATTTTTGAGTTGTCTGTCATATACAATTGGCTAAAGGGTCAAATAGGCCCCTGGACTGACTTAAAATGTTCAATTAGCTCCTTATATAGGAGGTTCTGCTCGCCAATTGGGGCTTATCTATTAATATCTAAAGGAGCAGTTTTTTTGTGAATAATGTTCCCTCCAAGAAATGTCAACATCAATCCTTATTTATTTGTTTGTCAAAATAAATACCAAAATAATGTAATACACAAATATATTAGTCGGTCAAGACATGAAGGATTGAGTTTAAGTCATTTCTATTGGTCCAGAAAGAGGTGGACAGAGGTGAAATATATTTCAAATATTGCTAATTTGCTATTGGTCCAAAAAAAGGTGCACACAGTTGTTCGTGAATTCCTATTGGTCTAAAAAAAGGTGCGCACAATTTAACTATGTTTGTGGAATTCCTATTGGTCTTTAAAGGAGGTGTGCACTGTACAGTTGAAAAAACAAATAGTTGATTGATGTTTATTTACTGTTTAGATTGTTATTTCCTATTGGTGGAAGTGGGTGGTTTGAAATGTAAATGAGATTGAGTCTATCTCATTCCCAACAAGTACTATCATAACGTTCACTATAAAAGCAAAACTTCTGCATTAGACTTCTCAGATCACGATCAAGTTGTATGTGTGGACATCAAGCTCACATTGCAAAAGAAGCAATATATTACTTTCAAAAATTGAACAAAAAGGAGTATGACACTAGCTGCATAGACACAATGAAAGCATTCGTAGATCAAGATGATAACTCTGGCACTATAAAGTTGGGCATTTTGAAGAGCTCATCAGCTAATCAGCATCATAAGGAACACTGGAGTACTTTGAGAATTTATTTATACATGGAGGAGGTCCTGATTTTATAACCTGCACATGATTGCTTCCCAAGAGTATTTGGAAGTAATATTTCATGATGAGGGGGTCCTAATTTCTTTTTATCTTTTTTATCAGTAGTTCGTTTATATGGCTTAACTAAATGAGCCGTAGCATCTCTACAACATCAGTAGCATAACTATTACCTGCATTTGGAATGTAGAATGCGAGTTTCATAGTCGTACCTGAAAGGCTGAAATATATGTTTTTGCCCTTGGTTTCCTATTTCTATCCTATATCTAATTATTACATCACAAACTATGATCACAGATTGATCAATTTAATAATACAATGCTAATGAAATACAAAGACAAAAAAAACCGATAATTAACTTCCTGTACAATACAAAAGTTTTAGCAAGTCAGCAATTTACAAAAGTGTAAACAATATTATTATTATTATTAACCACAAATATCAGAACAGAAAAATCGATTTAAAGATGATTCAACAATGTCATTTTTTGGATGAAATGTAAGTATAAATAAAGTCAACAATGTCATTTATAATGCAAGAACTCGCCCATGGTTAAGTCAATTGTAAAGTGTTTCAGTGAGTTTTCAGCAATGATAGAGCCAATTGTAAAGTGTTTCAGTGAGTTTTCAGCAATGATGGAGCCAACTTAAATAAAAGTAGAACTGTTCACCATCATCTGTTGAAGATTTTGGTTTGTATCTATCTATGTACATACATTCACTATTTAACAAATGAAGTCATACCGAAACAAGAAAGCATTATATCAAAGTGATCCAGAAGACAATTTTGAAGAGCAGGAAACGCAGAGTTAGCCAGACAAATTTAGCAGAAGGCGCCCAAAATGGCCGCCTGGTTGGCTGCCTACAGAAAAATCAAAAGTCAACCTTGGCTTTGACTCGAAACCAGAAGTAGACCGAAGGCTGCCGACACTGGACAAAAGGCGGCCGCCTTTGGTGACCGCCTGCGGCACAAGGCGACGAAACCAACCACCGGCCGGTGCGATTCGACGGCAGGCGGTCAGACAGAAACGGTAGACGGCCGCCTTCTGGACCTCCTGTAACTGACGAAGACAGGCGCACGTGTTAGACCACACCCAGGTAAATTATCTTCTTTGACTATGTCATTCTGCATACTAATGGAGTATATGGCCCAGGGACCGTCGGCCCATAGACTCCTACTTCTCCTACACCGGCCCACTGAGCCCAAGGAGCAGTCGAGGCCCAAATTCAGCGGCCCAAGTCTCAAAGAAGCCCAAAGTACACACTGGGGTGCCTTCGGCCCCTTTGGCCGAAGGCTCCAAATTACGCAGGGCAGCCGATTTCGAGCATATGAAACTGCTGGGAGAAAACAGCGTAAAACGGTAGCCCCCAGCTACCAGGAGCCTTCGACACCAACGGTGCCTTCGGCATTAGAGAGGCCTTTGGTACACACATAGTGCCTTCGGCTACACAGAGCCATCGTCGGGAAAGCCTTCGGCGTTCCCATGCCTTCGTCTACCCAGAGCCCTCGGCCGAAGGAGGAGCCTTCGGCCAACAGCTCAATCGTCGAAGATTCCCTTTAGAGACAGCCAACCACCGCATTTAATGCGATGTCACATCCACCCACCGCATTCAATGCGGGGAACATGCCACTGCCGGTGCCACCCGATTGATGTGACCCTTCGGCCGTTGGATTACTGACACGTGTACTCTCATCGCATTTATTGCTGCTATAAATAGCAGCCCTTATTCTCCTTGTAAAAGACGTTGAGTTCATTTAATAAAATCGACTCTCTCTCCTCCTATTTACTCTGACTTCTCTCTAGTTATTTCCGCAATAACCCCTCGGATAAGATACCCCCCGGGTAGACTGTCCATCATTTGGTGCTCTCGTTGAGAGGTCTGAACAATCAAGTGAGAAACCTCCCCCTCCGCCACCAAACACAAAACACCTACCAAAAATGGGAAAAACTCGTGCTCAATCCAAAACTCTCGAGGAGAACCACGTAGCCCCCGGCGACACCAACGGGGCTGAAGCCTCCAATAGGCTCTTGGTACCTGAAGGCGGTACCATCCTCGAATTAGAGCAGGCTGCTACTGACCTCCGTCAGCAGTTACAGAAGAACGCCTCTGATGCCCGCATTGGCCTTGATAATCGAAGGAGGGATCGGAGTGAGAACCAAGTTCCCCCTCCGGCCCCGAACATCGATCTTCAGGCTGCCTTTGCGTCCTTTGTTCAAAACATGGCTCTCAACACTGGAGCCTGCGCCTCACAGGCACCCCTCCAACCCTATGGCGGGGGAAACGTTGTCCATTTTCCGCCACTCCCTCCTCTGTTCAACAATCCTCCCATGGGGATTGACAACGCCGAGGGGGTCATGGCACAAGATACCGCCTCCCAAGAGGCCCACTCCAGGGACAAACGACCCATAAACAAAGAAAAACCCCGAACCTCTGCCCTTGAGAGGCTGGGGGGTGCTCCCGGACACCGAGGGGTCCAAGACCGCCTTGGTAAGCAAGCAATCAGCAGGCCCCAAGAGAGTGGAGCCTCTGCCTCGGTGGCAGAGGGCATGCCTCCCCCTCGAGACAAAGGCAAAGCCCTCCTCCATGCCGATGACGCCAGGCACCAAATCAACCAGGCTCAATCCTTCCGGGCCAACTCCCAAGGGGTTGCCCCGAAGGACCCCAAGGACGAAATCATTGAATCCCTCCTCCGTCAACTCGAGGAGACGCGTCAGGCGCCCCCGAAAACACCTATGCCAGGGCCTGACCCAGGCTACGCCTCCCTCCGCGCACAAGTGGAGGAACTAAAGCGCCAGGTTACTGGAGGCTCCGATGAACCCCTCATCCAGCTCCGGACGAGAATGCCTTTCACTCCGAGGGTGCTGGCGGCCAAGATCCCTAACAAATATCGGGGACAATCCATCAAGCCATACGAGGGGAAGACGGATCCCCAAGAGCATTACAACAGGAACCAAAATAGTATGATGATGATGGGGGCATCGGATGAGTACTTATGCCGCTGGTTCCTTTCCACCTTGGAGGGGCCGGCGTATGAGTGGTTCAACCGGTTGCCCGAAGGCAGCATAGACTCTTGGCAAGAGCTTGCCCGCCGTTTCCTCACCCAATTCGCCGGGAGGCATCATTCCAAGAAACACTTCTCCCATCTTCTGAACGTAAGGCAACATGTAACACCGTCCCCAAGTGTATTTACTTTTAAGTGAATACTGTATTTAACCTTATTGGATGGTTAACGAGTTTACGACGTTATGAATTTTTATTAATTCTTTTGCGTAAATAGTAAATTCGCACGTGGAGCCCACACCGGGAGCGGGGGCCGCCCGAAATTCCCGAAAACCATATTTTTATTCATCTTGGACAATATAATATTTATATAGTAGTGGGTAAATTATTTGGGCCAAAGAAAAGACATAATGTGGATCGGTTGGTCAAAAGTGGCTAAATTACCGGTATTGGTAATTTAACCGATAAAAGCCCGAAAATAAATTTCGGAGACTCATAAATTTAAGTTGGGGAATGTATATTCATTATAAAGGGTATAATGATTAAGAACACATAATATATTTTATTTGACCCGATAAAATAAAATATATTTAAAACAGTCCGAAAAATACAACTTTCGGGACCGATTGTACACTTCTGGACAAAAAGGGTTGACCTCCCACATGTGTGGGGGCCAACCCACGAATTTGGTCACCCAAATTTAGATGTTTGGCCGGCTGAAGTGATGAAGGAACATGGGAGAGAGTGTGATATGAGTGAAATTGAATCAAACAAATAAAAATAAAGTGGGCCTCTCCCCACACCACTCGTTCTATTGAGACAAAAGAAGGCACCCACCTCCTCCCATCCTCATCATTTGGCCATAATCTCAAGAGAGGGAGGAAATCCCAGAAAAAAATAACACCTTCCATAGCCAAGGACAAGCAAGCTCAAGGAGGTCCAAGGGAAAGGTTTTGGGGAGGAAAAACTAGGTGGATTAAGGTAAGGACCTTATAATAACTTTTCCTCTATTCTTTAATTATCATATGATTTATATGTCATATGAAGAACCCCTAGGATTGTTCTACATGTTATGAGTGTGGAATAATGGGTTGGAAGGTGGTTTCATGTCCAAAAACGGACATAGAAGCCAAAACGACCGGTTTACCGGAAAATAACCTTTTAGAGGTTATTTGTATTGATTAAGGTTTTATGATGTTAAAACCTTGTTAGGAACTTGATTAAAGTATTTTTGAGCTTCGCCGGAGTTTCGCCAGAGTTGGTCAAAGTTCGCCGGAGTTGGTCAAAGTTCGCCGGAGTTGGTCAAAGTTCAATCGGGAAGCGTAGAACGCGCGTAAGCTCACTTAAGGTGAGGATGACCGACTATATTGCTTATAATCTTTGGGTTAATTTCATGAGATTTCCTAAATGAATATACAATGTGATTTGCATGGATTATTAATGGTTAATAATGCCTAAATGAAATTACTATTGGTTATAAGTATAGTTTGCATAATATACAAATTTATTGAATAAATTGTGTATGTTTAAATGTTATGAATATGATGGCATGGTAGTAGTATCAACCATAAATCCCATTCGTGATAAATATGCTTTTATTTCATGAGAAGAAGCCATGAAAGAATAAAAGTGATATTTTGATATTAAGGCCAAATTACATATTGAATGAAGAATTATATTGAAATGAGCAAATAACTAGTATTTAAACATTAGTTGGTTTTGTAGTTTAATAATGGATGAATGGATCCTAAGAAATTGAATAGTAAAGAATCGGTGATTATTGAGCTGGGCTCTAGACCGATGTAGATAATGGTGATTATTGAGCTGGGCTCTAGACCGTAGTAGATAACGGTGATTATTGAGCTGGGCTCTAGACCGTAGTAGATATCGGTGATTATTGAGCTGGGCTCTAGACCGATGTAGATGACAGTGATTATTGAGCTGGGCTCTAGACCGTAGTAGGTAACGGTGATTATTGAGCTGGGCTTTAGACCGTAGTAGATAACGGTGATTATTGAGATGGGCTCTAGACCGTGGTAAATAACGATGAATTGACACTAAACGAACAAAGTTAACTATGATATGATAATACCCTGGTTGAGGGTCTTGGAAATTGAAACATTGATTATACTTAGTATAGTTGTCATTGTACTTGTCAAATGCTTCCAAGTACTGACTCCCCCTTCACGGGGAGGCCACCTCACAGTTTTAAGTAGGAGCTGAGCTTGCTACTAGTGCCCGTTGCTCCGGGAGAATTCAAGGAAGGAAGACGTGGTTCGTGCTTCCTCCGTTCCTGTTTTAAAAATATTTAAATTAATGCTCATGGATATTATATTTTTGAATAATCATTTGGGGGCTTGTATGCTCATGTTTGTCAAAGTGTGGCACGAACACTTGTATGAAATGTTTCCGCTTCTTTGAATGAATATTTTACATTATGTTTGTTTATGGATGTACTATGTGTGAATGATATCCCAGACGCCTTGTATAATATGAATGTGTTGGATTGCGGTTGACTATTCGTACTGTACGGCGGATTGTTGACGTGTCCGGATAGGTCTCGGGCGTGACACAACAGAAGGAGGAGACCTTTCGAGATTTCCTGGAATGCTGGAGGACGGCTTCCATCGAAGTCGATGGTGCCGACGACAGAACACTCATGGCCCTCTTCCACACCGTCCTCCGCAACGGTAATTTCTCAAGGAGCCTCATTACTGACCCTCCACACGATTACACTAAAGCCCTCCAGCGGGGGGACCGATATGCGGAGGCCGAAGAAATTGAGAAGAGCCGCCGGAATCCGGACCCTGCTCAGAGGCCGGAGCCGAGAAATCGCCCCGGAGGGCCACCCCCTCCGGCACAACAAAATGGCCGCCCCCGGAATAACCAAGCCAGATCCGGAGGCAACTACAAAAATCACCAGAGGGCATGGGCACAACCCGCCATCCTGGAGCACCCACGCACCCCACTGATGCACCCCATCAGCGTCATCTTGGACTTCGCGGAGGAGAGGGGCCTCGTGGAACGCGACTCTCGCACCCCCCTCGAGATATATGCTGTTCCACCCGATGAGCCCTATTGCCGCTTTCACCGACGTCATGGGCATATGACTGATGACTGCCATCAACTGAAGATGGCCATTGAGAGATTAATCCAGGCGGGCCACTTGTCCTAATTTATCAAAGGCCTTCCTACTCAGGGACCCTCTCACCACCATGGGCAACAGCCGAAGGCTCATACGTGGATCAACCCAAACACCATTCCTTTGGGAAATCCACAGGGGAAGAGGCGCGAAATTGGGGGCCTCAATGATGAGGAAGAGGGCTCTCAACAGCAATATAAACGCCACGTCCACATGATTAATGGTGGCAACACTGGTGGAGACTCCACCAGCCAACGAAAAAAATGGGCTCAATCCCTCTACGTTGGGGAGGTCAACCACATGCCCCCAACTAAGAGGCTGAGGGGGGAGCCCATCTTCTTCACAGATGCGGACCTCCCCTCGGGCTCCCTGCCCCATAGGGATGCCCTCGTCATCCGTACAGAGATCAATGACGCCATCATCCTCCGCACCTACATTGACACAGGTAGCTCCGTCAATGTAATGTATCTCAGTACCTTTCGAGAACTCAAGCTCGATATGGGATCCCTTCGGCGGATCAAGACCCCACTCTCCGGTTTCACGGGCGATAGCATTGATGCCGAAGGCGTCATCTCCCTTATGGTCGAATTCGGCGACGGAATCCATAGGGCCAAGCTCGAAGTGGAATTCGTCTTCGTCAACCTCGGCTGCGCTCACAACATCATCCTCGGCCGACCTGCCCTCGAGGACCTAGAAGCTATCATCTCCATGAGGCACCTCTGCCTCAAGTTCCCCACTCCAAACGGCATCGGATACTCCCGAGGGGATCAGAAACTCTCCCGGGATTGCTACCTTCAACTCACAAAGAAGGTTAGTAAAACTGAACTCCGCATCGATACCATCACTGCCGCTTTGGAAGGGGAAGAAAACAGGCCGAGGTCGGAACCAGCCGAGGAAACCGAAGACTTTGTGCTCGATCCGGCCAAGCCGGAGAGAGTCTTGAAGATTGGAGCCAAGCTCCCCGAAGGCCTGAAGACCGGCATCACTAAAGCTCTCCGCGCCTACTCCATTGTCTTTGCATGGGGGCCGGAGGATATGCCGGGAATCAGTCGAAGGGTCATCACTCATCGCCTTGCGGTAGACCCTTCGGCAAAACCCATCCAACAAAGAAGGAGACCCCTCTCGGCCGAGAGAAGGGAATTTGTGAAGAAGGAGGTAGCCATGCTCCTCTCTATCAAACACATCAAGGAGGTAAAGTACCCTTCTTGGTTGGCAAATGTAGTCCTCGCACAGAAGCCTCCTACCTTTCGCATGTGCGTGGACTACACAGATCTGAATAAGGCGTGCCCTATGGACCTTTTCCCTTTGCCAAACATTGATCAACTAGTTGATGAAACCGCGGGATGCGAAGTTATGCCATTCCTCGACGCGTTCCGCGGGTATCATCAAATCTACATGCATGAGGAGGACGCTGAAACAACAGCCTTCATGACACCCGAAGGCATCTTCTGCTACCTTGTGATGGCCTTCGGCCTCAAGAACTCAGGCGCCACCTACACCCGCATGGTGGCCAGAGTCTTTCAAGCCGTCCTAGGATGCACCATGGAGGCCTATGTTGACGACATGATCGTCAAAAGTAAGAAGGCAGACACTCACGCCGAGGACCTCCGGGAAATCTTTGCCATCATGCAAAAATTCAATCTCCGGCTGAATCCAAAGAAATGCACATTCGGCGTGCAAGGAGGAAAGTTTCTGGGCTACATGGTTAGCTGAAGGGGTATTGAGGCCAACCCCGAGAAGATCAAGGCCATCATCAACATGGAGCCCCCACGCAATGCCAAATAAGTCCAACGGTTGACGGGTCGCCTGGCGACCCTCAATCGCTTCCTCTCCAAATTAGCTGAGAAGGCCCTCCCCTTCTTCCAAATCATGTGGAAGACTGGCTTCCAACGGACATCCAAATGTCAGGAGGCCTTCGACGAACTTAAAAGATACCTATCTTCTCCCCCAGTGCTCTCCAAACCAAAGGTGGGGGAAACCTTGTACTTGTACCTTGGTGTCAGCCCTGCTGCCATCAGCTCTGTGTTAATCCGGGAGGAAGACGACATACAGCATGCCATCTTGTACGTCAGCAAAACCCTCTGGGAGGTCGAGCTCAGGTACTCTCCCATCGAGAAGACGGTGCTAGCCATCGTTTGGACCGTCAAGAAGCTAGGCCACTACTTTCAAGCTCACCCAGTCGAAGTGCTCACGCATCAACCCCTCAGCGCCCTCATTAGGAGTCCCACTAGCTCCTCCCGAATGGTGAAATGGGCCATCTTCCTAAGCCAACACAACATTGGCATCCGTCCGAGGCCTGCTATCAAGGGCCAAGCCCTGGCCGACTTCATGACGGAGTGTACGACGAGATCCGCGGTTGACGAGGAGCCCCCGGCATCTCTTGACGAGTGGTGGAACCTCTGTACCAACGACTCCTCTGCCTCCATAGCATGCGGAGGGGAGTCGTCACCGTCACACCCGAGGGCTTCAAAGCTTACTACGCCATTCGCTTCTCCTTCAAAGTGTCCAACAACGAAGCCGAGTATGAGACCCTCCTCTGCGGCCTCCGGCTAGCAGCAAATCTGAAGGCCAAAATGATCCATGTCAAGTGCAACTCCAAGCTAGTCGTGGGCCAAATCTCCGGCGAATATGAGGCCAAGGAAAGAGGGATGAAGCAATACAAGGAAGCGGCCAAGGAATTGCTTAAGGTATTTGAGGCACATTCTCTCACTCAAATACCGAGGGCTCAAAATTCTGAAGCCGACATCTTGTCAAAGCTCTCGGACGAGTCCCCTGAGCACCTCTCGAAAATTGCAAGAATTGAAAAACTCAGCCTCTCAAGCATCCATGCGAGCCCGGTCATGGATATTCACATAAGGCCGGAGGATTGGATCTCCGACATCATCAACTTCATCACCACAGGGCAACTGCCCGAGGATGAGGCCCGCGCTAAACTAGCGAAGCTGAGGGCTCCCAGCTACACCCTCGAGAATGGTAGGCTCTACAAAAGATCTTACAACGGCACCCTCCTTCGGTGCCTTCATCAAGATGAAGCCGAGGTTGTAATGGAGGAAGTGCACAGTGGCACTTGCTCGGCTCACCAGGGACCCTTCTCCATGTCCCGAAGGCTTGTGGTCCAAGGCTACTTCTGGCCCACGATAGCTCGAGATTGTGCGGATCTAGCCCGAAGGTGTACCGCTTGCCAACACTTTCAGAAAGCCCTTGGCAGACCAGCGGTCAACTATGCCCCCATCAGCACCGCTATACCCTTCTCCAGATGGGGGATTGTCTTAGTAGGCCCTCTGCCGAGGGGTACCTCCAACAACAGGTACATCATTGTTGCGATTGACTACTTCACCAAGTGGGTGGAGGCGGAACCCCTCGCCAGCATCACCGAGGCCAGGTGCCGCCACTTTGTCCTCAAAAACATTCTCACAAGGTTTGGCGTCCCCCAACAAATCATCTCCGAAAATGGGACTCAGTTTGAGGCAGCCCCCTTCTGTGCCCTCCTTGAGGCATGGGGCATCAAACACACCTTCTCATCCGTTGCCTACCCTCAAGGCAATGGACAAGTAAAGAACGCCAACCGCACCCTCCTTGAAGGTCTAAAAAAGAAGCTGGAAGCCCAAGGAGGGGGCTGGGTGGAAGAACTTCACAATATCCTATGGGCCTACCGCACCACCCTAGGCGGGCAACAGGAGAGACACCCTTCTCCCTATGTTATGGCTTCGAGGCTAAAGCTCCAACAGAAGTGACCCTTCCTACCCGAAGGGTGGAACAATATGAACCTGAGGTCAACGACGCCAACATGGCCCTCGACCTTCATCTCAGAACGCCGAGAGCAAGCCTTTCTCAGGGCTGAAAACTATAGAAGACAAGTCAAAGGCTACATCGACGCCAAGGTCCGCTCCCGGGAATTTCAAGTGGGGGACTACGTCCTCCGACGAAGGGAGGCCAGCCTACCCACTGAAGGCGGCAAGATGGCACCTAAACTTGAAGGCCCCTACATTGTCACAGCCATCATCAAACCGGGAACATACAAGCTAAAACGCCCTAATGGGACGGAAGTCCCTAGACATTGGAACATACACCACCTTGTAAAATTGTATCAATGAGCAATTGTGGTCAAGCCCTCATCCTCCGCAAATGTATCTGGTCAATGGCCGAAGGCCTTACTTTCCCTATAAGAGCGGACGAAGGGCCACACCCTTATCCCCTTATTGAAATACTTGCTCACAGGCCCAGGCCCCCCCTTCTTCTTCAAACATGAGCGGCCGAGCCCTCATCATTCACCTACATAGGCGACCTACAGCCCCTCCTCCTCATGAGGAGAAATCGATGTACCACATGTACAAGGTGCGCAACTACGCCTACCATTCTTGAGAAACACCAAGTTTTTTTCTTAAGTCGTTCCCCTCGAGGACGCCCCCATGCATCATTTTTCATGCCTACCAACACATACACACACACAACAAAAAAAACCTAGGGCGCAACCCCCCTCGGCTCCGGCTGGCACCAAGTGTCCCCGGCTATTTGTGTCTCACACACACCAATAAAACCCTCCCCTGAAACAACTTCCGCGCCATTCCACACGTGAAGGCAGGCAACAGACCATGTCCCGGGCCCAGGAATCGTCTTTAACAAACGAAATGCTCCCCGCACCATCCCCCTTCGGGGAGGCAGGCAACAAACGATGTCTCGGGCTGAGGGGACGACTTTCAAAACTAAGGCACTCTCCGTGCCATCCCTCTTCGGGGAGGCAGGCAACAGACGATGTCTCGGGCCGAGGAGACGACCCTCAACCCCCTCGGATTCCGGGAGTTCATTCCCGAGGGCGGAGCTAATGGTTTGTTCCGTTGTTCCAATCCATTCCTTGAAACCACGTTTCTTGATGCCCCTCCTACCGCATTAAAAAAAACGTAGGGGGGAAGGAACTTCCTGGATACTATTCTCCCCGGAGACTCAACAATAATTCGGCGACATATCCCCGAAGGCTCCCTCAAACATACAAAGGAATCTCTCAACACAAAGTCATTCGGCTACGTACCCGAAGGATCCACTACATAAAGGAATTCCTTGGATACTATTCTCCCCGGAGGCTCAACAACACTTCGAGATTATATTCCCAAAGGTTCTTACAAAGATGCGTAGACAACTCTCCAAATCGAAGTCAACTATGCTTCGTGCCGAAGTGTAACACCCCCAAATTTCCCACCCAAAAATACATTTGAATAATGATTTATTCAAAGTAAATAATGATTTATTCGAAAACATAAGAGTCTTGCAGCGGAAAATTCAAAGGGAAACTGGGGCGTTACCGCCACACTCGGCTCTCACATAACCGAGTGCACAGGCTATCCACCACCAACATGTTAAAATTTTTCCATAATTAACTGTTCAACTACAATTCTTTAAGATTAAGACTAAAATAAATTACTCAATCACTTTAGTCTATGTGTTCTAGCGGAAGCTCTCGAAATCAACTTCAATATGATCCTCAATTCCTGCACAAATAAAGTATAGAAAGAAAAACACGAAGAAACAAAAATTAGCTGGAAATGCTAAGGCCCACCCAACCCTGTAAAATAATCATGTTTGATACATATATATCATTTTGTGAAAACATTTGGGAGGAAACCTCATGAAACATTTTATACAAACTTCTCATCACAAAATCACATGTAAAATAATAATATTCCAAATATAGGTACATATTTCCAAATCATAATAATTCTAAAAGGTCAATATACATAAACCACCAAAATGCTCGTAATTATATTCCAAAACATAAATCATATGTAAAGCCCAAATATTCATCTCAAAATACTTCCAAATACTCATAATCAATATTCAACATAACCATATCAAATCAAATTAATAAGTATTACTTTGAAAATCTACAAATAATTTAATAATCTCAACCACATCAAATTCAATCCAATCCAAACAAATATAACCCACTCAAATAATCCAATATAATGTAGTTCAATTCATCTCCATCAAGTCCAACCAAATAATCCAAATCATCTCAAGTCCAATCATTCAAACTCAACCAAATCCAATGGAAGCCGAACTCCTACCTTAAGTGTGCACACCCCCTAAAAGAGATTCCAAGTAGTAAAAAGTCCGAGTAGTCGGGATTTTTCTACCGACTACTACTATTAAGCTGGGATGCTCCGCTTTTGGGAGATCCCTGGTGGAATTAGACTTATAGCCATTACCACTCACCAAATCCACATTTCTCCGAGTACTCACAACATCATAATACAATCTCAATTTCAAGTATCATAAAATCAATCAAAATGGATATGAAATCCAAATTCCACAAAATTATTCACAATGAAATTATTAACTCCAATTCATCATACTCAAATATACCATAAATAGTCCAAAATATAGGATACTTCATAAATAGCTCAAATCTCAAATTTTTCAATCCAATAACAATTCATATGTAAATTCAAATGCTCAAAATATCACCCAATATAAAATACTCAAATCTCAAATATCTATAATTCACAATCACAATTGGTACGTGAAATCTCATTAACTATCATATACTCAAATGATCTCAAATAACTAGTCACAAATAAATTTATATGGGAAAAACATGAAATTTGGTTGACATAGTACTTACCTCGAATTGTGATGATTCCTAACCGAAGCTTCTACCCCGATCTTCACCAAATTCACCTTCTAAAGAATACGAGTATTAAAATTCTATAATTAGCACTTTATTCTATTTGTGCTATTATGTCCCATGTTTTACTTTGTTAAATAATTGACGTAATCATTCTTATTATCCTTATTAAATCCTTCACTTAATAACTATTCTGGCCCTTACTAATAATTACCCAATTATGGTTAAAATTTAAGTCTCTCGTGATTAATCACTTTGATTCACCTATTTAAATAATAATTAGTTCGCCTGGATATATACTAATCCATTTATTAATTAATCGGTCCATTTATAAGTCTCTTGATTTTACTCCGTCCATTTTTTTTGGCTAACAAAATATGCATTCGGATCTGTTTATACAATCAGGTCATTTTTAATTTACATGCTTAAGATCTCAGATTATTAATATTAATTCTCTAAGTACATACGGAGTAGTTAATTTCTATAGCTCAAATTATATTTTAATTAATAATTTCCCTTGGTCCAGCACTTTAGGCTTTTCAGATAGCCAATCAGATTATTCATTCTCAACATTTCAGTCTAAGTGTTTTCAGCCCAATCTAATAAAGAACATACGGAGTAGTACGTAAAACGTGATACGGAGTATATGAATAACATACGTACAGGAGAGCCGACGTCTTCTTCGTAAAACAATTCTGGCGACGCAGTGGAAAATCGGCAACACTTCACTCGGCGACGGAATCTAGTCCAGGCGGCTCACGTACCCCACCTTCAATACACAACAGTCCTTCAGGCGAGCGACGGCATGGCGAAAGGCTTATCTTCTCGTGCGAAAGAAGTACGGTGGACCACTTTCCGTGCTCCGGCGAGCCTGCTACTGTACCGGTGAACTTCCCTCTGCCCGTGAAATCAGCTCGGCAAACGTAACCGTCAACGGCGTTCCTCTTCTTCTCTCAGATAAGCAGTGACGTACGTTCTCTTTTCCTCTCTTATAAAGTACGGAGTATATAGCAGGATAAAGGTCTAGTCCGTAGACAGAACCGCAGAACGTAAAGTTATATATCGATGGCCTTAATTTGTGAACACAGGTCGACTGATTATATAGCTAGCCTTGAGTCCAGAGTTTCATATGCTTCCAAACCTTATCACATGTACTAGTATATAGCTAGCCTTGTGTCTCGATACATTTATTTTGGTGTGTACTACTAGGTGTATTATATATTGAAATATTATTACGGAGGTGCTGTATAAGGAAAAGACATCTGAGCTATGCAAATTACTATTCTTGAATTTATTATGGCAGATATTATTGCTCCCTATTTGTTCGTATTACATCAGTGTTCATCCGCATTATTATGCCAGTGTGTATGTGTATTATTATTCACATGTATGATGGCAAAGGAAGGACCATATGAAGGACATATGAACAACTCATGTGGTGTATGCATATGCATATGGTATTCACGCATAATATATAGGAAGGTCCCATTAGCTTTCATTCGAATTAATGATATTTCTAGTATATAGTTTTATCTTGTGCCCATGAGTATATATATAATATATAGATCCTAGGCATGCCACATGTTGCTACATCTGTAAAATAGCAGTCCTTTTATTATGAGCATGCATGTACGAAGTACATATTTGTTTGATAAGTTAGCTCATTTTTTTATTTTTGAACACATATTATTAACTGATAGTTTTGAATTAAAATTGTTAAAATGTCACTTTTATTATTGAAGCATTTTTATCTGATTAAAAATGTCACCTATGTTAAAATTTTATCTGATTCACTTAATTATTAAAATGTGACTTTCGTAACATTTTATCTCACTAATAAAATTTAGGAAAAAAAGGGAAAATGGAAATTAATAATCCAACCTTTTAGCGGTCTTCTTTCAATAATCCCACTTTTTGATTATTCATGAATAATCCAACCTTTGCATCTCATCTTCATTCACTGGTCCCTGACCGGTTGATGACCCGCTATTCCAAGCTATTTTCTTATCTTTGCAAATCATTATACCATAAATCTCATCTTTCACAAAGATAATATTTTGCAAAGATAAGAAAATAACTTGGAATAGCAAGTCAATAACCGATCATGGACCAACAAATGAAGATGAGGTGCAAAGGTTGGATTATTCATTAATAATCAAAAGGTGGGATTATTGAAAGAAGACTGCTAAAAGGTTGGATTATTAGTTTCCATTTTCCCTAAAAATTATTTACTTTATTGCAATTTTCGGGGTGTCACACGAAGGCTTCCCAAGTCTAAGGCGAGCTAACTCTATATCTACCAACATACCAGAGGCTTCATGTCAATGGCGAAACGCTACCAAACTCACTCCGTGGTGGAAAATTTCCTACGTCCACAACTTGGAGCCTTCCGGAAAACACTCATCAAACTGGAGGCTACTTACAAGGTCTATTGGAGACAAGTCTCAGAATTTCACTAAGTCCATGATCTTGGACCCCTCGGCAACTCAATACACCGGAGGCCCAAGGTGTCCTCACCCCCGAAGGCGTGCCCTAGGGTCTGTGGGACAACTCCTACATCCGAGGGCTCACTACAACATCTATTGAAACTTTGTGGAAATTTGACTAAGTCCACAATTGCTTCACGAGACTTACAACAGCAGAAGGCTCATCAAACTACTCGACGAAGACCTAAAGCTACACTACAAGTCGAAGGCCCAACACCGCCGATGACCTAGAGTGAAATTAGCTTGGAAAATTTCCTAAGTTTAATTCATTCTAGCCCCCGGTCCTACTACTATTGACCGGAGGCAATTCCAAGGTTTCATTACTGAAGGCCTACAATGGAGTTTTACTTAGAAAATTTTCTAAGTCCACGATCACGAGCCTTGTTGTTTCTACATTTACAACTGAAGGCTTGTTAACAAGTTTCACTTTGAATATTTTCTAAGTCCACAAACTCTTGGTCCTCTGACAAACATATGGAAGAAAAAGAAAGCAAACATGAAAAGGACAGAGGCATACATTCAAATTCAAAGTGCAGAAGACATCAATAGCCAAAAGCCCGGAGGCATCACATTCATTCAAGGAGAGAGTATTAAAGTACAAAACAGAAGTTTCTTTTACAGTGTTTGGCCGAAGCCGGAGCCTACGAGTTATTACAAAAAGACACTTAGAAAAACTTCTAAGTTTGGGTTTCCTCAACTACGTCTCCCTTCGGCTTGGAGGCAGCGTCGTCATTAGCGTCTTCATCATCACCAGCCTCCTTCATTAGCTCAGAGTCCTCCAGCAACTCCCTCTCTTCGCCTTCAGGAAGGGGGATCCTCACATCAGGTTGCACGGGAGGAAGACCATAGACCTCCGGTTTGAATTCCTTCGGATCCACGCCAAAGTGCCGGGCCAGCTTCCGGTAGATGTTGGCTTGAGTAAAATACTTGCCGCCTTCATAGTAGCTCTTACCCTTTCGGGCGAGCCATAGAGCCCCAGGGCCAACCGCCCAGTCATCTACCGAAGCCTCGATGACCGAAGCCACCCACTACCTCCAGTCCTCATCTTTCCAACCCTCGGAGACAAAAGCTGCAACCGCCTCCTTCCCGGCTTCAGTCATGGCCTCAGCCTTGGCGGCCTCTGTAGCCTCGGCAGCATTCTTGGCAGCATCAGCAGCAGCCCTCTCAGCCTCGGCCTTGCCCTCGGCCCTGGCCACAACCTTGGAGTTATCAAGGATGTGCTGGAAAGCCTCTTTCTCCAACCGGAGGGCCTCTTGAGCCTCACGAAGTTGCCTCCGGGATTCAGCCAGGGCCTCGTCAGCCTGCCTCTTCTAGGCCTGTGATTCCTCCATCCTTTTGAGGAGCTCGCCGAGTCCGAGGGCAGCCTGCAAGTTGAACCATCACACACCAATAGTTAGAATACTGAAATCAAAATGTGCTAAGTCCAAACAGAAATGCTAAGTCAGGAAGAGTAGGGGGATGATCTTACAGTCACGAAGGCTTGAAGGACCCTCCCGCTGAGGGCATCATCTTTGAGCCTGGACAGCACCGACTTGTCCGTCGGAGGGGTGGTGCCAGTCAAGAATTCCCTCGCGTTGAGGGTGCCGTGCATAATGGCAGTTCCCTTTGTGATGGAGAACTGCACATTATTCTGAGGCTACGTCAACTCAGCCCCCTGACCCGGGGGGACGTTGACAGGAGCAATCACCGCCGTCGAGGTATTCGAGGAGGAGTGGCCCTCGGAAATGACTAGGGGGACATCTTTGGCGCCGGCGGCCCCCTTGGCTTTCTTGCTCGCAGGAACGACGCCTTTGCCCGACGCCTTCCTTTTTGCCGCTTCGGTTTTGAGAGTACCGGCGCCTTCGGGAGCACCCTTGGAGGGGGTCTCGGCAACTTGGGCCTTGGCGGCCTCCTCCTTCCGGAAGAATTCATCAACGGGTTTATGTGGCCCCACCTTGGTTTGTTCCAAACAGGGATATTTCTGATCAGGTTTTAATTTCCCAAGAATTAATTCATGCTATTGATAAAAAAGTAAGGGGCTCCAACGTTGTTATCAAATTGGATATGGCTAAAGCTTTTGATAAGCTTTCTTGGCATTACTTATTTGAGGTTTTAGCTAGATTTGGCTTTTCTAGCAAATTCATTTCTTTAGTCAGAGCTAATCTTCAGTCTACCTATTTGTCAATTTTAATCAATGGGAGCCCTCAAGGTTTTTTTCAACCAAAGAGGGGGGTCAAGCAGGGTGATCCTTTATCTCCTTTTCTTTTTATTATTGCTTCCTAAGGTTTTTCAAGAAGTCTAAAAGCCAGAATGCAGCAGGGGATAATTAAGCCCTATTGGGTGGGAGGTCAAGGTTATTCTATCAGTCACCTTGGTTTCGCTGATGATTTATTAATTTTTACTAATGGTGACTCTAGATCATTAGTGAAATTTTCCAAATTTATTAAAGAATACCAAGAAGCTTCTGGTCAGACTGTAAATTTAGACAAGAGCAGCTTTATTTGTGGGAAACAGGCCACTTACAGGATCTCTACCATTCAGAATATCTTGGGGATGAGGAGGACAACACTGCCTTTGAAATATCTTGGCTCTAATCTGCATAAAGGGATGAACAGGTTTCATTACTGTACTCATCTCATCAATCTCTTTGACTCTAAATTATCAGCTTGGAAACAAAAGAATCTTAATCAAGGTGGCAAACTGATTTTGATTAAACATGTCCTTTGTTCTATCCCAAATCACATTCTAGCTTCTGATACTCTTCCTAAAAAGGTTATAACTACCCTGGAGAAGAAAATGGCTTCTTTTTTTTGGGGTCATACAAAGAATGGACAGAAAGTGCATTGGGCAAAATGGTCCAAACTTTGTTATCCTACAGAGGAAGGAGGTCTGGGGATTAGAACTCTCACTGATATTGAAAAGGCATTTTCTTTGAAGCTATGGTGGAAATGGAAAACACATAATTCCTTATGGTGTGATTTTATAAAAGCAAGATATCCAAGAAATAATGATTTCAGGCCTAAAGTAACTGACTCTACAGTTTGGAGAAGGATTTGTGGGATTAATGACTTAGCAACTGATTTGTGCTCCATTAATTCTTCTGGTATTCTGGAATGGGACCCGGGTATTAATGGAAAATTTTCAATTAAATCAGCCTACAATGAAATTAGAGACAGTTGCTCAGTTACCTTTTCTGCTCAGCATATATGGAATAAATATCAACATATGCAGATCAAAGTATTCATGTGGAAGCTTCTGAATCAGTATCTTCCTATGCCTGAAAATGTGCAGAGATTCCAGTTAGTAGTTTACCCTACTATTTGTCCTCTATGCAGAAAACATGGGGAATCTACTAATCACATATTCTTTGGCTGTTCTTACTCAAAGAGGATTTGGCATTATTTCATGGGAGTTTTTGGGATTATGATCCCTAACTCTTCATCAATTCGTCAAGTTCTTATTCAATGGTGGCTAGAAGCTGGTTCGAAAACCTTGGCTGACATTTTCAAGCATAACCTACCTGGAATTATTTGTTGGCATATTTGGAAGATTTACTCTTCCTACAAATGGGGTTCAGGCAGTATTCCAAACACAGAGACTCTTATTATTCAGGTGAAAACTTATACGCAGAGGTGGTCTCATAATCTGACTAAGATCAAGCATAGGAAAGTTGAGCACTATCTATTTCAAGAACGTTTGATCTATAGCTACTTCAGGTTTAAAATGTCCGAACATCAAATTATTAAATGGAGACGACCTAAAAAGAAGTATAAATTGAACGTGGATGCCTCGTTCTTACCAAGGTTGTCTATGGGAGGCGCTATCTTGAGAAACGGCTCTGGAGATCTGGTCTGGGCAACCAGCTTTAAGATCGACGCTAGTTCGAGTGAAGAGGCTGAGCTCAAAGCTTTGATTCTGGCTACTGAAATGGTGATGGCAGATGGTTTGAACGATGTTCAGGTGGAGACGGACGCCATGAGCTCTCTGAAATTGCTTGCGGATGTTTCAGGAAACCCTGCTGGGCTGATCAATTTCAACAGGAAAGCGGAGGAACGGGGTTTTTCTTTTGGGCATGTTTTTCGCGAAGGAAATGGGCCGGCACATTATTTAGCGGCTAATCGGATTGGGCAAGCTCAGAGTATCTTGTTTGATAAAGTGGAACTTTTACCTTGGGCTGTGAAAAACGAGTTTTATTCAGATCTTTTCGGTTTCCCTCATTTCCATTCATAATGCTTGTATTTTCTCTTTGTGTCAGTTTTAATTCACCATGTACTTTCAGAGAGGTTTTGGTTTGGTCCCCCTCTCTTTTGTTTCTCTTTATAATTCTAATAAAATTATGGTAAATGACTCCCGGCATTTACCCCACTGATTTTGGTGGTTTGCCTTCCGGGAGAAAAAAAAAATTATGTGGCCCCACCTCCTTCTTCTTTGGCTCTTTAGCCAATTGCTTCTTCAACTTGGCAAAGTTCTTCGCATCCATCTCGGGGCCTGCAAATAACGTACAGATGTTAGATTACAATAACAAAACAAGTAAAAAAAATCCTAAGTACACAACTGGGAGCCCTCGGCATTCACCTTCGGCGCTCTCATAGACCCTGTCTATCGAGGGATACTTATCACCAGCCCCCCCCCCACCAAGCGGAATTGGCAGAAGCCCAGCAGGAGAAGCTCCTCTGGAAGGGTGGCGTCCTTGATGGTCTTCTGATAGGCACTAGTTATTAGTGCCCAAGTGTACATTTTTATTATCATTTGTAATATTTATTTACTAGTATTATGCAAGTTTGTAATTGTTAGTTTGCATTTGATTGTAATCGTATTTTTAGCATTTTATTGTTTGTTGTAAGTTGTAGTTAGTTGAGCTATAAGTTTAGGATAGGTTTGGGAGCAAGAAGGATGGAAAAACCTGAGTTTTATGTAAAACCCGGTCGGGTATGGACTTTACCCGGCCGGGTATGAAGTGACAAAGGAAACTGCTGCAAAACTAGCAAATACCCGGTCGGGTATTCCATATATCCGGTTGGGTATGAAGTGATTTCGGACCAAAGAACGTGCAGAAGACACAAAAACATGGGAAAATATTTGATTTGGTAAATACCCGGTCGGGTATGTCAAAATACCCGACTGGGTATCCGGCATTAGGTGTTGAAAACACCTATAAATAACCCTATTTTCCTTCACTTTTAATCATCCCTTCTACCATACTCTTAAGATCAGTTTAGAATAGTATTTCTTTATATTTTTCTAGCATTTTTAGTCTCCAAATGAGGAGCTAAACTTCCATTTCTTGGTGTTGCTCTTGAAGCTTGTTGATTATTAAAGTTGTGAGTTATTTTCTTAACTTCTTCCCTTGAATATTAATTATTATCTTAATTTATCTATATATTAATGTTGGGGAGTGTTGCTAAGATGACAATTAGTTAACATCTCGACATTAGTTATAGTAGTATTTATTTTTCTTCCTCTATATATTAATGTTGGGGAGTGTTGCTAAGATGACAATTAGATAACATCTTGACATTAGTTATAGTAGGATTATTCATATTTAATCTTCTTCCTTGAATATTAATTCTTCCCTTAATCCATCTCTATGTCAATGTTGGGGAGTGTTGCTAAGATGACAATTAGTTAACATCTCGACATTAATTACTACTAGAAACAACCAACGAACCGATGGTTAATCGTTGATGGTTTCACAAGTAACTTCGGTTTATTAATGCACGGTCGTGGTTAATAAACTTAAGAGGGATTAATTTTGTTGGTTAAACCGAAACCGTTGTGTTGAGGTTATCAATCTCAATTGATTTCATCAAGGAGTTAAGAGATTAAATGCTACTATCAAGTCAGTATATGGCGGTGTTCTATACTTGACTAATAGTAAGGGTTATTAATGAACGGTCGTTGTTAATAACTACCCTCGATGAATTGGATATACTCCTCGATTGAGTATTCGAGAGGGGATAAGTTATAGATATAACAATGATCGACTAAAATATATCAACAAGTGGAAAGTAGCAATGCCAAGTCCTTTTTATCTTCGAATTAAATCTCATATAAGTTGTTCATATTCGTGTTTAAATTAATTAAATCACTCAATCAAAAAACCCCTTTTATTTACTTCTTTCGTTAAAAAGATAATTATTTCTTTCCCTGTGGATATGAACTCTACTTCACCTATACTACGTATAAGTGTTAGTATCGATTTTTTTTGACGCACCGTGACAAAGTGCACGTCATCTTCAATTTGTGAGACCCCTCCGGTTTCTCTGCCAATTTCTACCCATTCTTGGCGAGGGCGGCACTTCCAACCTTCGGGTGCCTTTTGAAATTGTCTCGGAGGGGAGCAGCGAAAGGGTTGTCCGCCAAGCGGATATAACAGAACTTGTCCTTCCATCCCTTGTGGGATGAAGGAACCTCGGAGAAGAGCCTGAACTCAGGGACCTGCTGCAAATTGGCGAAGCCCCCGGCATTTGAGTGCCCCCCCCCCCCCCCCCGGCATAAATTAAAAGAGAGGAAGAACTGATCCAGGGTGGCCTCCACGCCCCTGCTTCGGCAAAGCGATAGAAACCTCGAGAGGTAAGAGTGACTGTTGGGTGTCAGTTGGCAGGGGGCCAGTTTCACGAACTTCAAGTACTCCAGCACAAATGGATGCAATGGGAAGCGGAGGCCCAATTCAACTGACAAGATGTGTACGGCGAAACAGCCCTCATGAGCGTGCAGTAACACGTCATTCGGTCTCGGCTCCACCACCTGCGCCGAGGGCCCAGCAAAGAACTGAGTTGCCATGTACTCCGAGTGGGTAGCCTTCGTCTTCAACTCCAAGGCAGCTGTATTTAGGTAAGAGTGGCCTTCGGGTATTCCGACAGGCTGACCAGCATCAGCGGCAGCCTGTTTCTTTTTCGCCCCCCCCCCCCCTATCTTCTTCTTCTTTCCGGGGGCCACATTGAGAGGCTCCGGATCCAGGGGCCTCGATCTCCCTGCTTCGGCATCATTGCGGGGGATGGAACAGCGATGGTCACTTTCATCCTCTCCTTCTCTTCTTCCTCCTCGGCAGTTTGGATCGCGAGGGCCATCTCCTCATCTTCAATCACTTGCTCAAACTCCTCGGCTTCGGTCTCGGTTATGAGCCGGTTTGGACTTCGGCAGCTACTTGCGAGTCGTTAACGTCCGAGGGCTGCTCACTTAAGGACTCCACCTCAGAAATGCTTTCGGATTGCACCGGGGCCTCCCTCGAGATGTTCTGAGAATCGGTTTGTGAAGACATTTTTGGTACTAATGGAAAGAGTTTCTAAGAGGGGAGACTACCTAAATACCCTGGTCGAAGGCTCCTAAGACCACTAACACACGATCAAAGGGAAGAACAGCAAAAAGTGCTAAGTGCACGAAGAACAGATGAAGAACTAACCTTACGAATCGGAGTTTGATCGAGGGCAAGGGTTTCTCTCTCTAGAATTTTTGGCAGAGCTTCGCTATCACAAAAAAATCGCACAAGGGAACTGAGCTCCGCCTTGGGGTATATATAGGCTCCCCAGCCTCAAAATATGGGCCTCGATTCGAAAATCCATCATTACAGGCCGCAGTTTCGACCAATGGGAGGCAGCCGCCCCTCTTTAGCCAACGATGGCACGCCACGTGGATCACCCCTCCAACGGCTCTATTCCAACGGCTATATTTCAGAAGCACCGGGGTGTTCTCAGATGATAGCCTCCGGCTATCACTTACTAGAGCCTTCAGTAAACAACTTTCACCATGCACCTTCGGGAAAGCAGCAGCATAAGCCTTCGGCTTTTCAATGTTGCCACCCATCGGGATATACTTGGAGCCTCCAGTGAACAACTCTCACCAAGTGCTTTCGAGCCGGCAGCAAAACAAGCCTCCGGCTGACCAGTGTTGCCACTCCCCCATCAATAGCATCCCTCGGGGTTACACGAAGACACAATAACTCCTTCAGCCCGAACTTGCCTTCGGCCTAAAAGAGTGGGGGACTGGGATACACCCCTCGGGAATCACACAGAACAACATATCCGCATACAAAAATTTACAAGTGCCACAAGCAGCCTCCGGGACTGACATCAAAGAAGAACCCTTTGGGTACACACTTCACTACACCCCCTCGGCAGAAGCAAAATCTCAAAAATCTCCCACAAGTTATTGATGGAGCAGCCTTCATCACAACACATACAGCTATCATCGACACTTCCCTCAGAAAACCCTCGACATGTGAGGGACTGAGTGGAAGCCCTCAGCAAATGCCAGGAAAGCTCCCCGATAAAACGTAAGCCTTCCGCAGCGCCAACGCATCAACGCAATTACTCCTTTTCCCTCAAGTACCTTTCGGAAAAAGGAGTGGGGGACTCCTGATGGAGTATATGGCCCAGGGACCGCCGGCCCATAGACTCCTACTTCTCCTACACCGGCCCACTGAGCCCAAGGAGCAGTCGAGGCCCAAATTCAGCGGCCCAAGTCTCAAAGAAGCCCAAAGTACACACTGGGGTGCCTTCGGCCCCTTTGGCCGAAGGCTCCCAATTACGCAGGGCAGCCGATTTCGAGCATATGAAACTTCTGGGAGAAAACAGCGTAAAACGGTAGCCCCCGGCTACCAGGAGCCCTTCGGCACCAACGGTGCCTTCGACATTAGAGAGGCCTTCGGTACACACATAGTGCCTTCGGCTACACAGAGCCTACGTCGGGAAAGCCTTCGGCGTTCCCATGCCTTTGTCTACCCAGAGCTCTCGGCCGAAGGAGGAGCCTTCGGCCAACAGCTCAATCATCGAAGATTCCCTTTGGAGACAGCCAACCACCGCATTTAATGCGATGTCACATCCACCCACCGCATTCAATGCGGGGAACATGCCACTGCCGGTGCCACCCGATTGATGTGACCCTTCGGCCGTTGGATTACTGACACGTGTACTCTCATCGCATTTATTGCGGCTATAAATAGCAGCCCTTATTCTCCTTGTAAAAGACACTGAGTTCATTTAATAAAATCGACTCTCTCTCCTCCTATTTACTCTGACTTCTCTCTAGTTATTCCCGCAATAACCCCTCGGATAAGATACCCCGGGTAGACTGTCCATCACATACCATTTTAATTAAACAATAATATGTGTTTAATTTCCTTTGTTTTCAAACTGTAAACTTAAAAATCATAAAACATATACTCCGTTAATATATACATACAGTTCTTTGTATTAGAAGTAAAATTAAATATTCAACCCCAATGCATTATTTAGACAATTTGGTATGAAATTAAGAGAAAGATGTTACATCATAATAATACTCCACTCCGGTGGCTCTTTCCTCCACTATCGATCAATAGTATATAACCGTACCCTTGTCCTGTAGAACTGACCCAGTACATCAATAATTAAATTGTCTTACTCCCTCCGTATCATATATATCTTCCCACTTCTAAAGTGGGTGAGATTAAGAATAGTGAAAGGAGATATAAATAATTGAGGGTATGATGGGAAGATGGTGAAATAATGTGATTGAATGAAGGATAAATCCAAAAAAAATAGGTGTAATGGTGTATTATTTTTTAAATTATTGAGGGTATGATGAGAAGATTTAGAAATGGGAAGATATAAATGTTACGTCCAAAAGAGGAAAGTGGGAAGATATAAATGTTACTCCCTCCGTAACATTCATATCTTCTCACTTTCCTTTTTTGGACGTAACATTTATATCTTCCCATTTCTAAATCTTCCCATCATACCCTCAATAATTTAAAAAATAATACACTACTACACCTACTTTTTTTGGATTTATCCTTCATTCCATCACATTATTTCACCATCTTCCTACCATACCCTCAATAATTCATACCACATTTCACTATTCTTAATCTCACCCACTTTGAAAGTGGGAAGATATATGTGATACGGAGGGAGTACGGAGTATTTATTTTATTCAATGCCAGCCGTATACAAGTAAATGAGGTGGCTAGCATAGTTCTAAAGATATTTAATGTGAGTCCATTATTGTAGTACAAATTTCATCATCTTATTATTTCCACTCGGTGGATTGATAATATAATAAATACATGGCTCGCACACAGAGGAGAGGAGCGCAGCCAGCCATATACACTCGTCCAAATTTGTATCTTTCTCTAGAAAGAAGAATAAAAAAAATAAAACCCGATACTATATGTATATAGGTATCTCATTTTGTACCCACCCCTAAATTGTCTGTGTACACAGGCAATTCGTTTGAAAGAGGGCGGGACTTTCAGTCCAAATGTCTGTGTACACAGACGGTGTACAGATTGAGGTACAAATTGGGGTACCCCAAGCAGGACCCAAGGAAAAAAAAGAGCTCAGAAGGGTGAACGGGTGTAAAACTTGATCGATCAACAATTATTTTATTTCTCTCTTAAACAGCGTTTACGCCAATTCTAGGTGAGGTTTAAAAAATTTCCACTTAATATACATACTACGATTTTATTAGATGTGATTTACTAGTATTATGTAATGTTATACTGTTTAAATTTATTAAGATATTATATTATTACAATTGTACTTGTGTAAATTGTTATAACTATCTGTTCAAGTATGATAGATTGCTACATACGTGTTAAATAACTCATATGACATGTTTCATCAAATAAGGACACGTAATATCTACCTTAGTTAATTATGGAGCAAACATACTAAATTTAACAAAATGATAAAAAGTGAAAACTATAAAGTGTAAATGTGGCTATATCCACGTGAATGAATAAAAATCACCTTAGAAAAGTTCTTACTCATATACTTCGTACTTCCTCCGTTCTTTTTTAGTTGCAACGGTCAACATTTCATACTTGTCAACGCACGTCTTTGACCGTAATTATTATTTAATCTCTATTAGTAAAAAATATTTAAAAAGTAGATTTTGAAAATTTGTAATGAGATGAATTGAACAATATTTTTTTTAAAAAATTAATTTTCATAAAATAATAATATAAAATGTAGTCAAAGTAGAACATGTGAATAGTGTAAAATTCAACATGTTGCGATTAAAAAGAGACGGAGGATAGTATATAGTACTAAGCACGTATTAAAATTAAAAAGAAAAAAGAAAAGTAAAAACAAAGAAATGAAAAGAATCAGAATAGCAAATATGGTTGTATTCGTGTTAACTATTAGAAATTAATTAATTAATTAATACACATAATAAAAGCTTTTAACTCATATACGTTAATTGAATGTGTAATTACTTAGTATAATATTATCTTTTACTAATTTTAATATTATCACTGATAGAGCGTATGTAATTAATGGAACATCAAAGTTTAGTTCATAAAATTAGTTGATAGTTTATAAATATTGGAAACGAAATATTAGATGATTAAATTAAGATAAATATATTGTATTCAATAAATCTAGATTGAAGTAAGAGAGGCATATTAATATTCAATCAATCTGGATAATGTCTTGAATTTAAAATTTATTTCATTATCATACAACGTAAGAGAATGTGCTTTTATTCATACACATTTTAATGGCCATGTGAGAAACTGTTATGTGTGAGAAATATAGCATAAGAATATTATTATTCTATTAACGGTAGAATAGGACATGAAATTGTTATGCGTTAGGATGCCAGTACTAGATCATTATTCTACTAGGGTGTAGAATAGGAACCTACCGATACTCCAAATTTCGAGTACAGCGGGGGTGAATATTAAGTAACCGTACATTTGGATTCAATTGCTCCATGTACGAGTCGGAAAATGACGTTGTAGTTTTGAGTTGTGACTTGAGCTGATGGTGTCGGGGTCTTAGTAACCTTGTCAGGTTGGACAAGCCGAGCAGACAAGTCAGCTTCTCAGGAAATTAGATTCGGATGATGACTTGAGCCGATGGTGTTGGGGTCTTAGTAACCTTGTCAGGTTGGACAAGCCAAGCGGATAAGGGCCTGTTTGCAACAGCTTCTGCTTTTAAAAAAGTGCTTTTTTAATGAAATGGGGAGAAGTGATTAAATAAAAGTTGATAGTGTTTGAGAAAAAAGTGATTTTGAAAAGTAAAAGTGGGTAGTGTTTGGTAAAATAAGTACTTTTTGTGTAATAGAAAAAGTAAAAACACTTTTGACGCGGAAGCCGAGAAAAATAAAAGTTGTAGTGTTTGAGAAAATAAGTGTTTTTTTAAAACCAAAACTTGAGAAGTCCTTTTTTAAAAGCAGTTGCAAACCAAAAGTTGAGAAGTCATTTTCCGTGAAATATAATTAACTAATAAATAAGTCCTTAATACGTGCAGTTTACCTTACTAAGCATATTGATGAAGTAAAGTTGGATATTTCTTACTTTACCTTTAAATAAAATTAGTATATTTGCTGAGTATTTTACGTAATTATTTTGAAAGAATATATAATTCATTTTACATGATCATACAATATTAAATAACCTTTTCATGAAACCCTTCTGGTGAGATGGTGTGTATACTGAGTAGGAGGATCTTGACAGTATCACAAGCTGACCCCTCACAGATTTGTATGTCAAGGAAACCTTGAAGACATCTAGGAGTCTCGTTTCTTGTTTGGATCTGCTCGGGGCGGAATTTGGTTCGTATTGTTCGAAAATTGTATAATATTTTGTTAATTGCTCATGAGACTATCTTTCATCATAAAACTCTACTTTGAGCCTGTGTACCATTATGTCATTAAATTATATCAGATCCATTTACTTATATTAAAACATTTACTCAATAATTATTCTTTCTTTGAGTGGAATTATTTAGTGTAATGATATTGAGTGCCTTGCATGATTTGATGAGAGGATCAAGAATGATACTCTCATTGGATTATGCGGCAGTTGTCGGCGCTACTGGGTCGGTCCGGGGCGTGACAATTAAATTGGTACCAGAGCCTAAGATTCCAAAGTTTCCTAAACTTCTTTTGGAATCGTCATCTTAAGAACTTTGGATAAATGTTTATTTTTTCTTCTTTTTCTTGAAAACATTTTTTTTGTGTGTCTCATGAGCTTAGGTTTTTTTTTTAATATTGGGAGTCTTTTGATTGGAGTTGTGTGTCTCTCTGGTTGCTAAGATGATGTCCTTAGCAATCGGCAGGACAACAACATGAGGTCAATTGAGGGTCAGTCATTCAATATCCTTACTTCTTTCAAAGCTGATTTTATCCGTTAAAACATTTCAGTTTGAAATGGCTCCAAGAGGTAGACCTCGTAAAACCATTGTTAACATCCCTATTCGCGCTCCCGTTGAAACTCCTATAGTGACAAACCAAAGGGGTCATGGACCTCTCGGTAACTTCTCAGTAAGCGAAGGTCATGTGGAAACGATCCACGAAGCTCAAGAATCAGAAGGAGGGCAAAATGAAGTAAATCAGATTCTGTTACAGCCAACTATCCATCAAATACATAATGCATCAGTCATTCCGAATCAGTCTGGACAACTTAGACTAGGTCTGGGCGTGATGGCTTTAATAGGACAACCAATCCCAAACGTGGTACGAACGACAAGCGCACCTGTAACAACACAAAACTGTGCAATGCCAACAGCTGAAAAAATCCAGACCATGATGGCATGGCAGATTGCACAACACCAAGTGCAGCAACAATTAGCACATCAACAGGTACAAACAGTCGCACCAAACCAACATACGGTTCAACATGGTACCTCCCCAAGGGGTTGTGCAGGCAACAAACGTTGTAGTGAGAGTAAATGGAGGTGAACAACCCATAATGTCTCCTATACTAAAAATCTCTAAATACGTGAAAGAAGCAAGAGCATTAGGGTGCAAATCCTTTAACGGGCGAGGAGACATCGGCGAAGCTGCTGATTGGATAAAAAGGTTCCAAGAGACTATCGAAGACATGCTACTACCTGAATACTTGAGCATTATTGTAGCCTCAAAATTGTTAGAAGATCATGCTGCTTCTTGGTGGGAAAATATAAAGGGAAAGTATCCAGGACAAATCACTTGGACTCAATTTGAGACAGAGTTCTATAACAAGTACTTTTCTCCCTTGGAGGTTCATCAGTTGAGGAAGCAATACACAAACATACGACAAGCTGATCTCTCTGTTAAGGGGCTGGAAGAGAAATTTAAATATTTCCAAAGATTTCTACCCGAATACAGACGAAATGAGAATGGAATGAGTGGGCACTTCTGGAATGTTCTCAATTTGGGAATTCGAGAGAAAGGAAAATTCAAAACCACCTAGTCTTTTAGCAGAACACTACAAGAAGCCTACCATGGTGAAGAAATCTACCAAGAAAGACTAGAATACAACAAGGAAAATCAAAGGAAGAGGAAACTTGAATCCCACACCCATCAACAAGCTAACAAATTCAATAGTGGCTCAAGTAGGAGTGGTGGTCATAACACCTTCAAGACTCCAGAACATAGCCAAAGGCCTAGATCAATAGGGCAAGGATCCTTACCTTGTAGAAACTGTGGAAGGAACCATGGCGGAAAATGCAACGAACCCCCAAAATGTTACAAATGCGGTGATCCAAATCACATGAAGATAAACTGCCCCCAACTGAGACAAACAAGTTCTTCTACGGTTAATAATAGAGGTGAAAGAGGTAATTCTGGTGGACCACCTAGAAATACAATCCATCAAGGAGGTACAATCAGTAATGCACCATCGGTAAACCAAAATCGTCCTCAAGCCCGTGTGTATGCAATGACGGAAGATGATGCACGAGCAAACCCCGACTCAGTTGCAGGTTTAACTTAATATTTATGTGTAACCTTTTTAAGTTTAGTATTATAAGAAAATAAAGACCATGTGAAGGTTATACTAGATAACATTTTAATTAAACCTATAGGAATGTTGCAAATTTGCGGTAAGGATGCTAGAGTCCTTATCGACACTGGGGCAGACCGATCATTTGTGAATGAGGTCTTTGCATCAACAATGGGTGTTCCTTTACAACCATTAGGAAAGACACTAGTTATTTCAACACCACTTGGTGAGGAAATGGAACGTAAAGAATATTATTCATTGTGTCATTTGGAGATAAATAAGAAGGCATTGACCTGCAATCTTGTACCACTAAACATGATCGAGTTTGATGTCATTTTGGGCATGGATTGGCTCGAGAAACATCACGCAAAAGTGGACTGCTTTACAAAGATAGTACCACTTGAGTGTAATGATGGAAGTTATGTAAACTTCGAGGGAGACTGAAAAGCATTGCCAATGAGCATATTATCAGCGGTTAAAGTTGATCGACTTCTAAGAAAGGGTTGCCAGGCTTACATAGCTTATTTGGTGGACAAATCAAAAGAAGAAACCAAACTCAGAGACATTCAGGTGGTTAATCACTTCCCAGATGTGTTTCCTGATGACCTACCAGGACTTCCACCTGATAGGGAGATCGAGTTCGTTATCGAAGTAAATCCTGGAATAAACCCTATCTCAATCCCCCCATATCGGATGGCACCAGTAGAACTGAAGGAGTTGAAAACCCAATTAAAAGAATTATTAAATCAAGGCTTTATTCGTCCAAGTTTTTCACCCTGGGGAGCGCCGGTCTTATTTGTTAAAAAGAAAGACGGGACTCTCCGTATGTGCATCGATTATAGATAACTAAATAAAGTCACAATCAAGAACAAATATCCATTTCCCAGGATTGACGACCTATTTGATCAACTCCGAGGAGCCACCATTTTCTCAAAGATTGATCTAAGATCAAGTTATCATCAGTTAAGGATCCGAGAATGTGACATACCAAAATCTGCATTTCGTACTCGATATGGTCATTATGAATTTCTAGTGATGCCATTCGGATTGACAAATGCACCAGCGGCATTCATGGACTTAATGAACTGGGTATTCCACCCATACCTTGACCAATTTGTGATAGTCTTTATTGATGATATTCTCATTTACTCAAAGAACAAAGAGGAGCATGAACAACACCTAAGACTGGTGTTAGGAACACTTCATGAAAAGAAACTCTTTGCCAAGTTTTCTAAATGTGAGTTTTGGCTCAAGGAAATTGGATTTCTTGGCCACGTAGTGTCAGGAGAAGGAATCGCAGTAGACAATGCAAAGATCGAAGCAATCATGCAATGGGAGACACCAAGAAACGCAAAGGAAGTAAGAAGTTTTTTGGGGCTTGCTGGATACTATCAAAAATTTGTGGAAAAGTTCTCTGTCTTGGCCTCACCCATGACGAAACTAACACGCAAAGATGTGAAGTTTATATGGGACAAACAATGTGAGGAGAGCTTTAAGGAATTAAAGAAAAAGTTAACAGAAGCACCCGTTCTTGCACTACCTGTACAAGGACTTGGATATATCGTATACAACGATGCTAGTCTAGGAGGACTAGGATGTGTACTGATGCAGTTGGGGAAAGTAATAGCTTATGCTTCACGACAATTGAAGAAGCATGTGTTAAACTATCCAACCCATGACTTAGAGTTAGCAGCCGTGGTGTTCGCATTAAAGATATGGAGACATTACCTCTATGGGGAAAATTCTCAAATTTTCACTGATCATAAAAGCCTAAAGTACGTGATGACACAAAAAGAGCTTAATATGCGACAAAGGCATTGGTTGGAGTTAATTAAGGATTACGACCTCGAGATTGAATATCATCCGGGGAAGGCAAATGTGGTAGCTGATGCTTTGAGTCGAAAGGGGACAAGCAAATCACCAAAGCTAGCTATGTTATCCAGTTTAAGACACATGAGGGTGAAGTTGGAAATGACCACTAAGGGAGATTTGGTGGCAAGGTTTGAAGTTTGACCAACATTGTTTGATGAAATAAAAAGGAGTCAAAGTGATGATGATGAACTCCAGAAAATTCGTGCTCGTCTTCACACATAAACAATTGAGAATTTTCAAGAACGAAAAGATGGGTTACTACTATTCAAAGATAGAGTATGTGTACCCTCAAACGAAGTGCTTCGGAGAAATATTTTCGAGGAAGCTCATAGTTCAACATACGCTATGCATCCAGGCGGTACTAAGATGTATCGCGACTTGAAAGAAAGCTATTGGTGGTCTGGAATGAAGAGGGAGATTGCTGAATTCATCAGCCGATGTTTGAGTTGTCAACAAATTAAGGCTGAACATCAAAGACCACCAGGATTGTTACAACCTTTGCCTATTCCAGAATGGAAATGGGAACACACCACCATGGATTTTGTGGTGGGTCTACCACGCACTACAAAAGGGTTCGACGCTGTGTGGGTCATTGTAGATAGACTAACAAAGAGCTCTCATTTTATACCTATTCACATGACTTACTCACTGGAGAAGCTACCTGAACTGTATGTGAATGAAATTGTGAGATTACATGGGGTCCCTGTGTCAATTGTTTCAGATAGAGACCCTAGATTCACATTACGTTTCTGGTCTAAGTTTCAAGCATCCATGGGTACAAAACTAAAGTTCAGTACTGTTTTCCACCCTCAAACTGATGGACAGTCAGAACGAGTAATTCAAATCCTTGAGGACATGCTTAGAGCCTGTGTGATGGATTTTCCAGGAAGTTGGGATAAACATTTAGCACTGGCGGAGTTTGCTTATAACAACAGTTATCAAGCAAGCATCGGGATGCCGCCATACGAAGCCCTATATGGGAGGCGTTGTCGTTCACCTTTATGTTGGGATGAGGTAGGAATAACCAAGCTTGAGGGTACAGAGCTAGTTGAAGCCACCAAACATAAAATAAAATTAATCCGCGAAAGACTTAAGGTTGCTCAGGATAGGCAAAAGAGTTATGCAGATCATTGCAGACGAGAATTGGAGTTCGCAGTTGGGGACTAGGTATCGCCATGGAAAGGGATTGTACGATTTCGAAGTAGAGGGAAACTAAACCCTCGTTTCATTGGACCTTTTCAAGTCATTGAACGTATTGGACCTGTGGCATATAGACTACAATTAACTCCTGAGTTAGAGAAGATACATAATGTGTTCCATGTGTCTATGTTGAAAAAGTATGTGCCCGACCCATCACACATTCTCAAAGAACCTCCAGTGGAGATACGGCCAGATCTTAACTATGCAATTCAACCTATAAAGATATTGGACGAGGGGGTAAAGAAGCTAAGGAACAAGGATATAAAAATAGTGAAGATATTATGGAGGAGTGACCGAGTTGAGGAAAAAACTTGGGAAACCGAAGACTATATGAAGAAGCAATATCCTTTCCTTTTCAATACTATTGGAAATTTTGGGGACAAAATTCTCATAAGGAGGGAGAATTGTTAGACCACACCCAGGTAAATTATCTTCTTTGACTATGTCATTATGCATACCATTTTAATTAAACAATAATATGTGTTTAATTTCCTTTGTTTTCAAACTGTAAACTTAAAAATCTTAAAACATATACTCCGTTAATATATACATACAGTTCTTTGTATTAGAAGTAAAATTAAATATTCAACCCCAATGCATTATTTAGACAATTTGGCATGAAATTAAGAGAAAGATGTTACATCATAATAATACTCCACTCCGGTGGCTCTTCCCTCCACTATCGATAAATAGTAAATAACCGTACCCTTGTTCTGTAGAACTGACCCAGTACATCAATAATTAAATTGTCTTACTCCGTATTTATTTTATTCAATGCCAGCCGTATACAAGTAAATGAGGTGGCTAGCATAGTTCTAAAGATATTTAATGTGAGTCCATTATTGTACGGAGTAGTAGAAATTTTATCATCTTATTATTTCCACACGGTGGATTGATAATATACTACTAGTATAAATACATTGCTCGCACACAGAGGAGAGGAGCGCAGCCAGCCATATACACTCGTCCAAATTTGTATCTTTCTCTAGAAAGAAGAATAAAAAAAAACCCGATACTTTATGTATATCCGTTCGCATGGGGTAAGCTAAGGAAAAAAAAAGAGCTCAGAAGGGTGAACGGGTGTAAAACTTGATCGATCAACAATTACTCCGTATTATATTTCTCTCTTAAACAGCGTTTACGCCGATTAGAGGTGAGGTTTAAAAAGTTTCCACTTAATATACACACGATTTTATTAGATGTGATTTACTAGTATTATGTAATGTTATACTGTTTAAATTTATTAAGATATTATATTATTATAATTGTACTTGTGTAAATTGTTACAACTATCTCTTCAAGTATGATATATTGCTACGTGTTAAATAACACATATGACATGTTTCATCAAATAAGGACACGTAATATCTACCTTAGTTAATTATGGAGCAAACATACTAAATTTAACAAAATGATAAAAAGTGAAAACTATAGTGTAAATATGGCTATATCCACGTGAATGAATAAAAATCACCTTAGAAAAGTTCTTACTCATATACTTCGTATATAGTACTAAGCACGTATTAAAATTAAAAAGAAAAAAGAAAAGTAAAAACAAAGAAAAGAAAAGAATCAGAATAGCAAATATGGTTGTATTCGTGTTAACTATTAGAAATTAATTAATTAATTAATACACATAATAAAAGCTTTTAACTCATACGTTAATTAAATGTGAAATTACTTAAGGAGTGTTTGCAATTGCTTCTGCTTAAAAAAAAGCACTTTTGGAGATGTAAGGAAAAAGTGATTAGTAGTAAAAGTTGATAGTGTTTGAGAAAAAAGTGATTTTGAAAAGTAAAAGTTGGTAGTGTTTGGTAAAATAAGTGCTTTTTGTGTAATAGAAAAGGGAAAAGCACTTTTCACACGCAAGTCGAGAAAAAGTAAAAATTGGTAGTGTTTGGTAAATAAGTGTTTTTTAAAGCCAAAAGCTGAGAAGTGCTTTTTTTAAGCAGTTGCAAACACTCCCTTAGTATAATATTATCTTTTACTAATATTAATATTATCACTGATAGAGCGTATGTATAAATTATTACTAATATTAATATTATTACTTAGTTTAATTAGTATAAATTAATGGAACATCAAAGTTTAGTTCATAAAATTAGTTGATAGTTTATAAATATTGGAAACGAAATATTAGATGATTAAATTAAGATAAATATATTGTATTCAATAAATCTGGATTGAAGTAAGAGAGGCATATTAATATTCAATCAATCTGGATAATGTCTTGAAATTAAAATTTATTTCATTATCATACAACGTAAGAGAACGTGCTTTTATTCATACACATTTTAATGGCCATGTGAGAAACTGTTATGTGTTAGAAATATAGCATAAGAATATTATTATTCTATTAAGGGTAGAATAGGACATGAAATTGTTATGTGCTAGGATGCCAGTACTAGATCATTATTCTACTAGGGTGTAGAATAGGAACCTACCGATACTCCAAATTTTGAGTACAGCGGGGTGGATATTAAGTAACCTTGTCAGGTTGGACAAGCCGAGCGGACAAGTCAGCTTCTCAGGAAATTAGATTCGGATGATGACTTGAGCCGATAGTGTCGGGGTCTTAGTAACCTTGTCAGGTTGGACAAGCCAAGCGGATAAGTTATTTTCCGTGAAATATAATTAACTAATAAATAAGTCCCTAATACGTGCAGTTTACCTTACTAAGCATATTGATGAAGTAAAGTTGGATATTTCTTACTTTACCTTTAAATAAAATTAGTATATTTGCTGAGTATTTTACGTAATTATTTTGAAAGAATATATAATTCATTTTTACATGATCATACAATATTAAATAACCTTTTCATGAAACCCTTCTGGTGGGATGGTGTGTATACTGAGTAAGAGGATCTTGGCAGTATCACAAGCTGACCCCTCACAGATTTGTATGTCAAGGAAACCTTGAATACATCTAGGAGTCTCGTTTCTTGTTTGGATCTGTTAGGGGCGGAATTTGGTTCGTATTGTTCGAAAATTGTATAATATTTTGTTAATTGCTCATGAGACTATCTTTCATCATAAAACTCTACTTTGAGCCTGTGTGTCATTATGTCATTAAATTATATCAGATCCATTTACTTATTAAAACATTTACTCAATAATTATTCTTTCTTTGAGTGGAATTATTTAGTGTAATGATATTGAGTGCCTTGCATGATTTGATGAGAGGATCAAGAATGATACTCTCATTGGATTATGCGGCAGTTGTCGGCGCTACTCGGTCGGTCCGGGGCGTGACAATTAAATTGGTACCAGAGCCTAAGATTCCAAAGTTTCCTAAACTTTTTTTGGAATCGTCATCTTAAGAACTTTGGATAAATGTTTATTTTTTTTCGTTTTCTTGAAAACATTTTTTTGTGTGTCTCATGAGCTTAGGATTTTTTTTATTAATACTGTCTCATGGAAATTTATTGTCACCTTATTACTTAGTCATCATAAATAATTTATCTTCAATTAATTTAAATAAACCTTTGATTTTCGGCACATGTTGCCGGTGGTACCTCATGGGAGTAGACAAGATGTAGTCAATGCGAAGATTAATTCATCATATTTGTGGTCGGAATGCAAAGTCCTTCGGTTGACAAAAAAATATGGACCTGCAGAACACGACTAATTCATCATATTCTTACATTTGAAGGTTTTTTCATATTGGATTGCCAGCATTGGTGACGGTGTTGCGGGTAAAGTAATGCTTAGTACTCTCATTTTGACCATAATATTATAAGTGTGTTTCGTTTAATGCTTTGTCAGTATTACATGAAGATAGATGATGCCATCAATTGATAGTGCGATTTGAATCACTAAGCACACATAAATTTAATTTGATAGAAAAATTCTCAAACCGTGCATCGCACGGGTGAGTTTACCAGTAAGGGCTAATTGAACACTTTCACTTCAAGGGTCGACCTTTTTAGCCTATACATTTTTTTTAGTAAATTGGCAGTCAATTGGCATTTTTCAAAAACCCATAGAGAATCGCCACTGGAGCGGAACGGTCATCGTCTTTCCTTTAGCAGAATCGGCACGGCTGCACTGTCCTAATACTTCACTGGTAAAATCTCAGCCACATCTTTCTTTGTTTCAGTACAGTCCGATGGTTAGCTTAAAATGAAAAAGGAGTATCTGTATTGTTTTGTCCAGTGAAAGCTCTAGCTATCATTATGCTGACCTCTATTTGTTTTGTTTTTATGAATCAAATGAGTCAAGTTATTGCCTCGTAATAGTAGTTAATACTGAGTACTACATATGGGAGGGAATAAGCTGAATATAACTAAAAATCTCAAGCACTTTCGGCGTCGTTTTCGTCCAATTTGGCGGTCTTAAAGACATACAACAGTATAAATGCCGTTTCCATCTGCGCTTGTGTTACCGTCCGAACCTTTATTTTGAAGTTTTGATAGGTTTGAGTGCTTTAACTATTTCCAGATCATGCATGTGTATTTCAATAATTGTGGTGGATCCCATTCATTGTGCCTTTATGTAATTATTATTTATAACAAAATTGGCCGTCTCTGAAAGTCCTAGATGATTTTGTAGGTTCATGGTGATGGGGAGCTTGAATGATGAGAAACTCAGATTTTGCATTGACAGAGGGGGCACGTTCACTGATGTTTATGCTGAGATTCCTGGACAGCCTGAAGGCCGTGTAATGAAACTACTATCTGTAGATCCTTCCAACTATGATGATGCTCCTGTAGAAGGAATCAGGAGGGTGTTGGAGGAATTTACTGGGAAGAAGCTTTCCCGCAGCTCAAAAATCCCTACAGACAAAATAGAATGGATAAGGATGGGTACAACTGTGGCAACTAATGCTTTGCTAGAGAGACAAGGGGAGAGGATTGCACTCTGTGTGACTAGAGGCTTCAAAGATTTGCTGCAAATTGGTAACCAGTCGCGTCCAAATATTTTTGACCTAACTGTATCAAAGCCTTCTAATCTTTACGAGGAGGTTGTAGAGGTTGATGAGAGGGTAGAGTTAGTCGATAATAAAGATGAATTAGATTCAGACTTTTCTGCCTCAATATTTCAGGGCGTTTCAGGTGAGCACGTAAGAGTTGTGAAGCCTCTAAATGAAGGAGCTCTAAAACCTTTGCTCAGAGCTCTGCTCGAAAAAGGTATCAGTTGCTTAGCTGTTGTTTTGATGCATTCTTATACTTACCCAAAGCATGAGATACTAGTTGAAAAGCTTGCTATGAGTTTGGGCTTTAGACATGTATCATTATCATCAGCTCTGACTCCAATGGTACGCGCTGTACCCCGAGGATTCACGGCAAGTGTTGATGCATACTTGACTCCAGTCATTAAGGAATATTTATGTGGGTTCATGTCTAAATTTGATGGACTAGAGAAGTTAAATATCTTATTCATGCAATCAGATGGAGGGCTAGCACCTGAGAGCAGATTTTCTGGCCACAAAGCGATTTTGTCCGGTCCGGCAGGTGGTGTAGTTGGTTACTCACAGACGCTTTTTGGAATTGAGACAAGCAAGGCCCTCATAGGTTTTGACATGGGCGGTACTTCTACTGATGTTAGTAGGTATGCAGGTAGCTATGAACAAGTCATTGAAACACAAATTGCTGGCACGATCATTCAGGCACCTCAGCTTGACATAAACACTGTAGCCGCTGGTGGTGGCTCAAAGTTAAAGTTTCAGTTCGGATGTTTTCGAGTGGGACCAGAATCTGTAGGTGCTCACCCAGGACCAGTTTGTTATCGAAAAGGGGGGCAGCTGTCTGTCACAGATGCAAATCTCATTCTAGGGCTTATAATTCCTGAATACTTCCCTTCTATTTTTGGTCCAAATGAAGACCAGCCGCTTGACATTGATGCTACAAAAAAAGAGTTCGTGAAACTTGCGAAGGATATCAACTCCTATAGAAAGATTCAGGACCCCTGTGCAAAGGATATGACTGTGGAGGAGATTGCGCAGGGGTTTGTGAATGTAGCCAATGAAACCATGTGTCGTCCCATAAGGCAATTGACTGAGATGAAAGGCCACGAGACAAGGAACCACGCTCTTGCTTGCTTTGGAGGTGCGGGACCTCAACATGCCTGTGCCATCGCTAGATCATTGGGTATGAATGAAATCCTAATTCATAGGTTCTGTGGAATTTTGAGTGCTTATGGGATGGGAATGTCAGATGTGGTTGAAGAGGCCCAAGAACCATATTCTGCTGTTTATGGCCCTGAATCTGTGCTTGAGGCATCTCGCAGAGAAGCTGCTTTGCTGAAGCAGGTGAAGGAGAATCTGCTACAGCAAGGGTTCAGAGAGGAAAACATCACTACTGAGACATACTTAAATTTAAGGTATGAGGGAACTGACACGGCAATCATGGTGAAAAGACCTGCTGGTGATGATTATGCCTGTGAGTTTGTCAAACTATTCAAAGGAGAATATGGATTTGACCTTGTAAACAGACATATACTTGTATGTGATGTAAGAGTTCGTGGTATTGGTGGCACAAATATATTGAGGCCACATGCATTAGAGCCTGCCTCGTCCATCCCTAAAGTTGAAACTCATCACAAGGTATATTTTGGGGATAAATGGCGTGAAACTCCTTTATTCAAGCTTGAGGGTCTGGCACATGGCCATGTTATTCAGGGACCAGCCATTATAATGAACGGTAACAGCACTGTGATAGTAGAACCCAATTGTAAATCGATCATCACCAAATATGGCAACATCAGAATAGAAATTGAGTCAACTTTGGACACATTGAAAGTGGAGGGAAAGGTGGCTGATGTTGTCCAACTGTCAATCTTCAACAACAGGTTTATGGGGATTGCTGAACAGATGGGCCGCACACTGCAGAGAACATCCATATCCACGAATATCAAGGAAAGGCTTGATTTCTCATGTGCTCTCTTTGGGCCAGATGGGGGCTTGGTAGCAAATGCACCCCATGTTCCTGTTCACTTGGGGGCAATGTCTAGCACAATCCGGTGGCAGTTGGAATACTGGGGTGACAATCTGTATGAAGGAGATGTTTTGGTCACCAATCACCCTTCCTCTGGAGGAAGCCATCTACCTGATATTACTGTCATAACACCTGTTTTTAACAAAGGTGAATTGATATTCTTTGTAGCAAGTAGAGGGCATCATGCGGAGATTGGAGGTATTACTCCTGGAAGTATGCCACCCTTCTCAAAATTCATATGGGAGGAAGGAGCTGCAATAAAGGCCTTCAAGCTCGTAGAAAAGGGTGTTTTTCAGGAAGAAGGAATCACACGCCTTCTTCGATTCCCAACTTCTGACGGACCACTCCATAAAATTCCAGGAACCCGTAGGCTTCAAGATAACTTATCAGATCTTCATGCACAAGTTGCTGCGAATCAGAGAGGGATTGCCCTTATAAAGGAACTTATAGATCAGTACGGCCTGAAGACTGTCCAAGCATACATGAATCATGTACAGGCAAATGCAGAAGGAGCAGTCCGAGAGATGCTCAAATCTGTTGCTGCTGACATGTCAGTGTCCACTAGGGAAGGTGGAGGTTTAGTCACTATTGAAGAGGAAGATTACATGGATGATGGATCAACCATACACTTAAAACTCACTATTGATCCTGAAAAAGGAGAAGCTCTCTTCGATTTTTCAGGGACCACTCCTGAAGTTTATGGTAACTGGAATGCTCCAGAAGCTGTAACTGCTGCAGCCGTCATTTATTGTGTAAGATGTTTGGTGAATGTTGACATCCCTCTAAACCAAGGATGCTTGGCTCCTGTGAAGATATATATACCTCCAGGTTCATTTCTCTCACCCAGTGATGGATCTGCTGTTGTGGGTGGTAATGTCCTCACGTCTCAAAGAATAACTGATGTCATCCTCACTGCATTTCAAGCTTGTGCCTGTTCACAGGGCTGCATGAACAATTTGACATTTGGGGATGAGAGTTTTGGATATTATGAAACCATTGGCGGTGGAAGCGGTGCTGGGCCCACGTGGGAAGGTACCAGCGGTGTGCAGTGTCATATGACCAACACCCGTATGACAGATCCTGAAATTTTTGAACAGAGGTACCCTGTTGTATTGCACAGATTTGGGATCAGAGAGGATAGTGGAGGCATTGGACTACACAGAGGGGGTGATGGGCTTATCAGAGAAATTGAATTCAAAAGGCCCGTTGTTGTGAGTATCCTTTCGGAAAGGCGTGTGCACAGTCCAAAGGGATTGAGGGGAGGCCAAAATGGGGCTCGGGGATCCAATTACCTCATTACAAAGGATAATCGTACTGTGTATCTTGGCGGGAAAAGCATGTTTGAAGTTCAACCTGGACAAATTCTTCGCGTTTTGACCCCAGGAGGTGGTGGCTGGGGTTCAATTTAATGGTCTACCGAGTGAGTGTTATGGAAAACCCATTTAATTCGCTTTTGCAATAAGAGAGGATAGGGAGTGTTAAATAATGTGGATATAATAAAAAATATGACCTTGTACCCTTTCCCCATGACATTTTTTTTACTGGACCGACTGATTTAATTCCAAAAATTTGCATGTTGCAGGAACTTGTGGTGAACAGACGGTTTGACAGTTCAGGCGGCTGTTGTTCTGGTAGTGGCTTAGTCCAGAATGACATTTGTATAGTGTATGATAAAAATGTTACTAGGGTCGTATTGTTACTTTTGGTTGTAGTGAAGTGGATGGATGTTATTTTTTCTCTTCAAATTAATGTATGTGTTGTACTTTACACATCTTTTTCAATTTGTATGAATGTTTGATGTATGCATATTTTTGTACGTAGTATATATCTTTAGTCAAAATACATATGGTTTTATTGAAAGTTTAAAACTGGCCAAATTGGTTAAACTATCAATTCAACCTGTGAATTTGTACCTTGATTTATTTTCGTGGAAACATCAAATTGTATCATACACGTCTAGTTTGATCCGATTGGGTGTAGCTAGATTTGGGAACTTTGTTAGGTGCAGCGCTTTGGTTGTTTAGCGTTGCCTATTTGGTCGTGTTTGATCAATTTTATTAGAATCAAGAACTTCATCGAGAATTGATATAATGCTATACTATCTTTGGCCCTTGAACAATGTGAGTTCCATCCTCCATGACTAGGATCATGCGATTAATTAGTTCATTGTATCATACTTCTGCATGCAAAGTGCTGATTGTGTTAACATGCTCAAAATCTTGAGATCTTCCAACTTGAGGTTAGTGGATTGTAAGGACTAAATGTAGCTTCCCAAGCTGAGTCTGACAGGATATTTGTATTATCAGTCTGCTAACACAACATGTGCAATGGTGGACGAGTTGAGCCTTTTCAACTGCAAATTGCCACTTCCTAATGGACATTCTGAACCAATCCTTTCTCCAAGTTTGGTTCACTTCACTCTTATGTATTTTTCTTATCTCCCATTACAAGGTCATAAGGCAACCCAACCGGCCTCCATTGTTTCGTTTAACCCATGTCACATGCTTCACTGAAATTTCCAAGTATTTGAAAGCAACAAGTTCTCCTATCTGCCCGTTAACAATGCTTGTTGTCTATAAGCAGTGCCCAGACATAATTGACCTCTATCGGTTTAATCTGAAGCCGAGAACCTACTAGTGAAGTCACAACAGGAGAAGAATCAAAACACATACCCACATCAGGTGTAGAGCTAGTGGTAATCTGGTAATGCAAGGATGAATTATTATCCACTGAAATTTTTTGAACAACTCTCTCAAAGTTGATATGTATTGGAGCAGGCAGGTTCTTTATGAGATGCCGCATGATTTCTACCCCCTAATTGTTTAGTGATCTCAAACCACTACTCCCATGGTGTAGGCAGGAGAAAAAGTTGTGGTAAATTTTCCGGATAAATATTTACACGTAAAGTACAAATATGTTTCAAATTGGTGTGGATCGGGGCCCGGTTAGGCCCCTGCCCCTGCCCTTGACTACTGCCCTTGTGTGACGTATATTTAGGCATGCCTGGAGCAGGAAAAGAAGGTGAAGTTTTCCAATTTGTGGGCAGCCGGGATCATAATCTATTCCGAGTCTCCTTTTTGAACTTGACTGGAATTGACTCTGTGGTTCCCATTGAAAATGTAGTCTGGAAGGGACCAAACATTTTCTCCTTTGGGAGTTTTGGCATTATCTCGGTGTTTACGATAAAGAAAGATTAGGATCTGAATTGTGTTATGGGACTGTACACAAGCCCCCTCAAAAAGTCACTCTAAAGTCTAAAAATGGCCAAAAAGAAAAGATTAATTGCAGCAAGTTCATTATAGTCCATAAACGCAACAAAACTATTAAGACTTTAAAAGTACATCTACAGAAAGATCATGATTTTAAAACACGTTTTTGAAACGCGCCTTGAGGCCTTGCCATCAATATGAATCATTGAAAGGAAAACCGAGGCTTAAGCTTCCGCTGGATGGACTGAGGGTTTATTGCAGTGTACACAATAAACCCTGATTCTCCCCTCTCACCCTTACCAAGATACTATCGTATTACATTTACTATGAGATAAAGAACTAAAACTATACTTCGTACAAAAACAAAGTGTATCTAAAAATAAGCCTCCAAGAACGGAGAACATTACAATATCATTTAGCCTATGCCTTTGCAAACAAAACATAGAATTGTTAACAAATGAAAAGGAAGCATGGGGTGAGGCACTTATCGAGTATAAAAAGAACTACATAGAGTATGAAGATTCACTTATCAAGATAAAGATGCTGCAACATGTATACAATTACTCCGTATTATTTTCCATTTACTTTCTTCATGCATTAAAACATCAAAAACTAATGATATCTTTTCTAAAATCTATGCAGAAGCCATCTAAACTCTACATGGCCAACCAAAGGTAAGTTTGCATCACGCCTGATATGAGCGTATTGGTATGAGAAACGTCTGCCCGGTGGTCAGCTTTTATAGCTTAGATGGAAATCTGCTTCAACTCTCATCCACCTCCTTTTTAACCAATAGGAACTCTCACAATTTGATTTCGGCCCTGCCGATCTAACTCTAATATTGTCAACAGTGCCCACCTTTTTTATGACCAATAGTAACCCAACAATTTGATCAACTCTTTTGTCAACAGTTCCAACCTCTCTTTTTGACCAATAGGAAAACACCAAACAATTTCGTAAGAATGCAAAAATGAGCAGCTCCTTTTATGTCAACTGTTCCAACCTCTCTTTTTGACAAATAGGAACACACCAAATTCCAAATGCAATGCCATGCGCACTAACACCTATTTATCAACAGTGTCACCTCTTTTCTTAACCAATAGGAACACCAAATTCTGAAAAGCCTTGGCCGATCCTTTTTCACAATAGTTCTCTATATTTATTTTCACACTTTGGATGTTGACCTTTCTGAGCGGGAAATTCATCCCCAAAATTCTTTTGCTTTTAGATTATAATAGATTTTGAATACATAAATATTAATTCATAACTACTTTAGTTATGAAGTTTTTTTTATGAAAACAATCATGAATAGGGCTTTGAAGAATTGATTGAGGGTCGGGATCATCTAGATAGGGTCATAGGGATTGGCTTTGGGTTGGGTAGTTTCTTATTGGTTTCTTTTTGTTTTTTCTCGTTATTTATCTTTTCTGTACAAATAAGACTATCGTTGTTTTCTATGACATATTTAGTCCTAATTAGGCCAGTTTAGTACTTTTAGTAAGATTAATTAAATTGTAATTCTGAAATAAAATATAAGTAGTCCTATTTATTAAAAAAATGAAGTTTTTTTTTATTAATATAACTCCTGATATATGAAAAAGACCCAAATAACCGAAAAAAACTGACTAGAGATTTGAGAGTCCAAAAATATGACTCTTTATGAGTAAAATGAAATTTTTAAATGAAGGGGAGTTTGAATGCAAAACAAATACGAAAGAATTGGCTTCCCTGTAATTTAGGAGAATAGGAGGGAAAGTAGAGAGCCGTGAATGGGTATATTCAATTCCCTCATGGAAGTTTGTTTCAATTTTGATAGTGAGGGCAGAGTATCCACATTGATGATCTTTAGTTTTACATTTTTTTATGGCTTAATTATTATTGTCATGTCACCTCTACATAAGATAATTCAACTAATTTCCAAATCAATTAATTTCTCCCCATTCATGATCTTAATTTATCTTGGATAGGAGCATGAGCATGCACGAACTACAAAACTAGTCATTACCATAATTATGAGTATATGCCTAGAAGTTGAAAATAATCTCAAAATAATCCAGCTTTAAAATTTGATACCAGATTATTTTATCAAATAATCTCATAAATTAATCTCACCTCCTCATCCATGATCCCAAAAACAATCATCTACATCATCAAAATGATCCCAAAAATAATTCATGAATGTGGATGCCCTTAGTGACTAGTTAAATATGGGAGGATTTTCTTAGTGACTACAAGACATTAAGTTATGACGTAGTCACTAACATTACAATTGGATCATTATTGAGAGTCACTAACGGATTTGTGGCCTTAGTGTCACTGATGGTGTGCGGCGGTACAAGAGGATCAAGGGCAGCGTCGACTTGCATAGAGTCGATTTGTAACCTCAAAGTTATAGACAGTGACATTAGTAGTGGTGGCAGCTATCATTGACGGATTTGCGATCTTAAAGTCACTAACATGGGTGTCTAGGTGATGGTGCCGAATGGGTGTGGTTTTTGGTGCCATGGCGGCGGGAGTACGTAGTAACTAAATTAGCACTGAAATATTATTATGTAATAACTGAAGCAATAAAGGTGTATATTTAAGGTGGATGTGAGACATCTTTATCTAAAATCTTATACTCCGGAGTAATAGTGAATGAGAATGAGAGATTTTTTGGTACGGAAAATGTGTTGGTGCAATTATAAGCTAATACGAGTATAAATTTGTACTTTAAGTTGAAACCATTGTACTTTAATCTCTCCAACATCTTTATTACCATACGAAGTACGAACCCTCACCTCCGTTAATTTTTACGTACTAAAGTGATGGAATGCGTGAGAGTGTGAGACAGTGAGACCCTTCATTTCGTTAATAGATGCATCTGCACACCCTTCTTTTATTTTTCTTATTACTGCAGATTAATAATATGGGAAAAGCACAATCTTATTTTTTTGTTTAACGAATACGAAGTAGGTAGTTTTGATGTTTTTTCCCCTTTCTTTCTCGAGCAAGAAATAAACACAATACTACCTCCGTCCCAAATTGATTTGCAAATTTGACTTTTCTTGGTCAAACAGATTCGTTTTGTTCAGTTAATTAGGATGTCAATTCTTAATTATATTCTAATTTGGAGTTTACAACTTTGAAGAGATTTTAATGTAGTTTATGAATATGTAAATTTTACTTATTAAAAATTGAATTAATTATCGATAAGGAGAGTTGACTTCTATTATTGGTTGACCGAAAAATGTTGATTTTGCAAAACAAATTGGGACGGAGGGAGTATAACGGTCAACCCTACTTTTTTTTTTATAGGAAACCACCCGGATCATGGGGCTCTTCAAAATAAGGAAGAATAGTGCTTTGAATAAAATTCAAGAAAAAAAGAATTCAAGAAGAATAGAACACAAGAAAACATGGAGGAGAAACTGGGCACATGAACTGACGGATTCAGAACTAACAGAGAGAACACACAATGTGAAAACACAGAATTAAGCACAAATACCTATCTTAAAATTCAGTACCATATAAATTAAAAGTTTCAGCAATCATGAGTCAAAAACATAGAGTCAATTCCCTAAATAAGACTAAAAAGTGGCAAAATTGCACAAATAGGATTATATTTTTTAAATTCCCTTAATATGACTATTTATGTATGTTTGGACAAATATACCCTTGTAACTTGTGAAATGTTATACTCCATAATTAATAATAAAATCATAAAAATCGAAAAAAATACTAAAAAAACGTAAAAAAATAATAGAAAAATAATAAAAATATTTCTTTAAAAAATATTTTTTTTAAAAAAACTAAAAAAAATAAAAAAATCCTAAAATTAAAAAAAAAACATTAACACCCCTGCCACCCTTGCACCACCAGCTCCTATCACCGGAGAAAAATATGCCAACATTTTAAATAATGCCATAATGATGGCATATTCAATGAAAATGTTGGCATATCGAAGAGTAATTATGCCATCTTTTTGGCATTTTCAGAAAAAGATGACATTTTTTTACCAAAAATGGAAGACATTTCACCAATCGGAGGTAGTGGTGTTGGGAGGCCCCGGGAGGTGGTGGGAAAGGTATCCATAATTGTCTTCATTTTTAATGGGTTTTTACTATTTTTTATTATTTTTTTAAAAAAAATAAAAAAAATAAAAATTAAATTTTTTATTTTATAAATTTTTTATAAATTTTTATGATTTTTTTACGTTTTTGAAATATTTTTTACTATTTGTTATGATTTTATTATGAATTAAAGCATTTCATTATGAATTAATACTCTTAGGGGTATTTAGGGTATAAAATCAATGTTTAGTTCTATTTAGGGAATTCAAAAAGTAGCAGTCGGAAAAACATATGTAGTTGGCACACAATTCGTAGTATGCAAGTCAAAAACATGTGAAGCCAATGTTTCAAACACAATCTTAGCTTTACTCTATTGAGCTTGTTATATTATCTAGCTTGTTAATCTCGAAGTAAGGAACAATGATGAATACATGATTGATGGAATATCTTCGTTGCTGTTCATGAAATGCAAAAAACTGCTACGAATATATTCTCAGATAAGCAAGCGTGCATTGGAGAGAGTAATGGGACAAAATAAAATTTGTAAGTCAACCCAAATACATAATGGGACAAGCTAATGAAGCATTTGGTAATAAAAAAGCAAATAAAAAGGAATACTTGCACATCGGTTAAGGATTGTAACAATGTGAAAAGATTATCAATGTTAGACACTAGATACACATAAAAAGATTATTTTAACCAATGGATCCTTAAAGTTTTTACATATTTAGAGAACCAAAAGCTCACAAGCGCAGCATTGCTTCAAGAACTCAGTTTGGAGAAACAACAAGCGTTACAAAGAATGCACCCTTCTCGCTGGTAGATCTCACATTTGATGCAAGTATTAATTTTATGAGCAGGGACGGATCTGGAATTTCGAGTCAAGGGGGCGAAAAAAATTTGTCAGCATAGGGGGTGAAATTTTTTTCACTGGTCTAGCGGGCGATTTTTTTCGCTAGTGAAGAGGGGCGAATTTTTTTGCTAGTGCACTGGGGTGAATTCTTTTCACTAGTGTAGGGCTCTACGACTATTTTTATTCACTTTCGTTAATACATACATGATGACACTTAAATCTATTACATTCTAAGTTTAGACAATGGAAAAATAACTTTGATTTAATAATTGAAGTGCAATAGAACAAAGTATTGATACATTGAAGCGTAAGAAATGGAAAAATCAAAGAAAAATTATTTGAAAATAAAAAAGGATATATAACATTTTATCCAATTATTTGAAGATAAAGAGCTTAAAAGGTACACATCAATACCTTTTAAATAACTTCTGAATTGTTTAACCACATGAATCTTATCATAAGAAAATTTTTAATTACAATTTTGTCTACCAAGGTAGGTGTTCGTGTGTCACGGGGAGTTTACTTAATATTACAATAGTATGTATGAGATTATAATTTTTGCATCATTTGCAATGGAACCAAAGATTCATTATTTTTTGGCTTGAGAATATGATGGAATAAAGCAAAATGGCAACTATGCGATCGGTGATGTTATATAGATCACCGATGGCATAGTATTTAAGTACATAAAAGCCCTTATATTGATTAAATAATGGCAACTATGCGATCGGTGATGCCAACATGAGAAAGGGAGCTCCAAAAGTTCTATCGTCTTCTCCCTCGCCCCATCCACTGCACACTCCTTCAATTCAATTTCTTTACTTTTCCAGTTCAAAATGCTCACTTTGTTAATTCATTGTCCTCAATTTTGCGGTGCCTCATACTTATTAAACGGAAAGCAGAAAATCAAATTAAAAAATAAATCGGAATATCTCTGCAAATAGAAAATTGGGAAGTATGTTAGCAATTATCTGCCCATATTGAAAAATCCAAAATAGGACTGTCATGTTTTTATTCCCAAAATAGGACTAATTACTGCCAAATTTGGAAAATACTGTCATGTTTGAAGTCTGATATTGCCAAAACATGACAGTAATTAGTCCTATTTTGGGAATAAAAACATGTAAGTCCTATTTTGGAATTTCCAAACTTTTTTAGTCCCATTTTGGGTAATATCTCATAAGATTAAGCTAGCGATCATCTATTGCGGCGCAGTGAAAGCGAGGTGCATATATGTGCTTGAGCAGCTTGCAGGGGAAGAGAGGTCGTGAATGACGGGAGGTATTTGCTGATAAAATATGTCCTAATGAGTAACCTTAAAGTTTGTGTTATTTACGAAAATACTCAGAAGCAGATAGAAGCACCAATATAGTAGCTTTTACAAAGAATTTATTTCATGAGTAATGTGTATATACATATTTATTGTAGAAAAAAATAAAAACATGATACAAAATTATATTAGAATACATGTATGATAATTGTTAGTCCGTTGGACATACACCAATTAGCATAAAACTATAAAATAAGTATCCTTTCATCCCTAACAAATCTTGTCTAATGAAGATGATAACAATTGTTTTTTAAGATGATAACAATTGTTATCATATTACAATCTCATATGTAGCATTATTTATTTATAATATAATTATGATGATTATTCAACACATGACATTACTTTTTAATATCATGCTTGTTGTGTTTTAAAGTTTCTAAATATATTCCATCTAAAAAGTGAAAATATTTATTTTATACTCCATATATAATATCTCTTGATTCATCTCAATATATATTTTATAAAAGCTACAGATCAAGATTGTTAAAATCACTATATGTTTTATAAGAACTACATATCAATGTTGTTAACATCGCGAGTTGAATCGTAAAATTGTATAATCCAATATCATTGAACCAATTTGACTCGTACACAAAATTAGAAATGCTAAAAATCTTTCCAAAATTGGGAAAGATTATTTAAAATTATGATTTCAACGAATTTTTAAAATAGTTACTTATTTACTAATGAATAGTTATAGTAGAATTAAATAATTGAATTTTTGTATTTTTTGTTGCAGCTAATTATAAAAAACAATGACTCTCTCATCTCGTTACATTGTGCTAACTTTTAACAATCTTGATCTGTAGCTTTTATAAAATATATATTGAGATGAATCAAGAGATATTATATATGGAGTATAAAATAAATATTTTCACTTTTTAGATGGAATATATTTAGAAACTTTAAAACACAACAAGCATGATATTAAAAAGTAATGTCATGTGTTGAATAATCATCATAATTATATTATAAATAAATAATGCTACATATGAGATTGTAATATGATAACAATTGTTATCATCTTAAAAAACAATTGTTATCATCTTCATTAGACAAGATTTGTTAGGGATGAAAGGATACTTATTTTATAGTTTTATGCTAATTGGTGTATGTCCAACGGACTAACAATTATCATACATGTATTCTAATATAATTTTGTATCATGTTTTTATTTTTTTCTACAATAAATATGTATATACACATTACTCATGAAATAAATTCTTTGTAAAAGCTACTATATTGGTGCTTCTATCTGCTTCTGAGTATTTTCGTAAATAACACAAACTTTAAGGTTACTCATTAGGACATATTTTATCAGCAAATACCTCCCGTCATTCACGACCTCTCTTCCCCTGCAAGCTGCTCAAGCACATATATGCACCTCGCTTTCACTGCGCCGCAATAGATGATCGCTAGCTTAATCTTATGAGATATTACCCAAAATGGGACTAAAAAAGTTTGGAAATTCCAAAATAGGACTTACATGTTTTTATTCCCAAAATAGGACTAATTACTGTCATGTTTTGGCAATATCAGACTTCAAACATGACAGTATTTTCCAAATTTGGCAGTAATTAGTCCTATTTTGGGAATAAAAACATGACAGTCCTATTTTGGATTTTTCAATATGGGCAGATAATTGCTAACATACTTCCCAATTTTCTATTTGCAGAGATATTCCGATTTATTTTTTAATTTGATTTTCTGCTTTCCGTTTAATAAGTATGAGGCACCGCAAAATTGAGGACAATGAATTAACAAAGTGAGCATTTTGAACTGGAAAAGTAAAGAAATTGAATTGAAGGAGTGTGCAGTGGATGGGGCGAGGGAGAAGACGATAGAACTTTTGGAGCTCCCTTTCTCATGTTGGCATCACCGATCGCATAGTTGCCATTATTTAATCAATATAAGGGCTTTTATGTACTTAAATACTATGCCATCGGTGATCTATATAACATCACCGATCGCATAGTTGCCATTTTGCTTTATTCCATCATATTCTCAAGCCAAAAAATAATGAATCTTTGGTTCCATTGCAAATGATGCAAAAATTATAATCTCATACATACTATTGTAATATTAAGTAAACTCCCCGTGACACACGAACACCTACCTTGGTAGACAAAATTGTAATTAAAAATTTTCTTATGATAAGATTCATGTGGTTAAACAATTCAGAAGTTATTTAAAAGGTATTGATGTGTACCTTTTAAGCTCTTTATCTTCAAATAATTGGATAAAATGTTATATATCCTTTTTTATTTTCAAATAATTTTTCTTTGATTTTTCCATTTCTTACGCTTCAATGTATCAATACTTTGTTCTATTGCACTTCAATTATTAAATCAAAGTTATTTTTCCATTGTCTAAACTTAGAATGTAATAGATTTAAGTGTCATCATGTATGTATTAACGAAAGTGAATAAAAATAGTCGTAGAGCCCTACACTAGTGAAAAGAATTCACCCCAGTGCACTAGCAAAAAAATTCGCCCCTCTTCACTAGCGAAAAAAATCGCCCGCTAGACCAGTGAAAAAAATTTCACCCCCTATGCTGACAAATTTTTTTCGCCCCCTTGACTCGAAATTCCAGATCCGTCCCTGCTCATAAAATTAATACTTGCATCAAATGTGAGATCTACCAGCGAGAAGGGTGCATTCTTTGTAACGCTTGTTGTTTCTCCAAACTGAGTTCTTGAAGCAATGCTGCGCTTGTGAGCTTTTGGTTCTCTAAATATGTAAAAACTTTAAGGATCCATTGGTTAAAATAATCTTTTTATGTGTATCTAGTGTCTAACATTGATAATCTTTTCACATTGTTACAATCCTTAACCGATGTGCAAGTATTCCTTTTTATTTGCTTTTTTATTACCAAATGCTTCATTAGCTTGTCCCATTATGTATTTGGGTTGACTTACAAATTTTATTTTGTCCCATTACTCTCTCCAATGCACGCTTGCTTATCTGAGAATATATTCGTAGCAGTTTTTTGCATTTCATGAACAGCAACGAAGATATTCCATCAATCATGTATTCATCATTGTTCCTTACTTCGAGATTAACAAGCTAGATAATATAACAAGCTCAATAGAGTAAAGCTAAGATTGTGTTTGAAACATTGGCTTCACATGTTTTTGACTTGCATACTACGAATTGTGTGCCAACTACATATGTTTTTCCGACTGCTACTTTTTGAATTCCCTAAATAGAACTAAACATTGATTTTATACCCTAAATACCCCTAAGAGTATTAATTCATAATGAAATGCTTTAATTCATAATAAAATCATAACAAATAGTAAAAAATATTTCAAAAACGTAAAAAAATCATAAAAATTTATAAAAAAATTTATAAAATAAAAAATTTAATTTTTATTTTTTTTATTTTTTTTAAAAAAATAATAAAAAATAGTAAAAACCCATTAAAAATGAAGACAATTATGGATACCTTTCCCACCACCTCCCGGGGCCTCCCAACACCACTACCTCCGATTGGTGAAATGTCTTCCATTTTTGGTAAAAAAATGTCATCTTTTTCTGAAAATGCCAAAAAGATGGCATAATTACTCTTCGATATGCCAACATTTTCATTGAATATGCCATCATTATGGCATTATTTAAAATGTTGGCATATTTTTCTCCGGTGATAGGAGCTGGTGGTGCAAGGGTGGCAGGGGTGTTAATGTTTTTTTTTTAATTTTAGGATTTTTTTATTTTTTTTAGTTTTTTTAAAAAAAATATTTTTTAAAGAAATATTTTTATTATTTTTCTATTATTTTTTTACGTTTTTTTAGTATTTTTTTCGATTTTTATGATTTTATTATTAATTATGGAGTATAACATTTCACAAGTTACAAGGGTATATTTGTCCAAACATACATAAATAGTCATATTAAGGGAATTTAAAAAATATAATCCTATTTGTGCAATTTTGCCACTTTTTAGTCTTATTTAGGGAATTGACTCTATGTTTTTGACTCATGATTGCTGAAACTTTTAATTTATATGGTACTGAATTTTAAGATAGGTATTTGTGCTTAATTCTGTGTTTTCACATTGTGTGTTCTCTCTGTTAGTTCTGAATCCGTCAGTTCATGTGCCCAGTTTCTCCTCCATGTTTTCTTGTGTTCTATTCTTCTTGAATTCTTTTTTTCTTGAATTTTATTCAAAGCACTATTCTTCCTTATTTTGAAGAGCCCCATGATCCGGGTGGTTTCCTATAAAAAAAAAAGTAGGGTTGACCGTTATACTCCCTCCGTCCCAATTTGTTTTGCAAAATCAACATTTTTCGGTCAACCAATAATAGAAGTCAACTCTCCTTATCGATAATTAATTCAATTTTTAATAAGTAAAATTTACATATTCATAAACTACATTAAAATCTCTTCAAAGTTGTAAACTCCAAATTAGAATATAATTAAGAATTGACATCCTAATTAACTGAACAAAACGAATCTGTTTGACCAAGAAAAGTCAAATTTGCAAATCAATTTGGGACGGAGGTAGTATTGTGTTTATTTCTTGCTCGAGAAAGAAAGGGGAAAAAACATCAAAACTGCCTACTTCGTATTCGTTAAACAAAAAAATAAGATTGTGCTTTTCCCATATTATTAATCTGCAGTAATAAGAAAAATAAAAGAAGGGTGTGCAGATGCATCTATTAACGAAATGAAGGGTCTCACTGTCTCACACTCTCACGCATTCCATCACTTTAGTACGTAAAAATTAACGGAGGTGAGGGTTCGTACTTCGTATGGTAATAAAGATGTTGGAGAGATTAAAGTACAATGGTTTCAACTTAAAGTACAAATTTATACTCGTATTAGCTTATAATTGCACCAACACATTTTCCGTACCAAAAAATCTCTCATTCTCATTCACTATTACCCCGGAGTATAAGATTTTAGATAAAGATGTCTCACATCCACCTTAAATATACACCTTTATTGCTTCAGTTATTACATAATAATATTTCAGTGCTAATTTAGTTACTACGTACTCCCGCCGCCATGGCACCAAAAACCACACCCATTCGGCACCATCACCTAGACACCCATGTTAGTGACTTTAAGATCGCAAATCCGTCAATGATAGCTGCCACCACTACTAATGTCACTGTCTATAACTTTGAGGTTACAAATCGACTCTATGCAAGTCGACGCTGCCCTTGATCCTCTTGTACCGCCGCACACCATCAGTGACACTAAGGCCACAAATCCGTTAGTGACTCTCAATAATGATCCAATTGTAATGTTAGTGACTACGTCATAACTTAATGTCTTGTAGTCACTAAGAAAATCCTCCCATATTTAACTAGTCACTAAGGGCATCCACATTCATGAATTATTTTTGGGATCATTTTGATGATGTAGATGATTGTTTTTGGGATCATGGATGAGGAGGTGAGATTAATTTATGAGATTATTTGATAAAATAATCTGGTATCAAATTTTAAAGCTGGATTATTTTGAGATTATTTTCAACTTCTAGGCATATACTCATAATTATGGTAATGACTAGTTTTGTAGTTCGTGCATGCTCATGCTCCTATCCAAGATAAATTAAGATCATGAATGGGGAGAAATTAATTGATTTGGAAATTAGTTGAATTATCTTATGTAGAGGTGACATGACAATAATAATTAAGCCATAAAAAAATGTAAAACTAAAGATCATCAATGTGGATACTCTGCCCTCACTATCAAAATTGAAACAAACTTCCATGAGGGAATTGAATATACCCATTCACGGCTCTCTACTTTCCCTCCTATTCTCCTAAATTACAGGGAAGCCAATTCTTTCGTATTTGTTTTGCATTCAAACTCCCCTTCATTTAAAAATTTCATTTTACTCATAAAGAGTCATATTTTTGGACTCTCAAATCTCTAGTCAGTTTTTTTCGGTTATTTGGGTCTTTTTCATATATCAGGAGTTATATTAATAAAAAAAACTTCATTTTTTTAATAAATAGGACTACTTATATTTTATTTCAGAATTACAATTTAATTAATCTTACTAAAAGTACTAAACTGGCCTAATTAGGACTAAATATGTCATAGAAAACAACGATAGTCTTATTTGTACAGAAAAGATAAATAACGAGAAAAAACAAAAAGAAACCAATAAGAAACTACCCAACCCAAAGCCAATCCCTATGACCCTATCTAGATGATCCCGACCCTCAATCAATTCTTCAAAGCCCTATTCATGATTGTTTTCATAAAAAAAACTTCATAACTAAAGTAGTTATGAATTAATATTTATGTATTCAAAATCTATTATAATCTAAAAGCAAAAGAATTTTGGGGATGAATTTCCCGCTCAGAAAGGTCAACATCCAAAGTGTGAAAATAAATATAGAGAACTATTGTGAAAAAGGATCGGCCAAGGCTTTTCAGAATTTGGTGTTCCTATTGGTTAAGAAAAGAGGTGACACTGTTGATAAATAGGTGTTAGTGCGCATGGCATTGCATTTGGAATTTGGTGTGTTCCTATTTGTCAAAAAGAGAGGTTGGAACAGTTGACATAAAAGGAGCTGCTCATTTTTGCATTCTTACGAAATTGTTTGGTGTTTTCCTATTGGTCAAAAAGAGAGGTTGGAACTGTTGACAAAAGAGTTGATCAAATTGTTGGGTTACTATTGGTCATAAAAAAGGTGGGCACTGTTGACAATATTAGAGTTAGATCGGCAGGGCCGAAATCAAATTGTGAGAGTTCCTATTGGTTAAAAAGGAGGTGGATGAGAGTTGAAGCAGATTTCCATCTAAGCTATAAAAGCTGACCACCGGGCAGACGTTTCTCATACCAATACGCTCATATCAGGCGTGATGCAAACTTACCTTTGGTTGGCCATGTAGAGTTTAGATGGCTTCTGCATAGATTTTAGAAAAGATATCATTAGTTTTTGATGTTTTAATGCATGAAGAAAGTAAATGGAAAATAATACGGAGTAATTGTATACATGTTGCAGCATCTTTATCTTGATAAGTGAATCTTCATACTCTATGTAGTTCTTTTTATACTCGATAAGTGCCTCACCCCATGCTTCCTTTTCATTTGTTAACAATTCTATGTTTTGTTTGCAAAGGCATAGGCTAAATGATATTGTAATGTTCTCCGTTCTTGGAGGCTTATTTTTAGATACACTTTGTTTTTGTACGAAGTATAGTTTTAGTTCTTTATCTCATAGTAAATGTAATACGATAGTATCTTGGTAAGGGTGAGAGGGGAGAATCAGGTTGGTAGTTTAGTCGGGAGGTGGGAAGATAATGTTGAACTTAACGATTTGAGACTAAAGTGATACGATCAGTTGATCACTAAAGTGGCTATTGTTCTCAATATTTAAGTCTTTGTGAGCTTGGGTATTAGGTATATTAAATCCGGTGCACTGCGGTGGTGTGGACGTTTTTATCCATATACAAAAATCTGGAATAATTATATTTTCCTAAATTCAAAATTTAAATTTTGCCTATAATTTCAAAGGTATTACAATTTTTTAGATGAGAATAATCTATCCCAATATAAAAGAAAAAGAAGTTAAGGGAATAGTGTTCCCGCTCAATTCCGTCTCCTTCACAATACCTGATTTTTTATTGCTCAAAATCAATGCAAAATATAAATCGTAAAGGTGGTGTTACTTCGCTCGGCAAATGAGGGATTGCGATTACGCCATTTCTATTGGCCGAAAATGGCGGTGTGAATAGTTCTACTAAAATTACGGGTGCTCTTATTGGTCTACACAGGTGGTGAGCATTGTTGGCTGAGTTCCTACCTAACTTGATTTTCATTATTAATCACCTTGCGTTATTTCTATTGGTGGGAAATGGAGGTGTGAACAGTGAATGGGAATGGCCCATGCTACTAGAAGCAATTACTGCTGATACATTCGGGTATAAAAACACAACTCCAGCGGCATTCTCTTCACATCCTTTCGGCGTTCAAACTAAAATAGCAAACAAGTAATACACCTATTTCAGTATGTGATATTGAACAAAGCAAGACAACTTTGGCGATAAAGGCAAGGGCCACAATGGTGTATCGTGAACCTGCATACGATGACTTCCCACCCTCTTTGGAAGTTATCTTTCGTGATGAGGATCAGAGGTTGTAAAATTTTAATTTGTTCTGATTTTGTTGTTTCCACCAGCAGTACAAGTATGAGTTCCCTTTACATGTTAAAGGATATTGATCAGCTCCCTATAGAGTCGTTCTTATGCAATAACAAGGGAGAACAATTGCTTCTTTCATTGATTAGAAGAATGTATTAATTATAAGGATGGTTCATAAGTCCATGATTAGGATTTTACTTAACATTCCAAATATATTATGTAATTGTTGTCATAAAGCAATATATATTTATGTATCCCCTAAATTTGCTAAACCCAATTCCCACAATTAAAAAATATTCTGTAATTACTTTTTTGGTTGACATAATTCGAATTGTTTAACAAATTTGGGTGGTTCAATAATGGTTAATTACATGTATGCGGTTAGCATGTTCAACAAGTACATGTTAACGAGCTTTGATGAAAAAGGTATGATCAAACACAAATATTTACCGAAGAAATTTCATCAATAATGCTACTAGAGTAGCTGAAGTTCATACCAAGTCAGCAAATAAGAGGTTAATTGAACAATATATTTCTGTAATTATAGGTCGGATCATTCAAAAATGGTGTAGACCCAGCTTTTTATAAGTATAGATGTTTCCTAAAGTCAGAAGATTGTGATCAAAGTTCGGAAAGAGCTGCACATATATTTTATTTTATTTTTTAAATTAAATTAAATTAAATTATTTATTATTTATGGATATTTGTAAATATAAAAAGCAGTAAAAATACCTTATACGGAGTATATTTTATTAATAAGTTTATTAAATTGTTGACAAATCTGTAAAAAAAGTAAAATCAAATTATCAAAAAACTTTCATCCATATTCTACCCAAAATGTAACTTATTTTAAAGAACCTATGTAAAAATTTCAGAAATGCCATATTAACTCATATAAACCGCATGTGTATAAAGATATGCTTAGATTTCTTTGCCAAGTTGCAGCAGTAATATACCTTTTCTCAAATTCAAAGCTTCAGAAACATAGGTTGTACAAGTATATTGCAAATGGTCGACCATAAAAGAGAAATAAAGACAAAGGGAGTAATAAATGATGTCAACCCAAACGAATTACAAGCAGGTTATTGTTTTTGTACAGATCTTAGCCATTCACCTACATCTGAGAATGATTTGCAAATCAAATAAAATGAAAAAACCGGGAATATCAGCTCATTATCAACCGGTCAGGAACCAGCAAATGAAGATGGGGTGCAAAGGTTAGATTATTCATGAATAATGATAAGGTGTAACTATTGTTAGAAGACCGCTAAAACATTGGATTATTAATTTCCATTTTCCCTTTATTTATTTTCCTTATTTATTTATTTATTTATTTATTTATTTATTTATTTATTTATTTATTTATTTATTTATTTATTTATTTATTTATTTATTTATTTATTTATTTATTTATTTATTTATTTATTTATTTATTTATTTATTTATTTATTTATTTATTTATTTATTTATTTATTTATTTATTTATTTATTTATTTATTTATTTATTTATTTATTTATTTATTTATTTATTTATTTATTTATTTATTTATTTATTTATTTATTTATTTATTTATTTATTTATTTATTTATTTATTTATTTATTTATTTATTTATTTATTTATTTATTTATTTATTTATTTATTTATTTATTTATTTATTTATTTATTTATTTATTTATTTATTTATTTATTTATAGAAAAGATGAGTCCAGTTCCAAATGTTTTAGTTTGATAGTCAAATCTCCAAATACATAAGGAGTGTGTATTTCTTGAAAAACAAATCAACATGTGGTCAGAAAGTAACTTAAACCTTACTTATTGATTATAAAACAATTTAAAGCATGAAATCAATTTGGAGGTATGTCTTATTGGAGGTATTTTGAAAAATTATTTTGGATCTTCACCTCCGCACATGATTTCTTTTATATAGGTAATTATTTTCATTTTTTGTAATTCGAATAGACTTATTAAGGACTGAACAATAAATGAGTTAGATAACTATTGTAATTCAAATAATTCAAAAAATAAATTATTTCATTTTAATTCATATTTTACAATTTGTTTTATTCATTTTATTACACTTTATAATAAACACTATTAATAATTATTGTAGAAATATTTCACACCGTGCATCGCACGGGTGAGTTACTAGTTTATATTAAAATGATGAAGTAATACTCACGTACTACGGATATGCATGGACCCGGGTCGGGCCTAGGCCCAGTCGGACTTTTGAGGAATGGGGGAATGCCCGGAACCTGCCCGGGTTGCCACCGGGTACGAGCCGGGCCGGGCCTCGAGCTACTTAGTTTTTTTTTTTTTGGCTTTTCTACTTAACCCCCCCACCGCCCAAAACACCCAGCCCCAACCCCCCCCCCCCCCCCCCAAAAAAAAAAGAAAAACCGGAATCGGGCCCGGACCGGCCGGGCCGGTTCGTCTTTTGGGTGACCCGAGCCCGCACCGTAAACCCCCCGGGCCGGGCCTATCCGGACCGGTCCCTAGCCGGCCCACCGGTTCGGGCCAGGCCCAAACAGTGCCGCCGGTCCGGTTCCGGGTCGGGCCACCCGGTCCGAGTCCATCACTAAGTACGGAGTATATAATGCATGTCTAGATAAAACTGTGAATAGATGAAGTCATTGGCTAATTCAAAGGACATTAGCTTTTGATTAATTGAAATATTCATTTTGCTATTATTATTATATAATAATACGTAGTATAATAGACCTCCGCTTCACAATCAATGTCACACTTTCTTTTTTTGGATTTGTCAAATAATATTTTGTTTATGGAGCTCTCGCTGAGTAACATACTACCACAAATTATTACTGTCACATTCCATAGATGATCCCAGTATAATTATATACCCACACGGCCACACGGTCACTGATGGCAAAATAGATCACACAACCAATTAAAACAATGCAGGCGCCCGGATCTTATGTCAAATCAGATAACAATACCTCATCTGTAACATTTATTTATAAGTAAAATAGGCAAAACTAGTACATTTTTTGTGTTAGTTTAGCCTATACTACGTACATATGTGGGTCAAAATGCTCTTCCCGCAATATGTTGTGCATCCTGTAAGGCTGTAACACCACACAGATTGCTGCTTGATGAACTACCATTATAAAATACCTTACCAAACAAGAAGCAAACAAAAAACGGATGAGTACAACAAATACATTCTATAGAACTGAATCAAACATAATCTTTCCAAATGAAATAAAATTACAGTGTAGAATGGAATTAACCCAGCAAACACAGAAAATATCAAGTTGTTTAGACCCCAGTAAGCAGAAAAAAAGGTAAAAAAAACCATTGGTTTGAACTGTATGCACGCAATGCTGATGAAGTGAAAAATGCTTGTCAACCTCATGGAGCCCCACGCTTTAACAGCATTTGTAGATGTATTTTGAGGTTGTTATTATACAACCATAAGACAATTAATGGAACTCAACAAATTCTTAACATGTAATCCAGGGGACAGAAATTCAAAAGCATTAGCATATAGAGCCCGTTTGGAGAACTCTGTTTTCGGCTTATCAGGCTTATCAGCCAGCTTTTTCACCAAACACGTAACTTTTACTTTCGCGCGCTGAATTGTGTAATAAGCCGAAAAAGTAAGGTTGAAGTTACTTTTCTGGCTGTATTGGCTGAAGTTACTGTAGAGGACCATTTTAGCTATTTTTACATATAATTTTTTCTTTAATTTATTAATAAAATATATTTTTAAAATATTTTTTTCTTAAATCAGCAGAATCAGCCAAAACAGCCACTCCAGCCAGAATATCATAAATTTCAGCAGAATCAGCCAAAACAGCCGATTTTGGTGCTACCAAACGGGCTCATAGTATACTTGAAAATTTGCCAAGCAAGAGCAAGGAGTACAAGGTATTATTGGAAAGCCTAATCGCTAATCCTACTGCAAAGCATAGGGTGATTGAGATTGTGGATCATTCAAAGAAAAATATACTGTAACGAAGCATTATATCATGCTGTGCACAGAGATTGTAGTTTAGTAGAATGTTCTCCAATGGACAGATTTCCATATGTGCATGCCCATTCAATCTTCTTCTTCCTCCTCCCTCCCCCTCTTCCTCCCAGCATTATGTTCTGGTCTAGGAGATGCTACTTCTCTGGCATCGAATTCAGGAGCACTTTGTTCGGCTTGTGGATGCTGGTAGTTGGGCGAGCAGTCTGAAAGGTATACCTTGCACAAAACCCAATCGCCCAACTGCAATTACAAGATAATGAATGTAGGCAATTGAGGAAAGGGCAATGGCAGTAAACACATATATAATGAAAACAAAGAAAGAGGGGATAAAGTAAAGAGCACCCTTTGATGGGGATCAAATGGTCTGAATACGTCCATCATGAAGCTAGTTTCATGTCCATTGCTGTAGTATTTGAAAGTCTTACTGACTCCAATAATGCAACCTTCTGCTTCGACCATGCCTTCCTCCGGCTGTTGTACTCGCTCCCACACCCCTGATCCATCCGCGCTTTCTATCCTTGCCTCGTCGGCGTATTTCCTGCCCCAAAGAGAATACATGAAATATTCACGGTCCGGCCCATACTCCGCTGCAAACCGATAGCAATAACTAAATCAGCAGCAGCAGCAACTTAGTCGATCTATTAGGGTTGGGGGAAATGAAGAAACTTATGAGTTAATTAACGTACTGGTGAGCGAATCGGGAACGATCTCGTATATATTCTTCAACCTGTTTGGGAAGAGGTCTTCTTCGACAAAGTTTATACTGTCGGGTAAAGGTCTGTCTGGAAGACAGTTTTCCATGGACCAGAACCAATCCCTGATAAACCTGAAATCTTTGTACCACCAATCTGTGGGGGGATTCAAGTAATGAGGAATGTCTGCCATTGTTCCTCACTGGGAATTCAGGTTTGGAGGTAGATATCTCACACAGGCACTCACATTGTTCCTCCTGATTTTCTATTAAAAAAAAAAGATTTTGAATGTAAAAATGTCCTGATTTTCTAATTATTACTCCATATAGATTTGAGGCTAGTTTGGTAGTTTACATATAAAAGTTTTTTAATGTAATTATATAGGAAATCAATCATTTTGAATGTAAAATTGATTACTTGTATAATTTATTTTTAAATTACATGCAAAATCGTTGCAGTGCTTCATAGATGTCATGCAAAGTATTTTATCACTGTACTTTACACGGTACGCTGTAAAATGTTTATAAAAAGTGTTCTACAGTTTACATTAAATAATCAAATCAAACAGTGTAATCATTTTATGTGCTTACACTTCACATGCAAAGTAATTATTTTACGCCCTACCAATGCAAATGCTCTTAGCTTGGATCGTAGGTTCTCTCCCCACTTCAATTGTTGAGGCGAACTTCCCCTCCTCTGCTCAAGCTCCATTCAACGTAACTACTATCCGGATGTAAAGTGGACCGAAGCCGAGCATAACTTAATTTTTTTTTTAATTTTTTAGTATAAATCTTTACATTTTTCATATTCAATCCACCCCGTTAATGTTTAAATCTACTATAATTGCTACACGGTCCAGTGCATCTTAGATTTTGGGATCTTCTCCGGCTCCATTGATTTTATATTCATAATAATAGGAGTTTTTTCCAATAATGTGACTATGGAGCTACACACGGGGCTTTGATCGTAGTCTAACTGAAAGCAATAAATGAGGTGTAATTTTGTTACATACGGAGTATTTTTTTGCGTCTTCAAAACAAAGCATATGCCAACTTATGAAATTGATTTTTGAGGACTACGAACAAGGTGAAGTTGCAAAGTAAGAGCATCTTCAATGCTAAAACGTTAACGGTGCATACATGCCATGAGAAATAACCAATTAAAAAACAATACATAGAATAGCTCTCTCCTTATTTGAAGGATCTTGCATCATTTTGGTAAGTTTTTCTTCACAATGTCAAGCACAATGTCTAGATGTAGACATTGTGGTTGACATTGCAGAGAAAAACTTACCAAAAATACATAAGACCGTGAAAAGAAGGAGAGAGAAATGTCATCAAATCAATATTTTGTGTGTATATCTATCATGCCACATGTGCACCGTGCACATTGTGGCATTGAAGATGCTCTGAGAGGGTGAAAAAATTACTTAAACCGATCTAGGGAGACGAGTTATATTTTGGTCTCGTTACGGTTGGATTTGAAATGAAAAATAAAATCGTTTTGTTCTACGAAAGAGTGTGGATCGATGAAAAGTTTGGGCTCAGGAACAAGTTGTCATTTGCATCGACCAGTTTTCAGTTTAAAACTTGATGAAATAGTCACTGATATAATGAATATGGTACTAATTAAGGCCATCTCCAACAAACACCATCTTCAACACCAAAATGGTGTATTTGGCAAAAAAAAGTTCCAACAATGACACCAAACTTTACACCATTACACTAAAATGGGGGAGGGGGGATGGCTTTACGCCATATATGCCGTACACCATTTGTGGCACCATTCTCTTTTTGTAATTTTTTTTTCTTTCAAATGTGACCCAAAGTTTTGATTATTATAGTTTTGACTCATTCTTAAAACAACAAATTAGGATGTTTTACTTGGACTGAAATTTGTTGGTCCGGTCTGGTCTGATCTGGTCTGGTCTGAATTGATGTGGTCAGGTCTGATTTCTTTGTATTTTTATAACTACCCAAGTTTGGTCTAGTCTGGTCTGATCTGATCTGAAACAAATTACAATCCAAGTAAAAAACATTCTTAAACAACAAGAAAATGGTGTGAAATGTCAAAATATTAAATGAGGGACTAATGTATAAATATAAGATAGTTAGATACTTAAATAGAATAATGGTAAAAAGTTAGTAAAAATAATAAAAAGAGAATATTCCTTTTTGTGATGAAAATGGTGTAAATTGTTGGATGATATTGGACTCCGCACCCTATTTTAGAAAAAAATGTTATCTTTTTGCCCCATCATAAACATTTTGTGAAGAAAAATTCCAAATGAGGTGCAATCTTAGGAGTGTTTGCAACTGCTTAAAAAAAAGCACTTCTCGGTTTTTTGCGTAAAAACACTTTTTTTTACCAAAACTACCAACTTTTACTTTTCCCGACTTTCGTGTGAAAGTGTTTTTATTTTTTTATTACACAAAAATCACTTATTTTACCAAACATTACCAACTTTTACTTTTCAAAATCACTTTTATCTCAAACACTATCAACTTTTACTACTAATTACTTTTTCAAAATCACTCCAAAAGTGCTTTTTAAGCAGAAGCTGTTGCAAACACTCCCTTAAAGGACTTAGAAATGGGGTGTAAAGTCAAAGTTTTTTAAAATGGGGTACAAAGTCCAATATCACCCAAAAGTGAGGTGCAAAGTCAAATTCTCTCATATAAAAATTGAACATAAGTTACTATATGGTTACATTATTACTCTAGTCATTAGTCACATTATTGTAAATGATCATCATTTTAGTCATTAATACTTTATGTGATTATTTCATTAATTAAAGTCATAAATCTTTAAGCTTTTATTATACGGAGTATACAACGTCGTAGTATTTCCTCCGTCCGACTTAGATCATCCTTTTCTATTAATTTCATTAAGATTGTCTCATACCAAATTTGGTACTCCCTCCGTCCTGGAATTAACTTCAGTTTTGACTGGGGACGGAGATTAAGAAAGTGGGAAATGTGTGGTGGAGAGGTGTGCAGAGGGGAGAGAAATGTGTAAGAATGGTTGTGAACCACAAATTCTTTGCTAAAAAGGGAAAGAGGAGATAAATTTGGAACAGACCAAAAAGGAAAGAATGAAGATGATTATGGGACGGAGGGAGTAAAATTTTTGTGATTATCAATCAATCTTACTTAATTCTTACTTTATCAATTCAATATAAACCACATAAATAATTATTTCTTAATGAACACATCATCTCTTCGTGTCTCAATCTTACTACGAGGGAGGTAGTACATAATAAAACCTTATTGTTTATGGCTTTAATTAATCATTAATTATTTCTCGGCATTTGTTTGGAGGACCAATGAATTAGTATTTGAATGCCTAGTTTTTTTTAGTTTTTTTTTAAAACATTTGAATGCGTAGTTAGTTAGACTATTTTACGAAATAAGCTCGAAATGTTAGGTTATACTGCCTCTCTTTCAATTAAATTCTAATTTTTTTTCTGAAATGTCCTAAATTTAGGTTTCCAAATCTCTTATTTGTAGTATTTGAAATTTCTCATTGCAATACCTTTTTAATAAATAAAAAAGTGTAACAGGGAAAGAGGTTTTTTATAATTATTACTAAATAGAAGTTAAAAGACAGAAAACATGACTTTAAAACTATTTTCCAAAATGTGACTACTATATGATACATGTGGGTTTACAAAGAAAATTCACCATGTTGAGATGGAAATTATCAACCGTTTCATGCTAAAAAAAACATGAATATTTAATGGATAGCATGATGTGCAACTTAAAGTGTAAAAGTGTGATATGAGGAGAGTTTCAATTATCTTAAGACCATTTGTAATGGTAAAGAGTCCAAATTGTTAAATTTGGACTCCGTTCATATGAAAACGGTGTTTAGACTCTGCCAATACTGTTTTCCCCTGCACTCGTGCACCGTCAATAAAATATACTCTACATATTTTTTTACATATCAATTTAGTAAAACATTAACTAAATTATTATAACTGATGTTTTACTTTTATTTTTCTCTCTAAGTAATTATGAAATAAAAAATACACATTTCGATGTAAAAATAAGTAAATTCCATTATTTTTTTAATGTTTTTTAGATAACAAAAAATGAACTTAGTTCAAGTAAAGTTCGATTATGGAATATCAAGTTACTTTTGAAGGCTCCAAAAATCATAATTTTGTGTTTCGTGTTTTTTGGGCTCAAGAAAACTTCAAACAGCTAAAATTTTAGATTTTAGTTTTTCATTTTATATATTACATATTGATTTGATATGAAAGATCTTAAAAATTCATAAATATTGATATAGTTTTTGAAACGATTGGTGAAGAAATACAAAACTTATGGAAGTTTGAAACAATTTGGGGTAATAATGACATCACCATGAAGGAAGTCTCCCTTCTTTGCAGCATCTTACAAAGCCTTGCAGGCAGCCCCTCCCCCACTTTCTTTTTTTGAACTCTGTCAACCGAAGCATCTACTTATACACTGTGTTGTAAGAATCGGACCGGACCGGCCGGTTCGACCCGGAAACCGGTCACCCGGCCGTGGAACCGGTCCGGTTGAGTGCTGAACCGCTAACATGGACAAAAACGGATTTAACCGGTGGACCGGCAGAGCCGGGGACGGACCTGGACCGTCACAAACCCGGGAAAACCGGACGAACCGCATGTTGAAATTACTTTTCATTTGAAAACATTTATGACCTGTTTGTTTGGGGGTTAACCTAAGTTATTGAAGGTTCAATTTCTAGTTAACCCCGTTTGTTTGTATTTTTGCAATAAGAACCTAGGTTATGTGTTAACCTCACTTAACTCCCGAGAACCTAGAAGAACCTTAAATAGAAGAACCTCCGAATCGGGGGTTTTTGGAGGTTAAGTTCTCGTTTAACATAAAATGAGCTAGAGTACCTTCATCCAAACAACATTTATTACATTAACCTAGGTTCACCTTCTATATTTCCAAACACTATTTTAGTGCATGGATCTAGGTTCACTTAGGTTAACCTAGTTTTTATTAAAACTTAGGTTTACTTTATTGCACTAGGTTTAGTTAACTTCACTCTATCCAAACAAAGCATTAAAAATTGGCATAGAGGGGATTCGAACCCCGTGCCTACTAAACCTCCCAGCCGTGTAACCAACTAGACTACTTGTCCGATGTGTAGAAAGTTTCATTTTAGATTTTTATATTATACTTGCTTAGCAGTTTTAGATCAATTGATAACCTATTTTATTTGCTATTACTATTAGAATACTACCTTTACTACGTACATAAACTAAACTATGCGAATTTATGAAAACCTATCAATCATACTTGTAATTGTTTATATAAGTATTAGATTTCAATATTTTGATCATTTTCCATATAATTCCAAACACATATTTAATTTTGTGAAGTGTTTTATATATTGATACATAATTTTTAATTTAATCTTATAACCAATTGTAAATTTGAATGAGAGTAATTTTTCACCATGCAACTTTTTTTCAAAGTTTTTACCATACAACTTTATTCGAATATATAATTAAATATATTATATATTTAATTTGTCAATAAACGTTGACCGGGTTGACCCGACGTTGACCGGGCTGACCCTCCCGGGTCCGGGTTGACCCGTGACCCAGTCGACTGTCCGGGTCGCCTCCCGGTCCGGTTTTTACAACATAGCTTATACACTCATTCACTCCTCTTTCACTTTTACTCCCTCTTTTAATCTTCCTCTACATTCAATTAAGAGTTTAAAAGTTCCATTTTTAATCTTTTGACTCCTAATCCTTAACCACTACAAATGGTCTAACAATTTATGTCATGAACCGTCAAATCAACAATGATCGAAAGATCAAACTGTATTTTTTGGATGACAAAGAGGACCGGGTTCAAAGGAGAGAGAGGGGTGCAGTGACCAATACCGTACCGTTAAGTGATAGTCAATTAGTCACTATGAGTGATAATAAATAGTGACTAAATGAGTAATGGATTAATAATTACTCCCTCCTTCACAAAATGATAGTCATGTATTTCCTTTTTGGGATGTTCAAAATGATGGTCATGTTTCCCTTTTTGGAAAGAAAGATGTGGTCCACAACATTTCACCATTTTCTACTCAAATCTCAACTACAACTTTTACCTTTTTAACCACTATTAAATTTTGTGCCCAAAAGAAATGAGACTATCAAATTGGGACGGAGAGAGTAATTATTATAGATTTTCTAATAGCTAATAGTTACTGAATGAGTACATTGGTAGTAACTAGTAATTGAATATATACTACATAGTTCGTATGTACATTAGTAGTGACGACCCTAAAAAATTACGTAGTACGGAATATATTTTTATGAACCTTATTGGTGTAATATATAGTTTGTATTTTGTAGTTACAAGAATAATAGAAAATGGTCAATATTGAGTTGTAACTAAAAGAAGTAGAACATGATAAGTTATTATTGGTTACTGAATACAAGATATAAGGAGCTTGGTCGTTGAATTGGGTTTTTTTGTCAAATTTTTCTAACCTATTATAGTATATGGTTCTGTTAAGGTCAACATCTTTGAATTGGGATGAGATTCGAACATGTTACCTCCTCTTTGGAAGTGTCACAGTGATATTATCATATCACAAGTTACTTGAATTGGTTAATAACTATAATTTAAAAAGGAATATATATACAAAAAAGTTACTACAAATATTTTTTTAAGGTGTTATTCCTAGAGAGAAAGCTTCTAATGTCATCCAACAAACGGAGAATTTCTTATGCAAATGAAGGAGATGAAGCTTGTAGTTTCATTGTAGGAGAGGGTGAAGAAAGAAATACATAACATAACGTATTGAGAAAGAAAGAAAGAGATGGTTAAAATGAAGGAATTACCCCTATGACAAATGAAAAGCCTATTATTATACGGAGTAGTACTTCGTAATATACAAGCCATTTTTCAAAGGGAAATCCACCACTGTGAAATCTACTTTTCGTAATATACCAAAAGATAATTTTGGGTATAGAAACCATCTTATAATACAATTTGTCAATAAATTAATAAATAAAATAATCAAAGTAGAGTGGTTAAAAGCGAAATTGCAACAAGTGGACTAACATGAAAATAATATCATTCTACACTTCAAAACGATTTTCTACAATAGACGAAGTTTACTGTTTACGTCATTACGTGTGAGAATGAGAACCCTACAACTCATAATCGATTGAGTAATAAAAAAAACCAAATCAGTATCCGATTTTAAGGTTTGAAAACAGAAATGATAGTCAAAAGTCAAAATTGATATAAACCGATTTTGGATTCTCCAAAAGAAGTCCGGACTCAAGATGCGCTTTTTATATAGTGGTAATTACCCGTATGGTATACTTTTGCGTGCCAAATATCATTTATGACTCAACTATTTTTTCTTTTCACATTTAGAGAGTGTTTGCAACTGCTTCTGCTTAAAAAAAAGCACTTTTGGAGATGTAATGAAAAAGTGATTAGTAGTAAAAGTTGATAGTGTTTGAGAAAAAAGTTATTTTGAAAAGTAAAAGTTAGTAGTGTTTGGTAAAATAAGTGGTTTTTGTGTAATAGAAAAGGGAAAAACACTTTTCACACGCAAGCCGAGAAAAAGTAAAAATTGGAAGTGTTTGGTAAATAAGTGCTTTTTTAAGTCAAAAGCTGAGAAGTACTTTTTTTTAAACTATTGCAAACACTCCCTTAATCTTTTCAAATTTCAACAATGTTTTTTTATTTCACTTTTGGGCCGTTTCTAGCTACCCGCCCGTTAGATGTTAGAATAGTGTGCGACTGATTGGAAGATCGAGAGAGCGGTCTACGCGCAATTTCCGAATCTCTTCTTAGGGGAGTAAGAAGTGAGAACTGTGGCCAGGATTGGGAATCGCCGATGGAGCTGTGTTTGAAACCTCGTCCTAGCCGACCTAGCGTCTTCTAACACCCAGGTGATAAGTTCGGTGGTTTCCAGGATGCAAATCGAGAGTGGAGGCATCTATGTGTTTTTTTTTTCAGATTAGAAAGTGGATCTTACATTGATGTCATTGAGGATGTAGATCAAATTCTTCAGTGATTAGAACTGCTTACCGATCGGTTACGCGACGAGGATGACGAATGTGAAGAAGAGTTGAAAGAGAAGACGATAAGGCCATCTTCTGAGTAGAGTGGATCCAACGGCTTTGAACAATAAGACAGGTATCTGCGGTTGCCGATTCTCCCATCTACGCTTCCTGTGTGATGAATTGCTTCTTCTTCTTCTTCTTCTTCTTCTTCTAAATATGCTTCTTCAACTTTTTGATTAAGTATTTCATTTGAAGCTTCTTTACATTGTTTGGTATGAGTATTCACTGCAACAATGAAATTAAACTGCAAATTATATCCCATTAAGCGAACCTATAAATCTTTCATTTAAAAATACAAAAAAAAAACAGAGAGCCCAGGGTGATTGGGGGACAATTTTGCAACGCTGAGCAGAGTTGTTGTTAGCACGCACCAATACGATTTGAAGCAAGACAATTACGGTTGCCTAGATCATTGATCGTAACTTCTTATCAGGTCTTAGTGCTGTTCGAGGTGGTAAAAAGACCAATTTCTGAACACCAGGCAGTAAGAATACTTTGTTGCTCTTATAATTAGTGATGTATGTAGCCGCCTGTTTCATGTTTGAATGCATGTAAATTCATGATTGCAGGCGGCATCTTTCGAGAACTATGTTGAACGTTAGCTTTTGCCATCCCGTATTGTACATGTCTTTTGAACTTTCACTGCCACTACATCTTTAAATGATTTATGTCATGGACAGATGCGGCAACTGATTGCTGTGTTACTCAGATGCATTGCTCCAAACTCCAAATGATATGCTCTATCTTGTTGTTGTAGTTTCTGACATTTATGTTCTATCAGTTTCCAAATGATATGCATTGCTGTGTTGATTCCTTAATGATCGTTTGTTTGTACCTTATCATTGGAAAAGCCTGGATGAATTGGATTGAATTGTCTCTGTAAATCACTTTCATTGAATTCCAACAATTGATGCCATATTTGTGCATTTTCATCTTTAAGTAAATATGCCATGTGGTCATGAATTTTTCTTTTACCAGACAGACCATAAGATCCAGTCTAGAGTCAGTCCTTTAGACATGCTACTCGCTCAAGTGCCAAAGATACTTTCACTGCTTAGAAGTGAATGATAACACTAGAAGGCGCACATCATGTTGGCCGAGCGCTTCTCAGTCAGGTTGACATCTAAGTTTTTAATGAAAATTTTGAAGGAATCGCAACCATTGTACGTTGGCTGGAGCGCTTCTCAGTCAGGTTGACATTTAAGTTTTTATTGGAAGTTTTAAAGGAATTGTTGTTGATGCCTCATTTATAATTTGTAACTCCATTCTTAACCATTTATGTCCTCCAATATTATGTTGTGCTATCAATTTCTCTTTCTTGCCACGTAAATTTAATTCAAAGCATTGAGTGGCATGTGGCATTTTTTAATCATCCCTACTAAATGTGATGTAAATGTTTTCAATGCGATTTCCTTATCTAAAGTTTGCTTCTTTCTGTACAAGACATTTAGTCATTTAGAATTACAGTTTGAGAGAAGACATCTACCCTGCACTAGGAGTATTCCTTATAGAATTTTTATACTCATCAGGCTTCAGCTCATTTTTGCCTGGGTAGTAGATAACCTTGCTTTGATCTCCTCATATTGGTCATTAACAAATCATTTAGCATACTCATGAAAAATTGAGCAAGTTGATTTGTTTCTACGAATAAATGCTCCAATGTTCGATTAGATTGTCTCTTGATTCCAAATTAGTTTATATAGATAGCATTCTCATTGCAGGCGCAGTACATGAAGATGATAAATAGAGTAAGAAGATGAATGAGGATATGAGAACAAGAGAAACAAACATGATGGTTTCAACATGAATTAAGGTGCTTAAAAGGAAGAAGAATGTGAAGAAGCAATGCCAAATAGTATAATAGACATATGTAATAAATCAAAACAATTGATTGAGTTATATATTGATTGTGATTCTTTTATGTTATTTTTGTTTCTTTTTGTTGCATCACACTTGTTGCTTTTTGTTGCAACATGTAGCTTTTTGTTGCAACGTGTTGCTTTTTGTAGAAGGTATAATTTAGTGTTGTTTATATAGTTCATTTTAACTTTTGTTGTTTATTTTTGTTTCTACGAATCTTTGATATATGCTTCTTTGCAATGAAGAATCACACAGATTTACATAATCACCTAAATGATAAATTTGGATTTTTGAGTTTGCAACTACAAGTCTACAACAAGAAACAGGAAGAAACAATAAAAAACAAGAATTTCGAAGTTATCAACAATAATAAACACAAAGAAACAATAGGAAACAAAAACTTACATCAAAATGATAATAACAATTATTAAATTTTAAAACCATTTTAATAAGTATCTAATTACGAAAGTCATATTTTTTTTACTTTTTCAAAATTGCTGGTTTAATTTGTTTACATTTAACTTTCATTTTCCATATTTTTATTTCCAATTTCTTCTATTTGCACGTTTTATAATATAATATATTTTCTGTTTTTGAAAAAAAAAACTGTTTTATTTTATATAATTTATATGATTTTTTGAAATTTCAAATCTATATATTTATTCAAAATTATTTTTTTCCAGTTTTTTAAGTTTACTCTCTAATCTTTATACAGTAAATGGTTTTCGTTATTTTTTAATAGTGTTAAAACAATTTTTTATCTGTTTTTTTACATATTATGTCTTTGATTTTTATCTTTTTTTTTGGTTTTTTATTTGTGTTTTATAATTTTTTTACATTATATTCTTTTTTATTTTAGTTTAAATTATTTTTATATAAGTATTATCATATGTCTTAGTTTTTAATGAATTTTCACATTTTTGAAGTACACTTTATTTAAAAACATATTATAAATATTTTTAAACTATTTCATTCTATTTTACTGTGTATTTTTTTTGTATACAATTTTTATGATCTTAGATTATTTCAATCTCTATATACTTTTCCTTTTTGTAAATACAATATTTTGAATTTTTTATTTTCTACTTTACGTAATTTACAATTGAATAAACTTAGAGACTTTATGTTTGCTTACTGTAAGGTTGATGACGTGGATTATATTCCATTTTTCCAACCTAACTTGACTACTTGAGTCACTGAAGCATTAATTCCCGTAATTGGATTTACCGATTTAGTACGGCTCAGGCCATCCGAGTACTTAAGGACTATTGCCGAAAAGAAAGATTCATTGAGGCTATTCTTGAAATAAAATTTAAGGGGTGACAAAAGTGATATTATTTTAAGTTTTTAGTCTAGTTGTGATAAACTCCCTTTTATATAAGCTAAATGACATGTTTGAAATTGGAGTTGGGCCCGTTGGATTGGGATCCTCTGCCCGATTAGGAGGGTGCCTTGCGCATTGGAGGGTCGGGCGGCGGCGAGGATGGCATCGAGATCAGCGCAAGTGTGGACTCCAAGATCTACGGCCGTTAAAATGCCGATCAGACGGCTATCCGGAAGCAAGACACTCTACCTTGCTCTAAAGCAAGGTAGAGGCTCTGGATTCGGGCCCATTGGCCTATACCTGAATATCTAGTGCTGTTTAGAGGCCTAGAGGGAACTCAACCTTTGAATCAAAAACTGGATGGTGTCTACCCTACCTAGGGTATCTTGGTAATTGGTGTTGGATCATTGGATTCATTGGCCATCAAATTCAGATACTTGTTTATGAGCCATACTACTATTTTTTGAAGAAATGAATTGTGCTACTTATACACATTATTTGTACACATTTTGACACATTATTTGTACACATTTTGTTCCCACACACCTGTGTACACATGCAACTAGGGGGTGAGTACAAAAAATATGTACATATAATGTGTACAAACAACTTTTTTCCCGTTTATATTATTAAACTAGCTTTCAAGCCTGTGCGATGCACGGGCAGATGTAATTTAGCTAATTTGAAATTTGATTTCTTTCGGATCATATGTAATGTGATTTAAAAGAAAAATAAACTTAGTCTAATATAGAGCCTGTTTGATAATACTAAAATAAATTGAATTAACTTATTTTACTCAAATTGATTAAATTATGACTGAATGAGCTAAATGAGTGGAATCATGAAAAAATATGTAAAATATATTCCATTTGTGAAGCCAAAAAAAGGTTATATGAAAAATAGTTAAATTGATCTTCTACATAAGCATCTCGAGTAAATACAATTGCTACGAACCCGATTTTAAACGTTTAATATAATCTTATGAAGATGGATATTCATAGAAATTTAATACGGAGTATATATTAAGTAAAATAGTCTAAATATAGAGCCTGTTTTTTAAAATTGTAAGCCTAAACGTATAAACGTATATGATAACATTTAATTGTTATAATGGAATTAAAACGTATAATTCTAACACATAATTCTAAGCCTAAACATATACCATAACATTTAATTGTTATAGAAATTAAAATGTATTGTATTTTTGGCTAAGAATACCTGTCATATATAAACTTAGCCTAAAATAGAGTCTGTTTAATATAGTACTTTCTACGGATTTTTGTTTCCATATCAATATGCAATCAAAAATAGAATCTAGCTAATAAAAATAGAAGGTACAAATTAACTAAATAATTAATATATATAATGACATGGCAGGATTATGTGGCGCTTTATATGCTCTTAAAAAGTTCCTCTTTTATATATATATATATATATATATATATATATATATATATATATTGATTATTTACAATATTATACAATAGCATTATATACATATGTGTGTGTGTATGTGTATATACAGTGAGTGCTAAACTGAGAAAGGTAAAATTTTCATATATCGACATAATAAATGATGTAGATGTAGATAATGGACATAAAAATTATGATATACGTAGTATCTGGACATAATACTGATACATACTACACAGTGCTACAAAACTGCCTTTGACGGAGTAACAAATAAGAAAAACAAGTTTAAAAATATACTACGGGGTATGTTCTATTTATTACATTATACCAATGAACAGAACCTTCTATGAAGAAAATGAAAAAAAAAAAACTATCAGTGTCACTATGAAATAAATTATACACTCAGTTCCTGAACTTGATACGATGAGGCACGTCCAGATGAACTTTTCAGTGTTTTGTATAAAAAAATCTATCATAGATGTACGTATATCCCTTTCGCCTTTGTAACATATGCTTTAGTGATGGTATTTTTGGATGAGAACCACTTGAGGATCCAAACAACTCAGGCAATCGGAAGAAAATCCAAGAAAAAGAGATTAATGGATTGTAAGGGCCAATTGCAGCTTACCAAGCTGGATGAGTCTGGCAAGGTTTTTGTATATATAGTGACTGTTGAATTGCACTATTATCAGGTGCTAACACAACATGTGCAATGCTGTATAGTTCACCCTTTTCAACTGCAAATTGCCACTCCCTAATGGATATGTTGAACCAATCCTTTCTCACATATTTGGTTGACTTCACTTCTATGTATTCTTTATCTCCCACTACAAGATCATAAGGCAATCCGGACTCCATTGTTTCATTAACCCATTTCACAAATCCGGATTTCAGAATCTTGTACACCCACCACCCCAGGTGCACTTGGTGTTGAATAACTCCCTCAAAGTTGATATCTACTGGATCAGGCGGGTGCTTTTCGAGATGCCTCATGACTTCTGCCACCTCATCCTCCTTAAGCGTGTGCAAACCACTGATGTCCTTGAGTGGTTTATATTTAGGTGCACCAGTAGTAGGAAAACCAGGTGCAGTTTTCCAGTGGCCAATTAGAACTTATTCCCGGTCTCCTTTTGAACTTGACTGGATTTGGCTCCTCAGTGGTTCCCGATTCAAAGTTGGTGATCAATGCATTTCCCATTGAAAATGCACTCTCTGAAAGGGACCAAACATGTTCTCCTTCTGGGAGTTTTGGTATTTTCTGGCTGTTTATGATGAAGAATTCAGTTTGATCTTCAGTTGAGCCTGATTCCGCCATGGTCGTGAGCATATGGAGAAAACTGGAGATCAGGGTTCCCACCACTAAAGAGACGAGTAAGCTCCATAAACAAAGAGTGTGAATCCAAGTCTCGAGAAACATACAATATGGTGTCCTGCAAGTCACCACAGAAAACATCAGAAATTAGGTTGTCAAGTGTAGTGAGTAGTGACAGAGGAGGTGTAATCGTGGCCTAGGGTTGTGTTGTCCTGTACTGATCTATCACTTCGTATTGTTTTGCTTTAATAAAGAAAAATAAAGAAATCAAATGTTTCATTAAGGGCAAATCTGTCCAGATTTTATGTTTTACTCCTATTCTTGCACACTTGTAATGTTTTACTCCTAGTTGGGTAATTAATGAGTTAATTCCTCAAATAGGACTAAAAGATGATCCATATGCACAAATAGGACTAGTTGGGTAATTAATGAGTTAATTCAAACTTGTTTTAGTCTTATATGGGACAATTACTAATTAATAATTACTAATTAATCTTTTACAGAGTATATTCTGTTTCGCAAATTTGCAGGTGATAAATGAATGTCGTTAGTAGGCAGCAAAAAAACGAATGCAGTTAGTTTTTATTTAGACTGCAGATTTGCCTTGTGTCGTTGTGCATCGTCTACATAGAATCATGGATTCATGGATGTAGTTTACGAGTAGCTTTTGTTTAGTCTATTATATTTTCTCTTTTGTTTAGCAAATTTGCATATGATATTACTTCCCAAAGTTGATAAATGAAATAATTTTTTTTTTAAAACCGGGTCAATTATGGTTAAAACCGGACCGGACCGGAAAATTCAGGTCCGGGTCGGTCTGGACCGGTTAGTATCCGGTCCGGTCTTTGGCCCTTATAAAATTGAGATTCCGGTTCCGGTCCAAACCGGGTCCGGTCCGGTCCGGTTTTGGACCGGTGCACACTAGGGGTGGGCACGGTCCGGGTCGGTTCATGTAATCGATTAATTTTCAAGAACCGCCGGTTCCATTTAGCGGGTAGGTTCGGTCCGGGTATATCAATTTTCAAAATAGGAACCGAACCTTACCCGCCCTGTTTGAGACGGGCCGGTTCGGTCCGAGTCCTCAGTTCCCTTTTGTAAAAAAAATACGACTATGCTAGCAAAGTTTATGGTAAGTTATCAAATTCTCAAATTACTTACATATTAATATAACAATAATATAGTACTAGCTTTTAAGCCCGTGCGATGCACGGACAGTATGTAATTTAGCTAATTTTAAATGCGTTTTTTTAAAAATTGGTTGTGGAATCAATTAATATTAATTAATAAATGAAGTTTTTCATTGACACTATAATCTAAGAACAATACTAAATTGATTATTTGACTTGATTCAGACTGTTTATTCAACATACACAATAAACAATTTCATATGCAAATATAATTTTATCCCGGTATACATCTTAACCTATAGAGATGTCTTAATTCCGACAGTACTTAATATAAAAGGAGTAAACAACCCTTCAATTTAATATAGAGCCCGTTTGATATCAATAAAATTGATCGAATTGTCTGATTATGCTGCAATCGATTAAGTTTTGTCTGAATGGTATGCATAATAATTTTTTTATTAATTTTTATAGTGAGAAATTCGAATGATTTTACTCATTATTTAGTCACATTAAAAATGTTTCAACATGTAGTTTTTAAAATTTCATAACACTTTTTTCAATTGGACATTTATACGTTCTCTAAACCAATCCTTTCCAAAAAAAGTTGTTTAAAGTTCTAAACCAATATATGGAGTAAAAAAGAAGCTTGAATAGTATTTAATATGGGATAGGCCATACGTAATAATATATTGGATTCCATTAATTAACTTTGATGTTTTTTTTAAAGGATGCACGTTTGATGTTTCTAAATCCAAGTTGAGGTTCCCATAATTTTTAGGTTGTCAAATTTACCAAATAAGATGGATTTTTATTTGCCAAATTTACCAAATAAGGTAGATTTCTGTATCAACAATTCAACATGTAATAAAAATAGAATGTAATAATAAAATAAAAGGTATATAAACTAATTAAATAATTGTTATATATGATGACATGGCAGTCTTATGTGGCGCATTATATGCTCTTAAAAAGTTCCTCTTTTATATATATATATATTGATTTATTTAAAATAAAGGCTAAAGGGTCAAATAGGCCCTTGAAATAGCTTAAAATGTTCAATTAGCCCCTTAAATAGGAGGTTCAGCCCAACCATCGTCAATTGGGGAGGTTCCCGGTGGAATTTTTTTATGAAACTTTTTGAGCATGTTCTTCATTAAGTCTAGTTTACTCATATCAAATTTCAGTTAAAAATTAAATCGGGAAGGCAGTCAAATGATTTTCCGAAGTGTACTGCGTTGTTTAACTGCGCAGTTATCTTCAAAAAATCATTTGACTGCCTTCCCGGTTGAATTTGTATCTGAAATTTGGTATGGGTAAACTAGACTTAAGGAATAAGATTCTCAAAAAACTTCATCGAAAAATTCATCCGGGAACTTGCCCAATTGGCGACGGTCGGGCAGAACCTCCTATGAAAGGGGCTAATTGAACACTTTAAGCTAGTTCAAGGGCCTATTTGACCCTTTAGCCCACTATTTTATATTAGTATTTAATATTTTGGAACCGCGAGTCGGTCCGGGTACCCGCTTTTTCAAATTTTAAGACCCGTTCGGTTCCTAAGTTTTTCAGGACCCGACCCAAACCGTTTGGATTTTCTAACATTAGGACCCGACCCTAACCCGCCCCGAACCTATATTACCCGGCCCAACCCGCGGTTCCAGTGCCCGTTTGCCCACCCCTAGTACACACCCCTAACTATACGTGTATGAATTTATCTATAAAACAGGGTAACAACTTCATGAGAGCTGCTCAGGTCCAGCTAGAGGGACGAGAACTGGCGTCCGAACTTTGACGTTTGGGACGGTTCCTGATGGAATTGTTTGATGAAATTTTTGGGTATGTTCATCATCAAATCTAGTTTATCCATACCAAATTTCAGCTCAAAATGCGATCGGGAAGGCATTCAAATCATTTTTTGAAGTTGACTGCGCCAAAATATACTCTTCAGTCAACCAACTAGGTTTGCCATGACATTTGCATATACCTTGAGCATTCATCCCAACTTTCTCCAGTTGCCAATTCTCCACGTGATGCCATGAATTTTATTCCACTATCAAACTGTAATTGTTTCACCTCCTCAATAAGTTCATCATTCTTCCTTCACCTCCTCAATAAGTTCATCATTCTTCCTTTTCAAATAATTGATAACTCCTATAGCACGGGGGAGTATTCCTCTTTGTCAAACCACTCAAAATAGTGACAATCATTGACCTATAAAATTTAACATATACAACAGCTAAATGAAAATAAATATGAACAATTAACTCACTGCTAAATGAAAATTTAACTCATACCTTCCACTTGGAACACCTGTGAAATCTCCGACCATGATTCTTTCCTTCCTTTGATGTAGTTTCGAGATTAGGAGGGAGCTTGTGATAACATCACTTTATATTTGAAGTTGAATCTCCACATCCTCCACTCCTAAATGTCGAACTTCCGGTATGTGAAATTTGACGCGGTCCTGTGCTATATATAGCCGATTGTCGTCGTTGCTTCATTCATGGTCGTGGCTGCAAGGTAGGGTTTCTCCAGACCTGGTGAAGTGGGAGTAAGAAGAGAAGACGTAAATGTGATATGAGAGGCAGAGTGTTTCGCAAGAGGGAGAATTTTGCCAACGTGGAATTTCTATCGCCAGCTGGATCAGAATATGTCCTGTTAATTGTATAATGGGGTACTAAAAACACAAATAAATAAAGTGGGAGATATTTAATTCACACATACAAGTTGAGGGTGGGGAAATCACACTTAACCCAAGTTCAAGGTATTTGATTTATTTTCTCCAAAATAATTTTATTTAGTATACACCTACAGGATTATTGAGGCGTAACAATTGTTGTCATTCTCTACCGATAAACCATGTATCCTTGCTAATGTGCACAATCATTCAATAAGCATGTCGTCCGTCACTTTTTAAACTACCTAAGTGTCTGTTTATATATTATAGGGGTCTATATTTGCTAATGTAAAATTTGAGTGCATTTTAGCTTAAAGAATCAAAAGTATAAAGGGTCCATTAAACTTGAGACCAACATTCATGCTTATAAACTAAACCGTATTACTTGAGTTTACAAACTACAAAGGAAGTGAAAAATGTAGAATAAAAGGCACTGTGTTGAAAATGTAAAAAATGCCTAAAAGTTTGAAAAGAATCACTTAAGAATTACTGTAAGTGCTATTAGTCATCATTCTGTAGTGTTCAAACAGAAGGGAAAATGGTGCACCTTAAACATTGGAAACTATGGTGTAAGGAATGTGATTTTTGTGCGTATAGCCTGCAATTAATTGTGGAGTTTCATATGTTCTAATATTTTAGCTAGACTCCCTTTACTATAGCCCCTATTCTCATGGTGAATACATTTTTGAATTCGCTCCTCATATGAATTAGACTTTGATAGGGGCCAGGCTGGACTTACTAATCAGAATAGATTTGGGGGCCGGGTCTATTCTAGGAGGAAACCGCATAGCTAGTTATTAGTAGAGTTGGTTATAACTAATAACTACTGCAGTAGCTTGGGGAAGGGGAAATAGTTAATAAATAGAATAAGTCCAGTCCAGATTGGACAGGCTGTTAGACCTTGAGTCTTGGGACTGAGAGAATTGAGAAGGCTGTTTCTCTTTTCTTGGGAACTCAATTGTACTGTTTTTGCTTGATTGAATAAAAGTGAATTGTGAATTGTTGATTTCCATTTTATTGTATTTGATCTTCCTGAACTGTGTTAGTTGAATTGAGAGAATCCTAACAGACTTTTGATCTTTTGACAACTTATCAGTTTGCCTTCATGAATGCAGCGGTTTTGCTTATTATTGGAGAGAAGCAAATTTACTTTATCGAGTGGGCTTTAGAAACTTACTCCCTTCGTCCCCTTGTAATTGTCCCATTTTTTCATTTTTGGATGCCCTTATTATTAGGCCTGGGACCGGTTCGGTTCCTAGGCAAAATATGTGGAACCGTTTGAAAATATAAAATTTTACTAACGGTTCGGTTCTTATAAATTATTTTAAAGAACCGATAAGGAACCGAACCGTTCTTAACAGTTCGGTTCTTGTCATTTAACGGTTCCTAGTCTTTGAAGAAATTCTTACAAATCACGACTAAATTTTTGCCAAAAAGACATTCAACGTTAGAAATCTCAATACATATATGATGAACCAGTTAAAGAGAATAATAATTTTAAATACTCTGGACCTTCCGAGTTCCGACCAGCTGGAGTTTGGACCTAATGAGAGGCCTAAGAAGCCTAAGAGAACTGGTTGAAATAAATAATAGTTTTAAATAGTTAAATAACTAAACTAAAATAATGAATATAATATAAAAATAAATAAGTAAATATACATTACAATATATATATTCATAAAAATATATTTAATTTTAATTATTATATATAACGGTTCCTTAACGGTTCCTGGTACATATTTTTTTCAGGAACCGAGAACCGAACCGTTAATAAAAATTAGGAACCGAACCGTTAACAAATAACTAATAAATGTTGGAACCGAACCGAACCGGGTCATAACGGTTCGGTCCGGTTCGGTTCTCCGGTTCTTGGTTCCAAAGTCCCAGCCCTACTTATTATTGTCTCATATCATACATAGTCTTTGGTAACATTTATGTGGCTCTAATTCATTATTACTTTATTCTCACTTTATCAACTCATTATCAACCACATAGTTCTACTTTTCTTAAAAACCACACCACTCCCTTCCATCCCAATATTAGGGGGGCGGAGGGAGTATCTCTTAATGTAAGAATTTCATTTCATTCCAATTTCATGTAGAACACTAAAAACAATAGATGCTAAAAAACATTTACAACTGATACTAAAAATTAAAAACAAATTCAACAAGTTTTAACGTTGGACATATTACACTCGCGCAACGCGCGATCTAATTTCTAGTACACACAAGTATTATATAAAGCAGTCTTAGTTCAATTTCGAGCCAAGTACAATATATATATATATATATATATATATACACACATATATACATAGTATATACATATACACACACGTATATACTACCTCCTTGGCTTTTAGTCCTATTTCGTGAATTTTCCCTTAAAATAATATATACATAGTATGTATGAATGTGTTTTTTTGTCTTTTTACATTCTTACTGCTAATTTTGCCAAATTGCTAACTGTTGGCTGATCGATAGCTGCGGATTCCGTTGCCTGTATTGATTAGCTGATAATATTAGATGTTTACAAAACAGTGTGTGATTATACGGCTGTTTACAACCGGCTGTAAATTGTTAAATTACTGATAAGGACACCAATTAATTTATTTTGTTTACTAACTACTTTTATACTACGTATGTGCTTAACACATTTTGCTAACATTACCAATACAGCTACTAAATCCGTTTTTGTTTAATAAAAATAATTTTTTTTTCAACGCTTGGTTTTACAAAACATGTCCAAACTAGGTCTGAACTTGGCACCGGTGGCCCTACCCGGAACCGACTCAAACCGGCACTGTTCCGTCCCGGTGACCCGGTCATTGACCGGTTCGGGTAGGCCCGACCCGCGGGTGTTCCGGTCCGGGCTCAGATCCCCCAACTCCTGAACCGGCCCGGCCGGTTCGGACCTCGGGTCCGGGCCTTTTTAATTTTTTTTCATGTTTTTTTACTTTCGGGTTGGACTGGGTATTTTGGGCCATTTGAGGTGGTTTGAGGATGGGGGGCTGGGGATTAAGGATGTTTTTACTTGGACTGTAATTTGCTGGTCTGGTCTGAACTGGTCTGGTCTGGTCTGGTAAGGTCTGGTTTCTTTGTATTTTTATTACTATCCAAGTCTGGTCTGGTCTGGTCTGGTCTGGTCTGGGGCAAATTACAGTCCAAGTAAAAACATCCTAACTAGGAAAAGGAAAAAACACAAATACTGAGGCCGGACCCAGGGATTACCCGGGCCGGTCCCGGGCCCCCATTCCAGAACCGCCGGCCCGAGCCCGAACCGGCCGAGTCCAAGCATAGTCCAAACATTAAACTCATGCTTTCAAGTTTATATTATAATCTAATCTAAAAGCTTATAAGCATGAATGAGGGTTATATCTAATCTAAATCTAAAAGCTTATAAGCATGAATGAGGGTTATACCCTTATGGGAATGAAATTTTTGTTGGTGTAACCCATAGTATTATTAGGTTGTAAATTCTGCACAAGTTGTTGTACCCTTAGTAATACCTTGGCCACATCCCTGACGCTTCCGTTAAATAAAAAACCCAACCTCTCACGTCGTTGTATTTCTTTCCATCTGCGTTTTTTAAACATCTAACGAATCCACTCACCTGAAACCCAATAGACAAAACCCCTCTTTCATCTCTAACATTTCTAAACATCTCCTCTAACTCCTCAGAATAGGTGCTCTTATGGTATGCCTAAATTCCTAATTTTATTGATTCAAATTTGAATTTTAACTAAACACCTTGATACTTCGTACTCATCTTCGGATGTTAGCACGCCCTACGTAGTGGCAGTAATGGAGCCATATAAATTTCCCAATTATGCTTCTCTTGTGCTCTAAATTGTTTGTCATTTCCCAACATGTTGATTATATATTCAGTCTCTTTCCCGCACTAAATTGTTTGCCATTTCCCAACATGTTGATTATATATTCAGTCTCTTTTCTGTTAACTAATTTGCAGTTTCTTTTTACTCAGAGATATTATCTGATGTCAATGTCGCGGATGGTTCCATGCATAGCGCCTTAGCCCAATGCTCCTTCAGATCATCCTGACTTCACATATTATGACCCCCCAAAGCTAGATAGCTAATCAATGTTAATATGGAGGGATAATGTTCTTATATACATTGACATTTCCCAGGTGCCTTTTGAACTATATGCCTCTTCTTACTATACCACTTTGAGAACAGAGAAATAAAAACGGTTTTTGTCTTGTTGTTTTACAATCATATTATGCCCCATAGTTTGGGGCCCAAACTGTTGGCTGAAATGGTAAAAAACATTTTTGGACTATATATATGCCTCTTACTACATGTCCCTAAAAAGGATAGAGATGCTTTCTTTACTTTATTTGTTTGGGATATCCTCTCGGTCATTCTAACTTTGTCCGAAGCATCTACTGTCATGAGTTTAGACAAGGATTTTGCATCTTTAATTGTTCATATTTTGAGGTGCTGGTGAGAAGAGTTAAAATGGTGTATAAGTTGTTTTCTGTGTGCTCTGTTCATGACTCACTGTTTGCTAAGAAAAATTGTTTTCTTAAGTTTAAAATTGCACTGGAATTTGCATCTTGGAATGAAATGTCCTTTTTAAACTTTAGTATAGAAATGATTTTGTTTTCATGATATCCATCTCTTTTAAACAATTAGGTGGACATCCTTTAAAATTAACCACATTCCTTTCTCTTGGCAAATTTCATTATTTTTTATGTCGTATTCTTTCTCTACTTCCCTTGCCCCTTTCACCGCTATTTTTTAGTTCCTTTTTGGTGTTATATATGCTTGTCTTTCATTGATTTTTGCTCGTAACTTGAGTTTTTATATTCTCATTACACAATCTGCAAACTACAGGGCAATAAGGGTAATGAGGGAAACATATTTTATCACCTTAATACACAAGGATCAACATCAAAACCGGCATGATAATCATCGCTTTCACTGTGGGATTGATGACTTTAAGCATATAATTCTCTTGCTACCTCACTACCCTTAGAGCATCATGCTTTCTTGACACTTATTGCACATCCCTTATTGCCTTTTAATTATATAACATTTTCACGAATAGGTAGCTTATAGAAGCATTTTATTGTCGAACATATTTTGAATGACTAGGTTTCTAACCTATTATGTGCAATAAAGGATATTAACTCATGTAAACAGTGTACAAATTTATAGCCTAAGACCTGAGCCTTACAACCGAAAACTGAAAATGGATTGTATGAAAAGTTTACTAGATAAATTGTGGTTCATGGTACCAATCTCTTTTAAGCAACCAAGTGGATTTCTTTTTAAAATTAACCACGTCCCTTTTTCACTCTCTCTTCAATTCTCTTGGCCAATATCATTATATTTTTGCGCCTCTTCTTTCTGCCTTTCCCTTGCCCCCGTTAGTGCTACTTTTCATTTTCATTTTCATTTTTGGTGTTTTTGTATTATGTTCATTGCCCTCTCTTTGTAACTTGAGCTTTAACATTCTCATTGCAGAATATGCAAACTACATTTGGCTCCTTGTATACTTTCATTCATGCTAAATCACTACGTTGAAACAAATTTCTCTTAATATAGTTCGCTAAATCACAATCTTTAATGCATTTGTATTTCTCTGGTCTCATATAGTGTTAATTATTCATTCAAAACATATATACGGAGTACCATTTATGAAGACAGTAAGTATCATGTAAAATTAATAAGTGTTTTTTTTATTATACTTTTGTTTCACCCACCTGAAACCAAAACAAAAAAGTAATCACCTGTAAATTAGTACTTAAGATTACTCACATTATTTCAACTTTTTAACTGAAATTGCTAAGTCACATTTTTGTATAATTCAGAGCTGGTTAAATAATCTTGCAAAATGGATTTCGGTTCTATGTATGTGTTGATGGTTGATTTTGTACTTTTAGGTAAATGCAAAGTAGCAATCGCCGATTAAAGCCAGTCGCTGCAGCATCACATCTCTCGAAAACTCCTCGAAAAAAAAATAATTATTGTTATCTAATAATCTCATAAATAATATTGTAATATTAAGAAAACTCCTCGTGATCCATGAATACCCTCCTTCGATTTATTTATTTTTAAAAAATGCAATTCAAAAACCGATTCTTTATTTGTTCTAATAAGATTCACGTGGTTAAACAAACAAGAAGATATTAAATAAAATGGTTTATGTGAACCTTTTAAACTCTTTACCTTCAAATAATTTAATAAAATGTTATATATATCCTTTGTTATTTTCAAATAATCTTCTAGATCGAGCACTTATAAAGTTATAATTATTATATCAAAGTTATTTTCCATTGTCTAAAATTAGAATGTCATATAATAAATTTAAATGTCATTGTGTATATACTCATGAAATTTTTTGAACAAAAATTAACCGCAGAGTCCTACATTAGCAGAAAAAAAATTCACCCTACTACACTAGCGAAATTGTTTTTGCCCCTGCTACACTAGTGGAATTTTTTACCTCCTACACTAAACAGTGGCGGATCTTGTTATAAAACTAGCCCTGGTACGCCCCATGGGCGAGGGGTGGTGCCCAATGTTTACATTATGTGTTTGCTGTTGGAAAGAAGATTAATACGGAGTACAACCACAAACCCAAAACTACAATGGTATATACAGTGAATCATTGAAAAATTAGTAGTACATTAAATCATGCATGAAAATGTGAAATTCATAAGGGTAGACAAAATTTATCTTGAAAAGAAACACATAAAAATCCGGAAGGCATTTAAAAAAGTAGAACTACTTTTTTTAGTGAATTTATCAATGGATGAGGCCCATGAGGGTAGAAGTTTCTACCAAAATAATACCAAAATACAACGCATCTGATAAATAAAAAAAGGGGGTGCTACAAACGACACAAAATCTTTATTACTTAAGACACTTTACATAGACAAGCATCCCTCTTGAACATGTCATATTAGCTTCTCGCGTAACAGGTCTTGGATCTATAACTACCGCCATTGACAGTATAACCTGATAGAAGTTGCAACAAGTATTTTATCAGGATATCAGAACTCTAAACATGTGTAAAAAAATTACAAATATTAATTATATAACTTGAATTGTGGTAACAGGCAACAACAAAGTAAACTGCTAATGTTAAGAGCATCACCAATGGTAGAATGTGCACGGTGCACATGTGGCATAAGAGATAGCCACATAAAGATTAACAAATAAATTATCTCTCTCATTATTTGAATGATTTTATACACTTTTGGTATGTTTTTTCCTGCAATGTCAACTGCAATGTCAAATCTAGACAGTCCCCTTGACATTGTGGAGAAAAACTTACCAAAACTGAGAGCGGTGGACTCTGTCCGGTTGCAGGTGGCATAGTAGCAATAGCGTGTCTCTTCTCCCCTCCTCCTCCTCCTCCGGGTCCTCTCCTTATTTTCTTCCATGGCTGCACTATTCTTGTTTACTGCGTATTTTTCTTTTTCCCTATTATTCCATTCTGTTTTCTATCTATCGATCTTCTAAATAATTGCAACAAATGAACTGCATCTTGATTTCCATCGTGTTCTTTTCTTTCCTGTGTTTTGCTGTTTTATTTTATTCCAGTTAGTCTACTTTTATTCCTTTTCAAATTGTAACTATTGTATTTTGTTTTTATTAAACAGACCACTTTCCTAATAAGTGCTTAATATTCAAAGAATTCATTAAGTGCTTAATATGTATCTCAATATGTTTTTTGAGATTTCATGAAAATAAGAATTCAAAGTTAAAGTAATATTCCATCATCCCACTAACAATGAGATAAGAGGCAGTGACACACAAATCATTAAAATGTTGTTAATGTAGTTCTCACATTTAGAGTAAGGAAATTATTTGGATCGTAAATCGTTCTTTATTGATGAGTGGAATACCACCATGTATACAATTACATACTGCCCAACAACTAGCTAAAGTTTAGCTACAAATAAGTCCTAGATAAAACATACGTAAATGATTTACACATACTCCCTCCGTCCCAGGGAGAAGTTCCCATTTTTCTTTTTTGGTAGTCCCAACAAAAAGTTCTCATTTCCCTAAATGGAAAGTTATCCTCCATTAAAACAGTGTCAAACAGTGCCAAACAGTGTCGAAACAGTACCAAACAATAAAATTTACCCCTCAGTAACTTTATTTCCTAAATATGTGTGAAAGTCAACCCGGGAACTTCTCCCTGGGACGGAGGGAGTAGTATTTATATCTACAGATTTAAAAGGAACTTTGCACATGTGTACGTCTCTTGTGAGTTGCTGTATGTGTACGTGTTTAATAATAATATTCAAAAAAGTTGATATTGAATTGATAAAAATAGAGTAAGAATGATTTAGAGTAATATAAACTTTACCACATTCGGTAATACTTCAATTACTTTAAAGGTCTTAAATATTAAGTCATTTGTCTTTTTAAAAGGCGCTATATTCCATGTTTCAAGTATTAACAGGTGTGTAACTAAGCATAATAGAGATTAGAGGCCTTATAATTTATTGTAGTGACTAGAAGCAAAATTGACATGGAGACAAAGAGGAAGGCAGGTCATTAGAAAATTGAGATTGATTTTTTGTAGTCTAATTTTATTTATTAAATTGAGTGGTTATAGTGAGTAACTATACCATAGCTTATTCTCATACGGAATTACATTCTCTCTTGACTTAGCATCTAACAATGCGATATGTTCATGTGTCAACCTCATTGTATATTTTGTAGCCTATTTTTAGCCTACATGTGGCATGCATCCTTTTAAAATAGGAGATTTGGGGTGTTAAGAAGTATTTTAACTTTAAAATGTTAGTCAATAATATTTTTTAATCCAACAATTGAATTTTTTTTATTCTTTTAAACTACAAAAAACTAGCAAATAGGGTTTCATAATAAGAAATATTATATAAAAATACAGTAATATAAATTATTATATTAATTTATATGTATTTTTGCACTTTATTTTCAAATATTTTGGTGTTCAGTCGAAGACCATTGAACCAAAGGGACCCGCCTCTACTACAAAAGGAGTTAAGAGACCAAAGTTTAACAAAGATAGTTGCCTCAAAATCAACATAAACTACTTACAATAGCACCCTGATGCATAATAATAAGGGAAAAGGGGCAAATAAGCCCTTGAACCAATAAAAAAGTGCAAATAAGCCCTTTTATATGAGGGTTTTTCTAGCCGTCGCCATTTGAGGCGATTCCCAGTGGAATTTTTTGATGAAATTTTTTGAGCATCTTCTTCATTAAGTCTAGTTTACCCATATCAAATTTTAGCTAAAAGTTCAACTAGAAAGACAGTCAAATAAATGTTTGAAGATAACTGAACAGTTAAACAACGCAGTATAATTCAGAAAATCATTTGGCTGCCTTCCTGATTAAATTTTTAGCGAAATTTGGTATGAGTAAACTAGACTTAGTGAAGAAGATGGTCAAAAAAATTCCACCTGGAACCGCCCCAAATGGCGACGGCCGGACAGAACTTCCTATAAAAGGGCTTATTTGTACTTTTTTTGTTAGTTCGAAAGATTATTTGCACCTTTTCTCTAATAATAACATTATGAAAATGAGCAGAGTGAAATAAATGTTATACTCCGTATTTGATATGTCATATATAAGGTGAATTTGGTGCAAATAGTGATTCTCATGTGAAATTTGTATATATCCACTCCAACTAATTAATAGTGGACTTTAGCATGTAAAGTTACACACTCTTAATAACTTTTATAGAACATTTAAAACTTTCAAAATTCAATAGTTTTTTTGGGAAAACTGTCAAATAGGTCCTCAAACTTTCATAAAAAGGTCAATTAAGTCCTTCTATAGGAGATTCTGTCCGGTCGTCGCGATTTGGGGCAGTTCTTGGTGGAATTTTTTGATGAAATTTTTTGAGCATTTTATTCATCAAGTCTAGTTTACTCATACCAAATTTCAGCTAAAAATTCAATCGGGAACACATTCAAATTAATTCATGAACATAACTACGTATTTTTGCTTTCTCGAATTAATTTGAATGTGTTCCCGATCGAATTTTTAGCTGAAATTTGGTATGAGTAAACTAAACTTGATGAATAAGATGCTCAAAAAATTTTATCAAAAAATTCCACCGGGAACCGCCCCAAATCGTGACGGCCAGACAGAATCTCCTATAGAAGGACTTAATTGACTTTTTTATGAAAGTTCGAGGACCTATTTGACAGTTTTCCCATAGTTTTTTCAATATTATGAGAATATAGAAAATGATAAGGATGTCTTTACTTGGACTGTTTTTTGTCCCAGACCATATCAGATGAGACCGGATCGGATCAGATTTGACCAGACTTAGATGGTTATAAAATACACATGGATTAGATATTTACCAACTAGATAACTTTAAACCAGACTAGACCAGAGCAAACAAGACCAGATCAGATTAGACCTAAAAATTTCAGTCCAACTAAAAACATCCTAAAAGCCCATAACTTAAAATTGTTGTCTTTGGAATTTTGTTTCAAATGCTCCAACGTGCTTTAGTGACCCTACCCCCTAACCCCTACCACTTGCCCCAACCCCGAACCTAATCCCGACCCTGACCCCGACCCCATCCCACCTCCTTACTCCTACCCTACCCCGACCATACCCCTTACCCCACTCCCCATCCGTACCCCTTACCCTACCCCGACCCTATCCTGTTACCCCTACCACCTGCCCCTACCTCGACCCCACCCCGACCCCGAACCCCACCCCTACCCCCATGTTTTAAGTACCCACACATGGACATCTAGGTGTGAGTGTGTGACACTTTCTCGATTGAAAATTTTAATATAAATGAATTGAGATTTTTTGTTTGGTCGATGGGAATTGTGCAATACAATAACTATTTTGCACAAGAAAGTGTATGTAATTTTCTTTTAAAACCTATAAATGACAAGCAGCACATTAATTTTCATTCTTCACTACCCCTATTATTGTGTGTACTATGGACCCTTTTGAACTTGTGCATATGAACAGAAAATAATCTTTAAAAAAAACAGAAAATAAAAATAAAAAAATATAGCAAATCATATACACATCAATTCTTTTGAACCCTCCTCATTTTTCAATAAAGTATGAGCACACATAAATTTTTATCTTAGAAAATGATATTAACAGATTTTCTAAATAATTCACACTCTATTAATATTTATCATTTGATTAATTCATATTAAAGTGATGCTACCGGGGCATGCCCCGGGTGTTACACTAGTGAGTTGTAAAAGAGTGAACACAATGGTGAAAATGTATTTCACGGATAATAGAAGGGTAAAATAGGTCATTTGATCACCAACAGTATAATAATAAGGGAGTGTTTGCAACTGTTTCTGCTTTAAAAAAGCACTATTTGGAAAAAGTAATTTTTTTAAGTTGGTAGTGTTTGAGAAAAAAGTGATTTGAAAAGTAAAAGTTGGTAGTAGTTGATAAAATTAGTGATTTTTGTGTAATAAAAAGGTAAAAATACTTTTAATATGAAAACCGAAAAAAATAAAAGCAGATAATATTCGATAAAATAAGTGTTTTTTTAAACAAAAAGGGGAGAAATGTTTTTTAAAGCAATTACAAACAACCCTAATACTCATGATAAACAGCCGTAATGGAGCCGTGTAGGGCAGGGGAGCTCGCCTAATCCACATTGGTGGAGACTGCAGAGAGGAGGGGCTATCATCCAAATGTGCGTGTGTGTGAGAGACATCTACCTCCCAACCTGAATTCACAGTGAAGAACAATGGCAGGCATTCCTCATTACTTGAATCCCCCGACAGATTGGTGGTATAAAGATTTCAGGTTTATCAGGGATTGGTTCTGGTCCGTGGAAAACTGTCTTCCAGACAGACCTCTTCCCGACAGTATTAACTTTGTCGAAGAAGACCTCTTCCCAAATAGGTTGAAGAATATATACGAGATAGTTCCGGATTCGCTCAGCAGTACGTTAATAAACTCATAAGTTTCTTCATTTTCCCCAACCCTGATAGACTGAATAAGTTGCTGCTGCTGCACTTGTTGTTTTGATCCCAGTTTACTTTCTGATGATTTAGTTATTGCTATCGGTTTGCAGCGGAATATGGGCCGGACCGTGAATATTTCATGTATTCTCTTTGGGGCAGGAAATCCGACGACGAGGCAAGGATAGAAAGCGCGGATGGATCAGGGGTGTGGGAGCGAGTACAACAGCCGGAGGAAGGCATGGTCGAAGCAGAAGGCTGTATTATTGGAGTCAGTAAGACTTTCAAGTACTACAATAATGGCCGTGAAACTAGCTTCCTGATGGATGTACTCAGACCCTTTGATCCACGTCAAAGGGTGCTCTTTACTCTATCCCGTATTTCTCTGTTTTCATTATATATCTGTGTTCAGTTGTGTTTACTGCCATTGCCCTTTCCTTAATTGCCTTCATTCATTATCATGCAATTGCAGTTGGGCGATTGGGTTTTGTGCAAGGTATACCGCTCAGACTGCCCGCCCAACGACCAGTACACACAGGCCGAACAAAGTGCTCCTGAATTCGCTGCCAAAGAAGTAGCATCTCCTAGACCAGAACATGATGCTGGGAGGAAGAGGAAGAGGGAGGAAGAAGCAGAAGAATTGAATGGGCATGCACGTATGTACATCTGTCTTTTTGAGAGCATTCTACTAAACCATAGTATCTGTCCACAGCATGATAGTTAGCATTGTTAAAGTTTTTTAAATTTAATGCTTCTTTACAGTATTGTTTCCTTTCAAAGATCCACCATCTCAATCACCCTATGCTTAACGGTAGGATCATCTTAAATGGCCTTCCATTAAATGTTAAGAATTTGTTGAGTTCCCATTAATTGTCTTGTGGTTGTATAATAACAACCTCAAAATACATCTGCAAATGCTTTTGAAGCTTGGGGTTCCATGATTTCGACAAGCATTTTTTTGCTTCATCTACCAATGCTTTTTTGACCTTAGTTTCTCCTTACTGGGGGCAAAACAACTTGATATTTTCTGTGTTTGCTGGGGTAGTTTCTTTCTACACTGTTATTTTTGTTTCCATTTGGAAAGATTATGTTGATTCAGTTCTGTAGAATGTATTTGTTGTACTCATCCTTTTTTTATTGCTTCTTGTTTTGTAAGGCATTCTATAATGGGAGTTCATCGAGCAGCGATCTGTGTGGTGTTACAGGATGCACAACATATTTTGGCAAGATCTTTTTGATCCACATGACCATGTGTATGGCCTAAATTAACTGAAAATACTGTGCTAGTTTTGCCTATTTGACTTATAAATAAATGTTACAAATGAGGTAATGTTTTCTTATTTGACATAAGATCCTACATTCGGACGCCTGCATTCCTTGTTCTAATTGGTTATGCTATCTATGTTTACCATAAATGATCGTGTGGGTACTGGAATTGTGATTATAATTATCATGTATGTTTCAAACGATGCTTTTATTCACAATTATAATTTGTGAGTGGGATCATCTATGCAATGTGACAGTCATAATTTGTGGTAGTAAGTAACTCAGCGAGATTCTCGCTATTGGTGGCCGACTAAAAAAAAGATTTTTACGGTAAAGACCGCCTACTGGTTAGGTGTTCTAGGACCTGTGGGAATGAAAAGAGAGCCAATAGAGTCAATCTGGAAGAATTTTTGGGACCTCAGTATCCCCCCAAAGTTGAAACACTTCCTTTGGCGACTCGTTTCTGGATGCTTGGCAACGAAGGAGCACTTATGGAGGAGGAAAGCCACTGATGACCCAACATGCCCAGTGTGTGCAGGTATGACTGAGGATATTAGTCATATGTTATTTTTTTGTAAATTCTCTTCGCAGCTTTGGAAGAATGAAATCTGGGGAAATTTGGTCATGGTGGCACCGACTATGTCTGCAAAAGAACTATTGGGTTGGGCTATGAAGAATTTGAGTCAAGGGATCTATAGCTTCATAATTAATTGTTGGGCTGCGTGGCGCTGTCGAAACAAGGTGGTTTTTGAGCAAAAAGAACCACAAGTAGAGCTGATCCGGATGGGTTGCAATCAATATATCGAAGATTTTCAAACATATGCTTCAAAAGTTTACAAAGGGCCAGAATCATATTTGAATAATAGACCTGAGAAGTGGAATAAACCATCTTTTGGTTTCGTTAAAGCGAACTGTGATGCAGCTGTGTTCAAAGGAGGAGGTGTGGGTCTTTGAGCGATAATCCGAGATGAACATGGTGCCCTAGTCATGGCAGGAGTCAAAAGAATGGACATGAACTGGGAGGCGGAGATGGCAGAACACGCAGCGGGAGTATATGCACTACAAGTTGCATACCAGGTGGGAGCGAGGAAAGTTATTCTTGAAAGTGACGCATTAAACTTCATTAAGGCAGCCTCATCAAGAAAGAAAGACGGTACTTCATTAGGAATTTTTTTGGAAGATATTTATCATTTTTGTTCTAAGTTTGATGTTGTTGAATTTTCCCATGTAAAAAGAGGAGGCAATGTAGCTGCTCATCAAATGGCAAGAAAGTATAAAGTATTATTACGCTGGTAGAAATTGAAATGAATTAATATGAGTTTCCTTTCAAAAAAAAAGTAACTCAGCGAGAGTTACTTGGCATTGCTGCAATGTTCACCCTTTCGTATATTCCAAGTAATAAAAAATTCCCTTATTTGCCCAATGAGAATAAGTTCGCTTTATGGGCAGCGGAATATTCGTAAACAAGCTAAAAATCATATCAAATTATCCAATTTTGTGTCTTTCTTTATACGAAGTATTTGTTTCTCCTGGTGCACCTGGATTCTCTTGCTTTTCTTTATGAGCTATCTTTGTGCGGAAATCCTCTCCTTAATAGCACTATAACTCTGGAAAAGAAGTTCCTGCTCACTCAAATGACAAAATTGGGTGTTTTTGAATACTTGATGGGTTTGATTGGGTGTTTCCAAAGTATAAGGGTTTAATTGATGTTTTGTATAAAGAGAGTGTATTTGATAGTTTTCCCATTTTACTTTTACTTCCTTTCTCCGGCCTGTCCATCTTTCGGTCTTCCACACTTACTTGGGCCATTCCCCCTTTTATTAGTTATTTATCCTTCTGGCCATTCCCCCTTTTATTAATTATTTACCCTTCTGGCCATTCCCCCTTTTATTAATTATATTTACCCTTCTGGCCATTCCCCCTTTTATTAATTATTACCCTTCTGTCCCTCTGGACCACCGGATGTAAATTCTAGAGAAATCCATATCGTGATTAATTTCTAAAGGACCCGCACTCTCATCATTACCCTGCCTTCTGACCAACAGCTTCATCCTTGCGCCTTTCCCTTCCCAATACCTCCCTGATTTTTGAATCCTGAGCTTCATGATTGAAACTGTTGGGATATATTATCCCGGCCTATTACTGTTCAGGAGCCCAAGACATTATCCAGTACGGAGCCCGAGCAGCTAGGCCCATTTCGGCCCATTAGGCCCAATATTGGTCCGTTTGGCCCATTAGGGTGGAGAGCACCCTTTTTCCCTTTGCCTATAAATAGGGAGCTTAGCCTCCATGTAAAAGATCTTTTCCTTCTTCTTTAGCTCTCTAGATTAGATAGAACTCCATTAATGGGAGCTTCAATACTTGTACGATGTAATGGTGAGGAGAGTCCTAATGAGAATGAGAGGGCTTGGACATTAGCCTAAAAAGTCCCGTGGTTTTCTCCCTTTCGGGTTTCCACGTAAAAACTGAGTGTTCATACATATATCTACTATATCGTGTTGGATTAAACTCAACACTGGCGCCGTCTGTGGGAATCTGTCCAAAAAGATTCATGTATTCTACTGTTCTTGAGTTTCTACCGGAAAGATTCATACGAAAAAGCTACTAATTTCAGCAAAAATAAAAGAAAAAATTGATTCTGAGGAGGGGAAGAAGAATCGGGGAAGTTGCGAATCTGGGAAGCCCAAATCTGGATTTTTTCCAGATCTGTTTCGAGGTCGCCGGAGCCGCCAGAGCCATCGCCATGAAACCCCTGTTGTAAGCCTGCACCAGACGAGCTTGCTGCAGTGCTCTGGGCCTCGTCATTCCATTTTCTGGTAAAGCACCCGCCTGGGACAGAGCCGCTCGTAGTTAGCATCCAGTTCCACCGACCACCATCTGAGCCACCGTACCGTCGATCGTCGTCAGCGACCCAACACTGGTCACTCATCCTGAAGTCGTCCGGCTCAAGCCTCCACCGGCCGCACAGATCTGCCAACGCAACATGAGGAGTCAGCTGATGGGAAGTTCGCTGATTTCCGCCATTGATGGCGGTTTGGAGCTCAGAGAAGGTGGATTCGAAGCTTAGCAGGTTTCCCACGGGACCGGGCCCCATGGCCGCCCTTGCTCCACTGCACACCTCCCTCGGTAAAGTGGCCGACGAAGTCAGATTACCCTTGGTTTGGTAATACGGAGTGCTGCGTGCCGGTCATATTACCTTGGTTATCAGTGAGCCACGTCCCGGAGAGAGAATGGCCGAATAGAGACCAAGCCCTCAATTTGGAATAGGAAGGCTGGGCGGCCAACTTGTGGGGAAAGTGGTTGTTGACCCGGTCAACACATATTCCTTGATGATCCCTAGCCGAGGAGCACGCTTCAAGAGCTAAGTTCCATAAAAATCCTCATCATTTACTAGTTGGAGTGTTAATTAGAATAATGATATCTTTATTGCTAGTATTTTTATCACCATCATTTATTAGGGATTAAAATCTCCCAAAATTAAATAATGCCGAGCGACGCTCTTGTGACAATTAATTTCACCGTCATTTAAATTTAATGACTGGTTGTTGTGGGCCCGTCGGCCCGCTCCTGATCGGCTTTAATTAGCGAACGGAGTATACTTGAATGACCTTTGATAGGAAAGTATCATTGCTAGTACCGGTGATATCACTATTATTTATTAGGGATAAAATGTCCGAATTAAATAATGCTGAGCGAGGCTCAAGTGATAGTTAGTTCAGCTAACGTTTTATTAAATATTTAATTTCTTGTAGGCCTGTTGGCCCACTCTCGGTCGGCTTGATTAAGCGATCCGAGCGTATCCAGTAGGGCGATGCCCCGACAATGCATTTTAATTTAGGGGTTACGCATTAGTCCGCACGGCACCAAGTGCCCGAGCGACGATCGTACCCTAGTACCATTTGCGCCACTAGGCGAAGGGACTGTGCCAAACACGGCCTATGGGGCCCGAGGGCACCCAATCACTCAACCTCGTTTGCCGAGGACAGTGCGACCAACTTGGGTCTGAGTTTGAAAACTCACAGACCGATGAGTATTTTTATGAGACGTTCGACGGGCTGCTAATTGGCCCCGCCGCGAGCTGCTACGTCCATTAACCCCGCGCGGTGAGCCGGGCCGAGGGTCACGATGACCCATAGGCCGGTAATCGTGGATGTTAAAAAGAAAGCCATGCAGATGGTTATGTGTGTATACATATTGTCGGGCCGTGCGGCCCGTTACCATGCTTATTGCGCAGCTGAAGCCACTCGACGCGCTCGAGCAAAATGATTAAAAGACGCTCGGCCCGAGTCTTGAAGACGTTCAGGGCCAGCTAAAGAGGAGACAATCGCGGTTGAGGACCGTGAGACGAGCATCTCCACCCCAGAGACCGATGGCCTAGGAAGAACACCTAGAGGCCGAGGGTCTAGAGGGAACTCCCACGGCGAAGAACCGTGAGACGATCATCCATCATTCAGAGGCCGAAGGCCTAGAGGAGACCGTCACGGCCGAGGGCCAACTGACACCATCATATCACGACCGGCCTCTCGGCACGGCGTGATTATCATCTTCTGAAGACCGGCCTCGTCCCCGCGCTGCGCGGATGAGGACCGTTGCTTGGTTTTTTCATGTCGGCCTCTCATTGCCGACACCATTATGTCACGACCGGCCTCCCGGCTCGGTGTGCTTCCCATATTTGAAGACCGGCCTCGTCCCCACATTGCGCGGGTGAGGACCGTTGCTGGATTTCAGGTCGGCCTGTCATTGCCGATGTCATCATATATCACGACCGGCCTCTCGGCCCGACGTGATTATCATATTTGAAGACCGGCCTCGTCCCCGCCCTCGCGGACGAGGGTCGTTGCTTGATTCTTTCAGATCAGCCTCTCATTGCCGACACTGTCATATCATGTTCGGCCCCCCGACCCGGCGTGATTATCATCTTTGAAGACCGGCCTCGTCCCCGCCCTCGCGGACGAGAACCGTTGCTTGTTTTTCTCAGATCGGCCGCTCATTGCCGACACCATTATACCACGACCGGCCTCTCGGCTCGGCGTGCTTATCTTTAAAAGACCGGCCTCGTCCCCGCGCAGCGCGGATGAGGACTGTTGCTGGATTCTTTCATGCTGGCCTCTCAATGCCAACATCATTATATCACGACCGGCCTCTCGGCACGGCGTGATTATCATCTTTTGAAGACCAGCCTCGTCCCCGCGCTGCGCGGACGAAGACCGTTGCTGGATTTCTTTCAGGTCGGCCTCTCATCGCCGACATCATTATATCACGATCGGCCTCTCGGACCGGCGTGATTATCATATTCGAAGACCGGCCTCGTCCCCGCCACCTCGCAGACGAGGACCGTTGCTTGACCATATCTTGATCGGCATCTCATTGCCGACATTATCATACCACGACCGGCCCCTCGGCTCGGCGTGTTCATCTTTTGAAGACCGGCCTCGTCCCCGCTCCTCGCGGATGAGGACCGCTGCTTGATTCTTTCAGGTCGGCCCCTCATTGCCGACACTATCACATCATGTTCGGCCTCTCGGCACGACATACTTAACTTTTGAAACCGGTTCCATCCCCGCGATGCGTTGGATGAGAGCCGTTGCACGGATATATCGGCCTGACCGGACACTATTGCCACCTCCTCATCAGGACCGACTGCTCAGCGACATTATGATCATTGTTTGTCGGCTCCCAATGCCGACCCTCTTGAGTTTGTGATCGGGCTCACGACTCCCCTCCAGGAGGGTGACCATCGCCTTTGCATGACGACCAGCTATTCTATCGCCTCGTCATTATATTCGTTCACTATGCCACCACCATTATGTATGACATCCCGTGATCCCTGCGAGTTTCTTGGATACCGAATGCCTTCTTCGATGTAGGAAGATCGGTAGGACCGCAGACCAGGGACGGACAAAGAAGAGCTAGGGAATCTCGATGTAGATAAACCTGTTCCTCCTTGCGAGTTTCGCGGATACCGAACGTCTCTTCGAAGCAAGAGCGCCGGTAGGACCAAGAACCAAGGACGAACGAAGAATATAGATTGCCTCCCTCAAACAAAAAAAAAAAAGATGGGGAGAAGAGGAGGGGAGCTCCTATGTGGAAGGGAATCTTGCCCGGGCGTGCCAGATCTTCTCCCACCGCCGAAGACGAACGCCTCTCGATGTAGAGGTTAGTAGAGACGTGGAGGGGGCTAGACGAACCAAGGGAGCTTTGCCAAGATAAACCTGTTTATCCCACAATGACCATGGATCGATGGACGTGGGATAACAAAGTCGGGAACCCGTGAGGGTAAACCAGTTCGTCCCTGCGAGTTCCTTGGATACCGAACGTCCTCTTCAAAGCAAGAGACGCCGGTAGGACTAAAAGGACCACGGACGAACGAAAAAGGGGGAATCTCGATGCAGATAAACATGTTCCTCCTTGCGAGTTTCGAGGATACCGGACGTCTCTTCGAAGTAAGGACACCTCTTATGCAGTGCGATCGGCCCCTCAGCGCCATCGTACTTGGCTTCACGGTTCGGCTCGCCCATTCCCTCCAGGATGGCGACGACCGTCTTATGCAGCACGATCGGCTTCTCAGCGCCATCGGGCCTCTTTCACGTTCGGATCGCCCCATTCCCTCCAGGATGGCGACGAACGTCTTATGCAGTGCGATCGGCCCCCTCAGCGCCATCGTACTTGGCTTCACGGTTCGGCTCGCCCATTCCCTCCAGGATGGCGACGACCGTCTTATGCAGCACGATCGGCTTCTCAGCGCCATCGGGCCTCTTTCACGTTCAGATCGCCCCATTCCCTCCAGGATGGCGACGAACGTCTTATGCAGTGCGATCGGCCCCACAGCGCCATCGTACTTGGCTTCACGGTTCGGCTCGCCCATTCCCTCCAGGATGGCGACGACCGTCTTATGCAGCACGATCGGCTTCTCAGCGCCATCGGGCCTCTTTCACGTTCGGATCGCCCCATTCCCTCCAGGATGGCGACGAACGTCTTATGCAGTGCGATCGGCCCCTCAGCGCCATCGTACTTGGCTTCACGGTTCGGCCCGCCCATTCCCTCCAGGATGGCGACGACCGTCTTATGCAGCACGATCGGCTTCTCAGCGCCATCGTGTCTCTTTCACGTTCGGATCGCCCCATTCCCTCCAGAATGGCGACGAACGTCTTATGCAGTGCGATCAGCCCCTCAGCGCCATCGTACCTGGCTTCACGGTTCGGATCGCGCATCCCTTTCAGGATGGCGACGAACGTCTTTATGCAGCACGATCAGCGCCCCAGCGCCATCGTGTCTGGCTCACGTTAGGGTCGCCCATCCCTTTCAGGATGGCGGCGAACGTCTCTTATGCGCCACGATCAGCGCCCCAGCGCCATCGTGTCTGGCTCACGTTAGGGTCGCCCATCCTTTTCAGGATGGCGACGAGCGTCTCTTATGCAGCACGATCAGCGCCCTAGCGCCATCGTGTCTGGCTCACGTTAGGGTCGCCCATTCCTTTCAGCATGGCGACGAACGTCTTTATGCAGCACGATCAGCGCCCTAGTGCCATCGTGTCTGGCTCACGTTAGGGTCGCCCATCCCTTTCAGGATGGCGACGAACGTCTTTATGCAGCACGATCAGCGCCCCAGCGCCATCGTGTCTGGCTCACGTTAGGGTCGCCCATCCCTTTCAGGATGGCGGCGAACGTCTCTTATGCAGCACGATCAGCGCCCCAGCGCCATCGTGTCTGGCTCACGTTAGGGTCGCCCATCCCTTTCAGGATGGCGACGAACGTCTCTTATGCAGCACGTCTGCCCCTCGGCGCTGACATGCCCGGTTTATCGATGAGAGCCACCGCTTTCTATCACATCTCACATTCCTTCTCTCATACATTGCACTCATACATTACATGCATTCATGCATTCATGCATCATACCTCATACATTCGTACATACACACGTGCATCATGTTTTGGCAGTACCGCGACGTCGGTTTGTAGATGCATGGACCTCTAAGCTTCTCCGATGGGAAAGCTCGAGTCAGGGTCCTCTACTCTCGCCTGATGCATTCAGGGGGAGCATGCCCGTGGAGGAGCACCCTTCGCCCAACCCCGTCGGGAAGGGGGGTGCCTCACCGGTAGGTTACGTTCAGGAGTGCAGACACCCACTCATATATTATGATTATGTGAAGACACAGGTTCTAGCTAGACAGAGGCAGAGCGCAGGCAAGAATATACTTTCTCGAGCAGATTCACGCACTCACTACTCAAGAAACTGGGGGACATGTGTTGGGATATATTATCCCGGCCTATTACTGTTCAGGAGCCCAAGACATTATCCAGTACGGAGCCCGAGCAGCTAGGCCCATTTCGGCCCATTAGGCCCAATATTGGTTCGTTTGGCCCATTAGGGTGGAGAGCACCCTTTTTCCCTTTGCCTATAAATAGGGAGCTTAGCCTCCATGTAAAAGATCTTTTCCTTCTTCTTTAGCTCTCTAGATTAGATAGAACTCCATTAATGGGAGCTTCAATACTTGTACGATGTAATGGTGAGGAGAGTCCTAATGAGAATGAGAGGGCTTGGACATTAGCCTAAAAAGTCCCGTGGTTTTCTCCCTTTCGGGTTTCCACGTAAAAACTGAGTGTTCATACATATATCTACTATATCGTGTTGGATTAAACTCAACAGAAACCTTCATCAACTCTTCTTCCACAGCAAGGAGCATAGGCAAGGATATTGACTATTATTGCAGGATAGTAACTTGCATAGTCCCATACTCCAGAACTTATTAGCATAGTCTTGCAACTTGATTTGAATGTACTTGGTAGTATCAAACCCCATCGTCACTCGTGTCCTATCCTTCGATTCATACTGTTTCATCCCGTTGAGATTTGCAGCTAGGCATTTTGCACTTCTGAGCCAGTTTGGCAATAACAAACCATCATCCCCAACATCATATAAGTCTGAGAGTAGGTCTGGACTCGGGCCGGGCGGCCCGAACCAGAACCGGCCCGGTCACTGTTTGAACCGGCTCGGCCCGGCGGCCCGGCGGCCCGGCGGCCCGGCCCATGGCGGTTCTGGTCGAACCGGCCCGGTGGCTACCGGTTCCGGGCTAGGGCCCTCATTTTGGTGAACCGACCCGGCCGGTTCGGGCCGAATTTAATTTTTTTTTTTTTTTTTTGAATTTTTTTTTAAGTTTTTGGGTTGAGCTGAGTATTTTGGGCCATTTGAGATGGTTTGGGGTGGTTGGGGGTTAAATAGGAGAAGCCAAAAAAGAAAAAAAAAATAATAAAGACCGGGTGGCCCGGCCCGGAACCGGAACCGGTGGCCACCGGTTCGGGCTCGGGCCTAGGATTTCTGAACCGAGGCCCGGCCGGGCCAGGTCCGAACCGGGCTCGAACCGGGCCGAGGCCACCCCTATCTGAGAGTGCAACCCCCATGCTCTACAGAGAAATTCTCAGAGATATATCAAGAAACATCTGCAAGCTTTATTGAATAGAGAACAGTAACAATGGCTGAAGCCCCCAAAAGAGAGAGATATTAAATCTCTAACTTCCCAATCCGAAAGACAGAAGTCCAATGATTTATTTTAGGTACTCCCTCCATCCCCGAAAGAAGTTTACCATTTGACTTTCACACACTTTTATATAAGTAAACTTACCGGGGGTAAATTTTACTATTTTGACACTATTTCGACACTGTTTGTCACTGTTTGACACTGTTTTGCACTGTTTGGCACTGTTTTGATGTAGATAACTTTCCATTTAAGGAAACATGAACTCAAATTAGGGGCATCCAAATAAGGAAAGTGAGAACTTCTTTCGGAGACGGAGGGAGTATATATGTTTTATAGCAGCAATATGAATAGCCTCTTAACAAAACATGTTAGAATATTAGGATGTTTTTACTTAAAATATTGGAACATGAATAATATCTTGTGGTTTCAGTCTCCGATCAGATCAAACTTTGACATTTATAAAATATACATACACCAGACATCTACGGTCTGCACGGACGACGCCACATATGTAGCCATGGTGTCAATTGACACCACTCAAATATTTTTTGTAATTATATATGTAAGGATATATTTTTTAAAAATTAACTTGACACCACATTTATGAACGAAATGAAGGTCAAAGTATAAATTTATATGATATAATTACATATTTATAAAAATGTCATCTTTTGTAAAAAAAAGCCACATTTATTTGAAAATGTCATAAAGATCATATTTTACGCTTTGAAAATATCCAGTTTTCTTTTCAAAATTGACATCACGATGACATTTTTTCTCAACTTAATTGGCAATTTTTTCTGGCGACTGGGGGGTGGCAGTGCCAGAAGGTGGTTGAGGTGGTGATTGAGGTCTGTATATTTTTATTTTTTGTACAATTCTTTTATTTAAATTTTTTCTTTATGCTTTGTAATGATTATTTAAAAAATCCTATTAGAAAGGACATGGGAAAGAGCCGTCAATAAACCTGCCAAGCAAAATATTTAAGCTTCGGTGAGATATGCATATCCCATAATCGAGCCCAGTTAGTTCTGTCCGCTGTCTGCAATTCCCCTATAAGCAAGCGGTAACAACTCTTAACAGAAAACCTCCCATTAATCTCCCCATTCCACCAGTACTCATCCTTCCACCAGTACACAAATGTTCCTGTCAGGTATACCTGACCGGAGCCGCCGTACCGAACACCACGTTTGGAGGGTCTTTCCGGTGGAATTTTTTAATGAAAATTTTTTAGCATGTTTTTCATCAAGTCTAGTATATCCATACCAAATTTCAAAAAAAAATCAATTGGGAAGACAGTCAAATGAGTTTTGGAAGATAACTGCATTTTATACGTATATATATAAAGGGTGCAATAATTTTCCAAAAATCACTTGAATGTCTTCCCGATTGAAGTTTTTGTTTGAAATTTGGTATGGATATACTACACTTGATGAATAACATGCTCAAAAAAATTCATTGAAAATTTTCACCGGAAAAGCCCTCAAAACGTGGTGGCCGGACGGCGGCTCCGGTCAGGTATACCTGACCGGAAGATCACTCAGTATAGTAATTATATATCTTGTCGTAGTTCTATAAATATGTTTAATTTCAATAATATTTTGTACACCTAAATTTATTTATTCAACTATATTAATCTTAGATGTAATAAAATCCGATCATGTTAACAAAATCCGATCATGGTCCTAACTCTTCAAGCATCAAATTAGACATTTGAAGATCTAGCAATTACATCTCTGCCTTCTGTGATGTCAATTGAAGTAAGAGAGAAAGGCCGCCTCGCATACAAACCGCAACACTGTCTGAAACTTGATCCAAAATGATGAGATCTCCAAACGGAACTTGCATATTAGGTAGGGGCGGCCTTAGGATATTAGAGGCCATAGGCAAAAAACGCATAAAATTATATTAATGTGATTTATTTAAGAAAATATCCTAAAATGACAATAAATGCTCCATGTGAGAAACAAAGCTTCAAATGGTTTCTCAACTTATTTTTTCTTTGTAAAAAATAAGTTGAAGCCGGGTTACGGTGTCCAACTGTGCGCTAACCTAGATCCCACAAAGGGTGTTGGTCGATTAAGACTGCAGGACGGTGGTCATAGAAGTCGAAATCCGCTAAGGAGTGTGTAACAACTCACCTATTAAACATATTAAACATATTTCTAAATAATACGTAGTAATTAATAAAAAAACCATCAACAAAAACCTAAAATCAACAACTACTTAATTAAAATTTACAGTTGTAATATCAATTACAATTATAAGTTATTAATGTAAAAACTAATAATAATAATAATAATAATAATAATATCTCCATTTGAAATTCAATCAATTATGGCTTAGTTATTGTAATGATTAATGAGTCGACTCTTGAATCTAAACTCCGAAAATCCAAATTTCCCGGGTAATTGCTAATTGCAGAAGGAAGTGAAAAGTTGGTCAAAGTCTGAAGTTAATATGCAAAACCTAAAACGAATTAAGTAATACTTATGCGTGGGGCTAGAAGAGTAGAAGGCTACGATGGAACTTTGGATTTTGGAAGAACAGGGCCACAGAGCTAGGAAGCAATAAAAGGGAGAAAAAGATTCAATAAATAGGAGTAAATGAAGTAGGAAAAATTGAAAATAATAATCCCAACTATTGCCGGTCCGTTGATAATAATCATAACTATTGATTATTTTTGTATAATCCCAATTATATGGACCATCCGCCAATAATGGTCCATGATTAGATATTACCTCCTATATAACAAGTGAATTTTAAATAGAAAGTAAATGTAAAAATTAAGAGTTGAGATTATTTATAGAGATTACTTGATATATCTCTTCTCATCCACTTTAGAAACTACAAGAATTTATTTATAGAGACTATTATTGGCGGAAGATCCCTAAAGTTGGGATTATTCTGAAATAATTGATAGTTGGGATTATTAAAAGCGGACCGCCAATAGTTGGGATTATTATTATCAATTTTTCCAATGAAGTATGAAATTCCAAAAAAGGACTACTATGTTTTTCTTCCCGATATAGAAGTTATTACTGTTATGTATAAACAATATTGTCATGATTGAAAAATACTGTCATTAATTATAATAAATATTGTCATATAAAATGCACTGTATTATAACTATTTGACAGTTACGTTTACAAAATGACAGTAAATACTGACATATTAGTCATATTTCGAGAATAAAAACATAGTAGTCCTATTTTGGAATTTCAAACATCATTTACTCCCATTTTGGGAAATCTCCCATAAAAATTGGAATTGCAAAGATTCACAAATTAGAATATTGGCAGCATAATTGGGAGTTTGCGGGCCTTCCCTCCTTGGGGCTTTGGGCGAAGCCTGGCTGACTGGCTCTATACTGACTACTAAGAAGATCAAATTAATTTTAATACTACTAATATAAAAATAAATTGAGGCCCCTCTTGATTGAGAGGCCCTAGGCACATGCCTAGCCAAACTCCCCTCATGGCCGCCTCTGATATTAGGATATCATATGCGTGGAATGATGTTAAGGTGGGGCTGGACGCCTGGAAGGGTGACGGAGGTACGGCAAATTTTAACGGGTACGGCAAATTTTAACGGGTACGGCAAATTTTAACGGAAATATAGGGAAACACGCGATAATACGAAGAGAGTACAACGTGTAAAAAATAGTGTACCACTAATTATTGCTGCAAGATACCACCAACACTTTTTTGTACCCAAAAAGCCCCTAACCTTCATTGGGCTTTATAAGATTTTAGATTATTATTATTATTATTATTATTATTATTATTATTATTATTATTATTATTATTATTATTATTATTATTATTATTATTATTATTATTATTATTATTATTATTATTATTATTATTATTATTATTATTATTATTATTATTATTATTATTATTATTATTATTATTATTATTATTATTATTATTATTATTATTATTATTATTATTATTAGGCCCGTTTCTTATTAATACTCCCCCCTAAACATCCACCTTTCCCTCAAGCCTCAAGTTGGGTGATAGGAAACATCCAAAATCTTCACCCTCCCTTCATCCTAGCACCCCTCCCTTTCAAATACTTGATTGATTGATGGACCTTTACCTTTGCTACTTCTATCTTCTTCCATATGTATTTCGCAGCAGAATTACACAGACGCCAGAGCATTTTATCCAAAAATTTGATTCCTTCAGATTCTGTGGAGGCTAAGGCACAGCCTGCGGCAACATAGAGGACAACAACTTTTGGATTTTGAACACCTTCTTCTTCAATATCCATAGATAACCCATGATAGTTCAGTACCTTTCCTTCTCCATTCTTATTTACCAGGCTCTTTATCTCCTTATATGTTCCCTGTTGATTTAATGAAGGATCTCCTTGTATAATTACTTTCTGCCCATGTACCTCCCATTTATTTGATGGTCTGATTTTGGAAGTTAGTCTTCGTATCTCCAAGCTTGTCAACCATTCCATGCCCAACACCATATGTGTTCCCTTCATATCTGCCATTGTTAGTCATTTGATTTCCATTACTTATCTGTAAAGAATATCCTTCTATCATATGGTATGATAACTCCCATTTTCTCACTAACTCTTGAGAGATGAAGTTATGGGTTGCGCCATTGTCAATAAGGACTTCAACCCTTAGTTCTCCAGATTCCCACTTCAATACTCCTTTCATCTTGAAGGTTTTCATGCTTCAAATCCCTTCCTTATTTCTTGAGTACAATTGCATAGTTTTGAATTCCATTTTCGTTCCTTCTTCCACCTTTGTATCCTTCTTACCATATTCAGACTCTTCTTCTCCTTCAGAATCCTGCATAAGAACAAATTTGTAGTCCTTCATTTTGCAAATATGACCTCGATTCCAATTTTCCCCACATTTGAAACATAACCCCTTCCTACTCATCTCCTGCAGTTCGTTTTGTGTTAATCTGAGACTTATCTTCTTTTGAACAGAATTGGTTGATTCCTGCACCTTCTTGTCATTTGGCTTACTTTCATTGATGATCTTGCCAGAACTTGTAGTAGTATTAGGACTACTCCTCAATCTACTGCTATCTCCCCAATTTTGATGATGATCTTTATTCTTCTCTTGATCATGGCTTCATTGTTCTTATTTTCGATTAGCCGTTCTTTATCCATCACCTTAGCCAGAGTTATGGTAGTGTGTAGCTTCAATTCAGCCTTTATGATCGTGACGTATTGATCAATTCGGTCGACGAAAGTTTTCTGTCTTCCTTTAGAATAACCTTCAATCGAATCCGTCTCCTTAACTAAAACAACGAAAATTGAAAGCTGACATGTTATCTCCTCCCCTCCGAAATTGCCTTGACGACTAGGTGACAGAAATTTGCAACATCTTTCATATTGATGTCGACACTTCAGCTAGCAAAGGGAACATCATCCGTCGTTGAAGATGACAAGATGAGTTGTGTGAACTTGGTCAATATCCTGCAAAAATGTTAAATAGCATTATGTTTGTCGTTTGTACTATCTCCTTGTGTTGGAGCATGTGCTTCAGTTGTGTAGTTTTGTATTTTTTGTTGTACGTGTGTTGTCATATATGTTTTGGTTGCACGTGCGTTGTCATATATGTGTTGGTTGCACGTGCATTGTCACATACGTGTGTAGGTTTTGGCCAAAACGTATTGTATGGGCTCTGTTAGGACTGTGATCCATGATATTCTTATGGGCAGCCTAACCCTTCCCATTAAATTCTGTAAGCCCCCGCGTCAATTGTGTTTTGACGTGTTGTAATAAGGCTTCGTTTGATGTAAGTCCCCCGTCAATTGTGTTTTGACATGTTGTAAGGCTTTGTTTGATGTATATTGGGACATTATCTCGTCAATTATCAACGGTTCCTGGGCAAAAAATAATTCATTAACGTAGGTTGAAGCCAACGGCTCTCCGACGCTCAAGTTAGTGATCGTTCATATGTGAATGAAAGTAATAAATTACGAATACATATATGAAACATAATAGAAATCTCATGTCTATCTTGTCATGAGAGTGACTCATCACGACAGTGATTCGTGACAGAAGTGACTCGTCACGGAAGTGATGACATTATGACAATATGTAAAAGAAAGTAATAAACTAAAAATGAAACAATTTTAAGGGTACCGTATTGCAGGTCTTTTAGAACCTGTCTCTCATCGGACGACATGCCCCCCGTCCAACGATTTCAATCATCTTTTCTTGTCCATCTTGTCATGACGTGACGACTTGTTCATTTGATCTTGAATAGGATTTCCTGTGCCTCCCGTCATCAAAACTTTGAAGAAATCTGTTTGCTTCATCAAATGAAGGCGATTGTGACATGATCCTGCCTTTGATGTTTTGAGCCCGTAAATAATTTGACACTATTTCCTCTATCAACCCCGTCAACCGTCAATTTTGTCAAATGCACCAATGTGATGTCTCCATTGACTTCAAGACCCAACACGTCCCTGACGTGCACTTGTCGTGAGGTGCACTCAAAATAATAATCAATACAACACTAATACGTAGTATAGTGAAGTAAGGTTCGTATCCACAGGGAAAGGAATACTTTTCTTCTTACAGAAATAGATGAGTAACAATAAGGGGGGTTTATATTTGGTTGATGAGATTTAAATTATATTTAAACACGAAGATGAACGAGTTATGTGATTTAATTAATGAGAAGAAGACTTGGTTTTCCTTTTATCCACTTAATGAAATGTTCGTCGATCCCGGTTATATCTTTAACTATCTTCCTCTCGAATACTCAGTCGAGGAGTATATCCAATTCATCGAGGGTAGTTATTAATAACGAGACGCGTTCATTAATAAAACTTACTACCGAGTCAATATAGAACACGCGCCGTATATTTACTTGATAGTAGCAATAAAATCAAGATGAAAACGATTGAGATTGATAACCTCAACACAAGCGGTTTATCGGTTTAATCAATATAATTAATTCCCCTTGGCTTACTAACCATGAGACGCATGCATTAGCAACCCAAGTTTACTACCGTGAAAGGACCGAGTTAATAACAAGCGTATTAATCGACCGATTCTAGTATTAATCAATATATGAAACAAAGCTAGTTGATCCTTTAAGTATTGCTCAAAATATTAATATGTAATAGGAATAGGAAATAATTAATACTCAAGGAAGAAGATCAAAGAAAATAACTCACAACTTACAATTCATTAAGCTTCAAAGTAGCAAAACCAAGATGGAAGAGTTTAGCTCCTCATTTGGAGACTAAACATGATAAAAATATAAAGAAAGAACTTGTCTAAACTGAGCTTAGAAGTATATAGGAATTGGTGCTTTTATGGGAAGGAAATGGGGTGTATTTATAGGCTTTTGGGAGCTGCAGGGCTGTGTACCCGATCGGGTATATAGGATACCCGATCGGGTATCTTAGGAAATTGCCCAGAAACTGAAAAATAGGGTCATACCCGATCGGGTCTGTCGGTCACCCGATCGGGTATGACAATCGAACATGGCCAAAATCTTTCCCGCATGTTGCTCGGTTCCCGGGTTGATCCGATTTGATTTTTTAGAAGGGTACCCGATCGGGTATAGGTCATACCCGACCGGGTACAGACCAAAAACGAAATCTCCACTTTTTGTCTTGCATTTTTGCACTTTCCTTCCACTTGTGGTGTTCACCAATGGTCCCCAAAGTGTTCTTGGACCTGTTTGAGCTCAGAATAAACCTAATCTAAACATATTACAAATATTTTACAAACTAAACTATTACACCAAAAGTGTGTAATTTCCGAAGTAACACTCACTCTAAACTAATTAAAAACACAAATTTACACATGGAAATTACATGAATGTCAACTCCCCCACACTTAGCTTCTTTACTCGTCCTCGAGTAAAGTCAAATGTTTAACAGTTCCAAGTCCTCAAGAGTTCAACAATCAACAAGAAAAAGCAAAAGACCACCAAGGATAAAACATGAGTTTTACATTGAATGTTTAGCTCAACGAACAATATCTTCTTGGGTTTTATGGCCTTCTATGCTCATCTCTTTTCTTCTCCTCTTTTCATGTTCAAGAGATTAAATGATGTCCTATAAAAACAAATATCTCTCTCATATCTCTCATTTTGCCTAGGAGCCTTTTCAGGTTTTCATCCTAGCATCTCTTTTTATTTTCCATCCTTTCCACTCAGTCATTTTTTTTAAAGCCATTTTTGCTTAGATTGCCCATTTTTGGGTTTTCAACCTAACTAGCATTTCTTTTCTTTTCCTTTTTTTTTGATTTTTTTTTATTTTTTTTTTTTGAAGAAAATGATGTTAGTTACAAGGTATCAAACTTAAGTACGTACCAATGAGTGACTCCCCCTCACTTAGCTCGAAGCACTGTCCCTAGTGCTTGTCTCCGTCATACTCGGGATGAAACAGACATCCTCGTAGCCTTGAATTGTCCCCTTGCATTTGAACTTTCGGCCCTATCCCTCTTCGGTGCCATTGATGCCCTTTTGACGCTTTGAAATTCGGACTTGGTGTTTTTGGGGTAGGGTTTCGGATTTTTGGGGAGGGGGAGAGATGGTGTAATTGGTGGGTATGATGTGGAGAGGAGAGTGAGGGAAGTGTTTGGTGGTGGGTTGAGGGAATTTGGTTGAGTGATGATGGAGATATGGAAGGAAAAGGGTCAAAAATGGTGGGTTTGGGAGAGAGAAATCGGACATTGGGGTTTGGGGAAGAAGTGACTTGAATTGGGTCTGATTTGGGGTAAAAAGCTCAAGTACCCGATCGGGTGGTTTGATATACCCGATCGGGTAATTTAATTCGAAGGATTTTTTAGCTTTCCAGATTAATTCACCCGACCGGGTGACTCGAATACCCGACCGGGTATTATGTCGTTGTTTTTTTTTTTCTGCTCCAGGGGTTCTCACCGATCGAGTTTGGGGGTACTTGATCGGGGAATTTAATTCGAAGGAAAAAATTTTAAATTTCCGTAATATACCCGATCGGGCCTTATGGGTACCCGCTCGGGTACCCTCTTGAAAATTTTCTTACTTCTCGATCGGGTTTCCTCGAAGCCCTGCCTTTTCATACGTACCCGATCGGGTATAGCAATGGTGCCCGATCGGGTACCCTACCCTGGGACGTGTTTTTGTCCAGTTTTAACCTCTTTTTAGTGCGGATCCGATCGGTTAAGTGATGAAGACCGATCGGAGGTTTTCCCAGGCTTTCAAAACATGGTTTTCCCTCATTTTTCTTTTGAGAATTTTCCCCATTCTCTCAAAGTTGATATTCAAAAACAAAAATTTTAAAAAGAAAAGATGAAAGATGCGTACCTAAGCATGGGTTGCCTCCCAAGAAGCGCTTTAGTTAACGTCGCGGCACGACATTATTATTATTTTTTTATTGTTTTTATGTGGGATCGTGAATATCCCCTGTTTCATTCTTTTTCTTCAGCCTTTTCCAGTAAGGCCGAGATTTCTTCTTTGTTATCACCTCAAACACAAGTGATTTACTTTCGTATTTAGGTGCCTCTTCTTTCAAAATAGATTTTTCTTGTTTAATTCTTTCCTTAAAAAGTGAGGTCTCCTTGGCTTGTTTTCCAACAAAAACGTTTGGTGTTTGTGGTTCAAAAACATTTAGAGAACAAAGAGATTGGTCTTTAAATTGTTTTTTCGTAGAATCAAAGATGTTGAATTCTACCTTTTGGTCATCAAACTCCAATGTTAATGAACCATTAGACACGTCTATTTTTGTTTGGGCGGTTTTTAAGAAAGGTCTCCTCAAAAGGATGGGTGTAGTTTGGTTATCGGCTTCCATTTCAAGAATATAGAAATCAACAGGGAAGACCAAATTTTCAACTTGTACTAGCACGTCCTCTACTACACCCTTTGGGTATGTGCAAGACCTATCTGCCAATTGGATTACCACCCCGGTTTCATGCATAGGGCCAAGTTTTAGGGACTTGTATAATGAATATGGAATAACATTGATTGAAGCCCCTAAATCCAACAAGGCCCTAGGAAATAAAGTGTCCCCTATTTTGCATGGGATAGTGAACATGCCTGGGTCATTGCATTTTTCCGGGAGTTTCCTCTGGAAAATTGCTGAGACACGTTCACTAACCTTTACCTCTTGTTTTGCCTTCAATTTATCTTTCCTTTTTATTGTGCATAGTTCTTTTAAAAACTTTGCATAACGGGGAACACTTTTGATCAATTTGAAGAGTGGGATGTTTACCTCAGAATCGGCGAAGGTCTCGTAGAGGTCCCGATCATTCTTCAGCTTTCTTGTGTCCTTCAGTGCTTCGGGGAATGGAGGAAGTGGCTCATATGATGAAAGTGGAGGGGATTTAGTTTTCGTTGGTTCCCCCTCGTTTGGTTGAAAATCTTCTCCAGGATCAACCCCATTTTCAGATTGTTTTTCTTCCTCATGCACCTCTTTCAATGTTGGCTCATCCCTCAACATGATTGCATTAACATGTTGTCTCGGGTTTTGCTCCGTTTGAGATGGGAGTTTACCCGAGTCTTTTGCCTCAAGTCGGCTCACCGCAATTGAGATCTGGCTCATTTGATTTTCCAAGTTTTGGATGCTAGATTTCGTTGTTTCTTGGAATTGAGCCACACTTTGTTGCATCGTTGAAATATTTGTAGCAAGTGCTCGGATCATGTCTTCGGTGGACATATTTGAGCTTGAGGTTTGGCCTTGGTGATTTGGGAAGGATTGTTGAAAGGGCTGATTATGTTGTGTTTGAGGGTTCCCATATCTCAAATTCGGGTGATCTCTCCACCCGAGGTTGTAAGTGTTAGAGTGTGGATCGTACCTCTTTTGTTGATGAGATTGAAAACCCAAGGCATTGACTTGCTCTTCTTGGAGATTTGGGCAAGAATCGGTTGGATGCCCCTGTTGTGTGCATATGCCGCAGACCTTGACCTCTTGGGTTCTAGGATTTAAGAGAAAATCCTTAACTAAAGAAGTCAAGCCGGCAACTTGACTCTCCAAAGATGAAGATGATTCCGTCGCGGCAACTTTACGGGTTGAGGATCTTCCGTTGTAATGCCTAGAGTTCTCTGCCAACTCCGAGAGGAGATTTCTTGCTTGAGAAGGGGTTTTGTTAACAATGCCCCCTCCGCATGCCGCATTCACCATTCTCCTATCGTGTTCCGCAAGACCATCATAGAAGTAGAGGATGAGGTCTTGTTCCGTGTATCCATGGTATGGGCAACTGGCACAAAGCTTTTTGAAGCGCTCCCAATATTCGTAAAGTGATTCATCATCACCTTGTTCGATGTTGCTGATTTGCTTCTTTAGAGATGATGAAATGGAAGCGGGATAATACCTTTCCAAGAAGCATTTTTTCATGGCCGCCCATGTGTCTATACTTCCCGAAGGAAGATAGAAAAGCCAATCTTTTGCGGTGTCCTTCAAGGAGAATGGAAAAGCTCTGAGCTTGATTTGCTCCTCCGTGACTCCGTTGGGGCACATGCTCGTGCATACAATGTGGAACTCTGACAGATGTTTGTTCGGATCTTCCCCCCTTAAGCCATGGAAGGATGGCAAAAGATGAATGAGCCCTGATTTTAGCTCAAATGTATTACCCTCGTTGAGTGTAGGGAAGGTAATACATAACGGCTGTTGATTCAAGTTCGGAGCTGTGAGCTCCCTTAACGTTCTTGTTTCGAGAGCCATAGTTGTTGGTTCTTCAGGCTCGCTAGAATAAGAGCTAGCACTTGATGAATCTCCCGAGTCGGTATTTGAGAATTTATTTTTCAACCGCTCGAGAGTTTGCTCTATTTCGGGGTTTGATTGGTAGGTGATTTCGTTCAGTGAACGATATTTTACCATATACTTCACAAAGCTCAGAAATAGAAGAATAAGAACTCTTTATATTTTTATTTAATTATATTTTTTTTTTTAAAACAAAATAAAAAGAAAAATAATTGCTTTTCCCCGGCAACGGCGCCAAATTTGACGTGCACTTTGTCGTGAGGTGCACTCACAGTAATAATACAATACAACACAAATACGTAGTATAGTGAAGTAAGGTTCGTATCCACAGGGAAAGGAATACTTTTCTTCTTACAGAAATAGATGAGTAACAATAAGGGGGGTTTATATTTGGTTGATGAGATTTAAATTATATTTAAACACGAAGATGAACGAGTTATGTGATTTAATTAATGAGAAGAAGACTTGGTTTTGCTTTTATCCACTTAATGAAATGTTCGTCGATCCCGGTTATATCTTTAACTATCTTCCTCTCGAATACTCAGTCGAGGAGTATATCCAATTCATCGAGGGTAGTTATTAATAACGAGACGCGTTCATTAATAAAACTTACTACCGAGTCAATATAGAACACGCGCCGTATATTTACTTGATAGTAGCAATAAAATCAAGATGAAAACGATTGAGATTGATAACCTCAACACAAGCGGTTTATCGGTTTAATCAATATAATTAATTCCCCTTGGCTTACTAACCATGAGACGCATGCATTAGCAACCCAAGTTTACTACCGTGAAAGGACCGAGTTAATAACAAGCGTATTAATCGACCGATTCTAGTATTAATCAATATATGAAACAAAGCTAGTTGATCCTTTAAGTATTGCTCAAAATATTAATATGTAATAGGAATAGGAAATAATTAATACTCAAGGAAGAAGATCAAAGAAAATAACTCACAACTTACAATTCGTTAAGCTTCAAAGTAGCAAAACCAAGATGGAAGAGTTTAGCTCCTCATTTGGAGACTAAACATGATAAAAATATAAAGAAAGAACTTGTCTAAACTGAGCTTAGAAGTATATAGGAATTGGTGCTTTTATGGGAAGGAAATGGGGTGTATTTATAGGCTTTTGGGAGCTGCAGGGCTGTGTACCCGATCGGGTATATAGGATACCCGATCGGGTATCTTAGGAAATTGCCCAGAAACTGAAAAATAGGGTCATACCCGATCGGGTCTGTCGGTCACCCGATCGGGTATGACAATCGAACATGGCCAAAATCTTTCCCGCATGTTGCTCGGTTCCCGGGTTGATCCGATTTGATTTTTTAGAAGGGTACCCGATCGGGTATAGGTCATACCCGACCGGGTACAGACCAAAAACGAAATCTCCACTTTTTGTCTTGCATTTTTGCACTTTCCTTCCACTTGTGGTGTTCACCAATGGTCCCCAAAGTGTTCTTGGACCTGTTTGAGCTCAGAATAAACCTAATCTAAACATATTACAAATATTTTACAAACTAAACTATTACACCAAAAGTGTGTAATTTCCGAAGTAACATTCACTCTAAACTAATTAAAAACACAAATTTACACATGGAAATTACATGAGAAATTAAAAGCCGTCAGATCATCGGCCTACGTGTTCTCTTTCCTTGAGACTCATTGGATGGTACATCCGTCGACCGTCAAATCAATCAAACCGTCATGATTTTGAGTCTTTGACAATGGCAAGGTTGACATTATTTTTGGACTCTTTGCTCCATATACACGATTAATATGATTCATAATAAAAAAAGATGTTACTTACCTGAAATAATTTCACCCTTAACTCTTTGACCATGGTGAGACTCGTAATGAGCTCTTCACATTCGACTTTGGTACTTGCGGTTTTGGAATCACAATGAGTTGTTCGTGAAATATTGTCCCCTTGCGGAGATTTTTGAAGGATTTTTTATTTGAGTAGAACTTACAAAGAAATTACGTGACTAGGATCGGGAAGACAACACTTGAGGAATTGCATTTAATAATAATTACTGTTTATTTAATAAATTAATATAATATAACGATGTTTCATTCAATTTTTATATGCATCTAGTTTCTTCACAATTTTACGTTAATTTGTTTAATTCAATTGATTCCAAATTAAAAAAACCAACACATATTGTAACTACTATATAATATATATTTTAACTAATATTAGTTAAATTGTAACTACTAAATAATATATTGTGTATAGTATACAATATATAATTAAGTATACTACTATAATATGAGGAAAAAATTCCACTTTTGGTCCCGTGACTATTATACCATTTCCACATTTCGTCCCTGACTATCAATTTGTCTACATTCAGTCCGCGACCATCTTCCCCTCACCACCCGTGGTCCTTCCAGTCAAAACTGCGGCTGAATTTAATTAAGCCACTTAAGGGGGGAGGGGGTAGTTGAGTCATTTAATATCATATAAACTCATGGCACCTAACTCCCTCCCTCCCTCTTCATCACCCATAACATAAGAACTAACCAGGTCCAAAAAATTGGAAGTTCATTGAACCTTAATCCCTAATTCTTTGAAGAATGTCTACTGCTAAATTTGCAAGTTTGAATTCCGGAGGTCAATACGAATATGGCGAGTGGATTCCAATCACCTATTGCGAATGTGACCAACAATTAAAGCTTTTGACAACATGGAAAGCAGAGAACAGTGGGAGAAGATTTTGGAAATGCATTGGAAGTCAGGTTAGGGTTGTTCGAGTTCAATTGTGGAATTTGTAAATGTTATTCCCCTTTAATTTTGAATACATGGTTGATAACAGGATGCTTACATTGTGTTGGTGCAGCCATGTAAAGGGTGTGGTATGATGGAGTGGTTTGATCCTCCAATGTGCAAGAGATCTCAAAAAATAATTTTGGGGCTGTTAAAAAAGATGAATGGGTATGAGGAAAAAATTCGTACATTGGAGATGAAGCTTGAAACATTAGAGGTTGAAGGGTTCAAACCAGAGAAGAAGAGGCAGGAATGTAGTGAATATAGTAGGGCACTGGTTTGCATTGTTGCGGTTCTTGTTGTATTTGTATCCATGTATATCAAAGCCACATAATGTGGTTGTAGTGTTTAGGTTCTGTAATGCTGGCTTTGTTTTATATTCACCCATGAGGTGTGATGGTGTTGTACTACCTGAATATTATGAGTATGATATTAATTTATTTAATTAATGTTTGGATTTCATAAATGTATTTCATTTTGGTGTTAAGTATGCGCAAAATACATGATAGCTTTGTGTTTGGATTCAGAATGATGACATCTTTTTGAGAGTATTCTGTATACACACACTAATATGACTATAAGACACTGTATATATACAACAGTATGAGAAAAAAGACATGATATATTTATGAAATTATTTAGTAGTCATATATAAACAACCATAGACTTCTTAATGTATATGACCTCAAGATATATACCATCTAACTAAAAAGACATATACACCACACCATACACAACCATTTAAACAACAAATATACCATTTTAAAAGCTTGATACAAAAACATGTGTTCATTAATATGTCAATATCAATCTGACAATACCATTACAATACCATGTGCAGTAATAGGACCATACACTACCATGTGCATTACTAGCACCATTCTCATAGGTTGTCCATTACAAAGAGCAAAAGATACTGCCAAATACATACGTGAATTACATTAAGCACTAGTCTAAGTCAATTGGGGCATCGTCATTCCCAAAGAAAACAGATTTGAATGTTGATTTTGATCGGGTGCCATAACATGGTCCTTTTTTAACTTGCAGCTTCTTTTGTTTGGGTTTAGCAGAACAGGGTGGTCCATAGCTTATCCTTATCCCATGCCTAGTTCTGTATTCAACCTCAGATTGCACCTCTTCAGTCTTTTCCTTACTTTCATCTACATTATGTTCTTCAATTACTTCTTCACTTGCTTCTGCACTTGGTTCTTCAATTGCAACTTCACTTTCTGTTTCAGTTGCTTCTTCACATCCTAGCTCAGCTTCTTGCCTATCTTCTATGACATCAGTGGTCACTTGGGTGGCTTGGGTGTCTTGTGTGAACACACCATCATCCTGTACACAAACTACAATTGGGACCTCACTTCCAAATGAGGACTCCTCTGCACATTGCTAGTTTACTTCTATGAGATTGGCCTCATCAAATGGTTGCACACCACTGACATTGCCATTCCCAGCACCATCATCAATATCATCAGTACCAGTCTCCCTTTTCTTGTTTTTTGAAGTTCTTTTTCTAGGCTGCATCTGTGTAACAAATAGATGAATCAAATAATGAACTCTGAAGCAACATAATAAAAAAGACCACACCAATGACTATAATCAACACTACTTACAAACTATAACTCAGAGAAATGAAAGAAAAAACAACACTAAGCCAGAAGAACAAGCAATATATAGTAGGAGTATACCAATTTGTCCTTGTTGTTTGGATCATTTGGGCATCTCCTAGCATTATGGCCTTGCTTCTTGCATTTAGAACAGTGCAACTTGATATATGTCCTTGCCACTTTGACCCCATCAGTGCTTAGATCCACTGCAGATTTCCTCCTCAACTTGGTAGGTCTTCCAGGTCTAGCAGTATACAAAGGTGGTAGAGGAGGCACTCTGTCAGTAAATGGCAACTCTTCTGGCCCAGCCATTGGCCTAATGGATCCCCCATATATTTTTAAATAAGTGTCCTTTGTATAACAAGGTTGCACATATGCATCTACTGGATCCCTTCCAAATTTAAGCCAAATTGCACAAACTGCATGCTTACAAGGGATCCCTGTTAAGTCCCAAATCCTACATGTGCACTGTCTTTTCTCCAAATTAACCCCATGTTGAGTACCAGACATACCTGTGATCTCAAATTCATTATCACCGCATTGAATTCCAATCAAACCTGCTGCCAATTTCTCAATACCTTCTAATTTTTTAACAATCCTAGGGCAAATGTTTGTAATCCACTTCTTGGCTTTTTCCCTACTAGTGAAAAGCTTTGTTAGAAGCAGCTTCCTAATGGTTTCTAGGCACACCAAAATAGCCTGTTGTCTAGCCTCTAAAATAACACTATTAAAGCACTCACATATGTTGTTAGTCAACGTATCAGTTTTAGAGTAACATGAGAAGTATGACTTGGACCATTCAGTTGGTTGCTTGTCTGCCAGCCATTCAAAACATTCAGCATCTATTTCTTTCATCTTTGTTAGACTAGCTTTGAATGCATTTACAGTGCATGCCCTTGCACAGTCCCACAAACAATCCTTGATTGCCTTCCCATTAAATCCAGTTGCCTTCATGTTGCCATGGAGATGTCTGACACAGAATCTGTGTTCAACTGTTGAGACCTTTCTGTTTGTCTGACATTATGGTGAAGAGGTGCTCATTGGATTGATTGATGTCAGCATCTGTCTTAACTTGCTTTAAGAACCAATACCAAGACTCTGTAGTTTCCCCCCTCCACAATGGCATATGCAAGAGGAAAGATGTTATTGTTTGCATCTATGCCTATTGCAACCAGTAGCTGGCCTCCACTATTGGTTTTCAAATGAGTTCCATCCACCCCCAATACAGGCCTGCAGTGTTTAAAACCTTCCTTGCATGCCTCCCAGCACATATACATCCTGAGAAATCTCTGTTGCCCATCACCTTCCAAATATTAACTTAACTTGACTGTACAAGAGCTCAGATGATTGGTCCTTCTTATTTCTGCCACATAGGACCATATTTTCTTGAATTTATCTTCCTCTCCACCTCTCAGTTTTCTTTTGGCCTTGCTCATAGCTCTGTAAGCTTGCCTTGTAGTCAAATGAAACCATTCATCGGTACAAACTTTCTGTCTAAACTCCTTAGTTTTCAAGTTTGAGTGACTTTTAATCTCTTGCAACCACTTTTTGGCAACTGATGTGAGTTTTCTCGCACTTAAAAAGATTGTAATATAGTGGTGTAAGTACGAGTATCGTCTCCACAGGGACGGACAAAAGGGAATCAAGAATTAATTAAATTCAGCGATAAAAAAGAAATAAAATAAATGCATCGTGCGAGATTGAATGGTATGAAAACTAAACTAATGCAAATGAACAATTAAATAAACGGGTTCTCTCTAATTAATGACGAAGGGAACAAGGATTGATTCCGGGGTAATCAGATTTCTGGCAGATCAGGCTTAATTACATGAAATTAATTTAATTGGGCCTAGCTAATCATTCTAAGTTCTTACCGCTCGCGGCGTAGAGTACAATAATTTAAGGGACCAGGCTGATCTCTCATGCGACAAGATCCTAAATTATTGCCAAGACGAGCGAGCTTACGGCTCCTTAATCGCTACTAATATCTTAGCGAACGATTAAGTGTGTGTGAAAGTGTCCTAGAATAAATTAGATCTCTCTTAACTTATTCTACAAGCAATTGTAATTCTAGCGGTCGTCTAGGTTACAAGAGATATCGGTTAAATTCTTCAAACACAAATTAAACGTCATTCATGCAATTAAACCATCAAGAATCTAGCCATACATCATGATCAACCCATTCATCAACCCCAAATCCCTAATTAAAACTACTCGCAATTCATAATTGAAGAATCAATAGAATTGGAATAAAAAGAATTAATTGTCATTAATTAAAAAGATGGAACTTACAAAGAATACCAAAAGATTGATGAACAAAGCTGAAAAGCTCTCTAAATTTCGTGCTAGGCACTCTCTCTAAGCCCCCCCTTGAAAACGGGGTTTACAGACTGTTTAAATAGGAAAAACGGAGCAATTCGGGCGAAATTAGGATTCCAGGGGCAACACACGGGGACAACGCACGGCGTGAGTTCCCCAGTGAGTCCAGAGCATCTCCGCGTAAAAAAAAATGGCACGCACAGCGTGCGTCCCCCTACGCACGGCCGTGCGTTGCTGGCAGTATCTTCCTTGCTTTCTCGCCTCAGACGCACGGCCGTGCGTTCCCCTACGCACGGCGTGCGTAACAATTCCGCATTTGAAAAAACTTTCTTCATGAAAGTTGTATATAATGAAGTCTTCTATCCACCACAACTTGCAAAATTGGATTTGGATCATCCAATCAAGAGATATGAACAAAACGGTGGAAGGTCGCATTCTGAAATCGCAACAGGGATCATCTGGCTTCATCGTCTGTTTTCACCTTCGTCCTCTCAGATTCTCGGAATGATGAATTCATATGATTTGTAGCCCTTGAAGTTGTCTTTCATATGAAACTTGAATCGTGTTCATTGGACATTTCTACAAAGATATATGCTTGAACGATTGACAGAAGGTCATCCTGATCGTCGTTTTCAAGCTTCATTCACCTTCCTTTGATCTCATAGCCAATCCTAGAGCTCTTTTGCCTTCAAATATTCATCGTGAACCCTTCGAAGACCTCCAAAACTATCAATCCACTCTCAAATGCATCTCGAATCATCTTGGTTGCTCCTCAAGCGTCGGTGCCGAACTCTAAATTCCTGATTTTGACTCCAAATGACACAAAACTCGAACCAACGCCTGGTAAACACAACTTGAGCTAAAATTGAGATTTGTAACATCTTAAAACTAGGAAAACCATCAAAATCCGACCCTAACACACATCAAATGCATGTCTAAATACAAACTTATCAGCAACCTTGGTTGAGTTGACCATCTTGTTGTGATACACCCAAGAACAACCATCATGTGTGGAATGGTACTATAGTATCCACCAAGAATGAGAATTGGGTACTTTTCTTAAGTTCATCTTCCAAGGACAACCCAAATGCTTGCACTCCACAACCACTCTTTCCTTATCATTCTTAACAAACTTCAGATCTTTACCCATCTTGAAAGCATGATTTTGCACAGCTTCCTTGAATTCTTCTTTGGTAGAAAAGGTCATACCCAACTTAAAGGTAGGATTTTTCATATTAGTCTTAGCACAAAATCTTGTGCATTTCTCACCATCAAAATCTGAGTTGTATGGAACCATCATCAGACAAATTGGGGTCAGGGTCTACCTTTGGTGCTTCCCTTTCAGTCTCCTCTCCTTCACTATTGTTGTGTACTCCTCCATATTCAGCTGTGGGATCCGTGTTGTTGGCAAAATCAACATCATCCTTAGTGATGAAGTCCTCCAAATCAGAGTCATTATCATTCCCAGAAAATTGTTTTAGCTCTTTGTCACTACACACAAAATCACTATCATCAGAGTCATCAACATCTTCATCTGCATCCTCACCCATTTCTTCAAATTCAACCCATAACTCCACATCCTTACCCACATTTCCATCATTGACAAAACCCCAAACCTCTGCCTCATCTTTTAGTTCAGTAAAGCTTTCATTTGAATAAGAAAACACTTTTCTTATCTTCTGGGTGCAACCAAGCTCTTCAAGCTTCTCTTTCAATGCAATCAACCCAAATTCATCTACATCTAAATCATGGAATAAATTAACTGTACCTCCCAGGTATGAAGGTCTTTCCATAGCATTCACTCTTCCCCCATAATATAATATAACTTCAGAGTAAATGTTCTTTCAGAGGTGGTTGAATCTATTTAAAATAAATTAATATGCTAGGTCAATCATCTTATGTGGATCCCACAAGCACAATTAACATATTCATATTTACATTAAAAAAAACATTAAAGCATAGAAGCCCAAGCACACATGAACACATCCCCTTGCGTAAAGAGTAATCAATATGGTCCCATTTCTGAAATGTAAAAACCATAAACGGGCAAGGACAAGGGAATCTCAGTCAAATAAAGTGAATGTCTACCCTACCATGTGAATGTGAAGACATAAATGGAAAAGGCAGTCTTAGCAATACAAGTGTGACATGTGAACGCAAATGAGATCTAAAGACCGGTTCAACCATTTCACACCTAAATTTATTTTATAAAGTACACACAATTAACTTCATCCTCTTACCTTTACCAGAAACATTTGAGGCAGAATGGTGTTCGCTACTTGTTCCTTCTCCACTGTCCCTACGACAGTGCATTCCAATTGTAAACAATCTCAGAGGTCGTGTCCTCATTTCGTAAGTCTCTAGGGGTAAGCTTCTTCAGATGGGAGGGAGAAAGATTCAGATGGCTTCTTCAACGCATCTATTCAGAGGAGAAATGGCAATTAGGTTAGTTTGGAGTCAGATTGAAAATTAGTTTAGCAATTAGCCGTTTTAAGGACCTAAAGTTACTAAAATACCCTTCACACGTGTCATTTATATTCTGGCCGGTTAAATTCAGCCGGAGTTTTGACCGGAAGGACCACGGGTGGTGAGGGGAAGATGGTCGCAGACTGAACGTGGACAAATTGATAGTTAGGGACGAAATGTGGAAATGGTATAATAGTCATGGGACCAAAAGTGGAATTTTTTCATAATATGAGTAGGACACTTATATATATATATATATATATATATATATATATATATATATATATATATATATATATATATATATATATATATACTAGCGTGGGTACGCGCGTTGCGCGAAGGTCCGTGCCCAATGATGGATAAATGAGAAAAGTAAATGCCAAAAAACAAAAAAAAGGCAAATATATGACAAGTTGTTTGCAAAAGAGTCAATACAAGAGTTTGGGCAGCAAAACACGATAGGAAGTTTTAGGATGAACCTACAAGGTTTAGTTACATCAAAACACATTAGTGATTAATTGAATAGCGTTTGGTGTTTAATGTTTTCCGGGACAGGAAGTTCAAGCAAACATTACACTCGGTGAATGAGGGGACAACGTCATGTGAGTCAAGAATGATGGGTAAACGAGAAAACTGAGTTTCATAAATGAAAAAGTGCAAATACACCACAAAGAAGGCAAAAAACAGTTGAATGATGTTCAATACAACAGACTGGGCAATTAACGTTTTGGGTTGAATGTTTGGGGCAGAAAGTTTAAACAAACATCTCAGAAACCGAATGAGGGCACGGCGGGGTGCGAGTCAAGGACTTACAACATCACCTATGCATCAGTACGTATTTCATAAGCATGGGTCTTGCTCGGCAGCTCCTCCACATCACATGTTGAAATGACGGAGCAACAGTGCCCCACCCCGGCCATGTTTGAGGAAGGAGAGAGTGGAACGTCACTTCAGTTCAAAAGTCAGTGGTTTGCCGTAGAATGGGCTGCTCCCCGATAACAAAATAAGCATCGTCTTTTCCATAAAAGACCTGCAAACGGTTCTTCGATTTATCAATCATGACCCACATGCACATGTTCTCTCTACTTCAAAGGATTAACATTTTAGATTTACAGATGAGAAAAAAACTCATCTAATTTATACTACTCTAACATGTTTTAGTGCTATTTGAACAACACCAAATAGGGAAGCACATGAAGCAATGAAAAGACAAATGTTCTTAAAATTTAAGAGGGAGACATTTTAAAGCAATAACATTGCATCCTTCTAAGCAGTAGCAAAAGAGTCGTGTAAGTTATAGCAAAACAAATGGGATTTATTGAGCTAAAGTAGAATTAGCATCATGGTCAAAGTTATTTTTAGTGGATGAAATCACAAATAAGAAAATCTATTATTAAAGAAAATCTACATTTAGGGAAATCTATTATTTTTAGTGGATAAAAGGAAAATCTATAATTAAAAATCAAGTGCCAAAGTGAAGTGCAGGATGATAATAAAGAAAATATTACTCCCTCCGTCCCAAAAACAACTTCCCAGTCACTATTCATTGGTCAACTTGAATCACTCGTAATCTTTTACTTTTTATATCAAATTTTTATCAAATTTAAATTTTATTGATCAGGCTTTGTAGCGGTTTTAATGTAGTTTCTGAATATGTAAATTTTATTTACTAAAAATAATCCGAGTGTGAGCAGGGATCGAGTTGCTTTATCGTCAGTCAAGCATCGTAAACCGAACGGGAAGTTAATTTTGGGACGGAGGTAGTATCTCTTAAGCAAAGCACAAATAGGGAAAATAGGGACTGATTCATCATTCTCAATTAAACAGTTTTTTTTGGGTACCATTGATAAGCCTCTTTCGGTTGACGAGGTCCAATATGTGGGTCTTCATTCTGTAAGAATATTTGACAAAGACATGATCATTAAAATAAAACCCAAATTAAAGTTGGTAGACTTACAAGGCTTGTCAATAAAAGTTACGAAGTATAATATATGCTCCTCGGTGTACCATGAACTGCCATATAGTTCACATGTCATTTTAAAAAATTAGCAGCCAGAAGAAACCTAATCTAAATGTATACTCTAAAAATGTCAAAATTAATAGTAACAATACTCTAATAGATAACCAAATAGATTAATCATCCTATATGTAGTTTTTAAAGTTGCTTGCTACCTACTAATATATTGGAGCCCATTCATATGCTAGAACAGGAGCAAGCGGTTTCAAACAGGAGCAAGCATCGCGGTTAGCTTCACTGGCATTGAATTAAAGTTTCTGTTGAGCACTGCTCACACGGAAATAGGCCAACTAACTTTATTATGTGTTAGGGTGACTTCTTTTTCAAGAAGTTATAAGAGAAGAGAAGTAGGTTTTGCTTACATAGGAAGTAATTTTGGCAAGGAAATGCAAAAAAGTCAGGTGCTTTTAAGAGTAAAAACCACTATTTCATTTCAAAAAAGAACCGCAAGTCTATAAGTAGTGCTCAAATAAGAAACTACATATGATAAAGCACTTACGCAGTAATACATCCCAAAGAAGTTCATAGCAACTATGCTTCCAAAATATCAGACACACCGCATATAAAGTAAAAGATAAGAGCGGCTAATGACAAATATAAATGAAAATAGAACTGAAAAAGATAAAGCTTATTTTTTTCTACTAAAGAGCATGAGTTATACAAAATAAGAACCTAGATTTTCTTATCAAGATACTCAGGAAGCTTAAAAAGCGCAAATGTTCAAACTCGTACTTCGAAAACTATGCACAAAGCTAGTTTTTACATTCAAATTGGCTCTGTGTTGTGCCCTAGGGAATGTACAAAGTTGTGACATATGTGAAGGAGCATTATGGAAATCCTACAATGATTTCATCATAAAATGGGATGGATTATGCAGCCAATATTAGTTTTGAAGAATCTTACCATTACACAAAAATGATAGCATGTTATCGGAGCAACCAGAAGCAAATGTGATAGGCTACCATGCATGGTCATTGGTTGACAACTTCGAATGGAGAAAATGTGATAGGCTACCATGCATGGTTATTGGTTGACAACTTCAAATGGAGGCTGGGTTACACTTCAAGATTTGGGATGTGTATGTTGATTTCAAGACCCTCAAGAGGTCTCCCAAGGAGTCAGCCTACCGGTTCCAACATTTGCTTCATCGGGACCAGAACTAAATATGCACAACTTGTCATCTACATCCCTGAAAATCTGGCACAAATAAACATGAACAAAGTATAGAATAATAAGACGAAAAAAAACTACAAACAGGAGTATAGAAATAAGAGTGGGTGCATAGAAAGCAAGTTGGTGTTCTATATTTCCTAGCTGATGTTCTTGGTACTTGCTGCATCTTGTCATTTACTAAGTTTAAGTGTTTTCTCAAAACAGTAAACAAAGAAGATTGAAGAATGGCTTACTAAATAAGTAGGAATGGAAAACATCACACACTTTCATAGTTTGTTTGGCCACATAGAGAAACGAGGGAGGACAATACAACTGCAGTATGTGCGGTATGTGCAATCTGGGAAAGAGGACTCCATGTAGACATGGAATTCATCTGTAATTGACAAAAATACACATTAGGAACTCACACACAGAAGAACCCACAAAAGCACATACCACAAAGATGGCACACAAAAAGTTATGGGGGGAAATAAGTTAGGTAAGCGGTGTGGCTTAATATGAAACAAAAAGCATAGTGAATTTACCTGGGTTAATTGAATTGTTGCAAGAACCAGAGGGTATTCCAGCTACGTTCAGAGAGAATGATAATGATCTCCAGAGTCCAGAGATTCATTTACTCCCTAAAAATTGAAGTAAACAGTTAAATAGGTCAGCCCTGCATTGATTTCTTTTAGCATCTACCAACTTACATAGCTGGGATTCTGTTTTTTATTTACTGTGAGACAACAAGTATAAAGTATTAACAAGGCCGGGAGAGTATTTTTCAGTCTAGATTTGGACTAAGCTTCTAGATTTCCAAATTGTCTCATTTTTGTTTCTTTGTTGACTTTAACCTTGGGTTTAAACATGTTATGTGTTTGTTTGTGTGTTTGGTTTTCATTTTGAATAAATGTGAATGCATAATGACAAGCAATATCAAAATTGTCATCATCCTGAGTTTTCTTTCAGGTGCTTTGGTAAATATCATAAGAAGACAATGAGTGAATGAGATGGTTCAAATGACCATAAACTCCATTTCATTCATATTGTAAAACCAACATGCTTATCATAGAACATAATGACAAACTCTGCATTTATGGAAGTAACAAATAAGGAAGGGTAAAATGCAACCTCATGAAATCTAATTTTTTCATTAAAGAGGAGCACTAAAATGCAGGGCCGGGTAAAAACCAATATTAACCCCTCCTAGTATCCATGAATCGGAAGCTCTTCTAGGGCTACCCAAACAGGGGTCAAGGGAGAGCCACGTTCAATTGAAAAGCACAGGGTCCATCTGCTAACCGTCATAGAATAGCCGAAGAAATCCTTAATTTTCTATAACCAAAATCTCTGAAAATCAGAATCTGATATTAAACTAAACAAAATCCTAATAGATTGAAGAAGTCCGACGGAATAAGGATGAGAAAACCCTATCCCTTCGAGAGCTCTTCAAATCGCAAATAGGAGAAAAGAAACTTAGCTAAAAGGTGATGATTACCATTTACCAGGGTAGAGATGATACTCCATGGACGCTGCGGCCTCGGCGGCAGAAACAGGAGCAACCTAGACTCGGCGGAAGGTTTATATCCGGAGTCGCAAATAGATATCGAAGCCCATTTGGAAGCAAGGCTGGAGCAGATAAGAGCGCGTAACACATAGGCAGACGGAGGCAATAGACGGAGGTGAAAAATCAGGGACTGTAGAAACGGAAATAGGCCCAACTAACTCTCTTAGGCATTTTATAAGATAGTAAGATATATATATATATATCTAAAATATTATAATAGTGAATGATGGTTAATACAAAAAAAAAAAAATAATAATAATAATAATTAAAAAAAAAATAAAAAAAAAAAGTGAATGATGGTTAATACCTTATGGGAATAAAAATGTGTTGGTGTAATGGTGTAGCTATATAGAGTTGTACGTGATTGTAAAGCCATAGTACCGTTCTTGTTTCTTAATTGATCTTTACCTGCGGCTCTGTTAATGAAACCCCAATCCGTTAACTTCACGGTCGCACAACATCCCGTCTGTCTTTAACGTGAGGTCTATGTCTTCACTCAACATCTCCCTTACATTTCAGAATTCAGAGCATTCAAACCTACACAAGGGTTAATCAGATGGGACTAAGAATCCATCCAGTACAGAAATCTAAAGTAACGTTCCTCACGCGGCTTATATCATTGCATGTGTTCTGATAATGATTATTGATTATGGCAGGTGATTCGATGATGATGATTTCCTCTCGTGTAAGTTGATCATTCCCTTCATCTTCACTTGGCCATGTGATTCGATGATGATTTTATTTAAAGATATCATCATTCGATTCACAACTGGTGATCCCACAATCCTCCACTTCTGGACTTAGTGGATGTGTGTTATTTTTGCCTATTTGTGCCATTTATGCCTAAACCTATGTTGACATATCTTTTGCTTCTCAAAATATTTTGTCCAATTGATTTTGTGTAGTGATATTGCACAAAAAGTTATTCTGTATTGTCCCTCAAACTACCTTCCGATAAAAACAATTCCGTAAGAAGTGCAAAAAGAAAAATAAAAAGGGCAAGTTTGGATTTCATAGTTTGCTTGCTCCAGTATTCACAAGTAAGTTTTCTTAAGCTTCTTTTTCCTTGTTTCTGTTGTAAAATTACACACAAGTTGCTTTAGTGACATGTTGGAAACTGGTGACTTATCATTCTTTAAGAAATAATCAGTAGTAATCAGGATTGAAGAAGGGGAAACTTGATAATAGTTCAATTGTTGTTGTACAGAAGATAATGATTGATTTGAAGAAATAAAAGGAGATACCCAAAGGTTGTCCAGCTTAGGCTTTAGCACACGTTGTTCACCCTTGTGATTGCATTAATCTTGTTACGGTTGTCCCTTTTAACACTTCTGCTAATTATCTATTTTATTGTTACTTAATTCGATATCTTTTCCATCCTAAGATTCCTAACCTTATCAGGGTTGTCAAGGCTGCCATTTAATCTTTATCAACCACATGGAAAACAAAGAGCCATTTTAGTATGGGTGAATTTGGATCAAGTTACTAATTGTGTGGCCACTATTAAAGAAGTTATTGAAGTAATGAAATAAATAGGTTTTATTGATAGAATAAAGAAAAAAACATTTCAAAGATGCTGAAGTGGTCATCTTAAGAAATTTAAGCCAAAAAGAGAAGTACCTTCAGCCATGCTATACTTTTTACATATGTAACTAATTTATTAGTCATGATCAAATAAATTATATTTTAGTGAATGCTTTAAAAGAATTTCGGTTATGAGCCTAATAAGTTCAAAGAGTTTACTGGGCTAGCTTCCATGCAGTTACTTAGGGCCTGGTTTCAAAAAGTATAAACAGTGTATACAATTCATAATTTTTTGTTTAGATCTGGTACGTAAAGTAACTCTCAATGAAACCTTTTTCGGTTAATTACATTGGATTGTTTATTTATTAATCATCTCAATCCGCCATAATACTTATGTTGTTAGACTGGTCCCTGCCCTTCTAATTTTGAACAAAAATGTATTACCTTTTGGCATAAAAAAGTACATAGTATTTGAAGTTGATATTAATCATCAGATTGTGATTGAATCAAAACTCTTAAAGTTAAGCCGGTGCTAATAAGAATGTCTGTAATTGGACTGAAATTTTCTGGTCTCGTTTGAATTGGTCTGGCATAATCTGATACATGTTGATCTCTGGTTTGTTTAACTCTGGTCTAATTAGTCCAATTAAAAAACATCCTAATGTTCCTTTTTCTTTGTTCTTGGTTTGTTGTGTTTCAGGTTGTTGAAGTTAATCGCAATTATTTACATGGAGACTTCTACTTGAAAGGTAATGCATGCATAGAGTTTTTTTAATAAGCAGCTTATGTGCTATGTTTGAGTTGTTGAGTTCTACACAATAAACTTTTGTTGATAGCTTAGGTTTAACTTAAAGCTACTTGGATTGTTACACTACTGTGCTTGAAGCAATGCATTAAGGAACAACACATGCTTATTGCTATATATTAGTAACATTTGTTATTTTCCAGATATAGGGGTGTTTTTTTTAACTATGATATTTAGTTTTTTCCTAACAATTTTAGAGTATAAGTGTATAACCAAAGGGATTCAAAACCATATTATTGTTTACTCTTAACTAACTAACTCATACTCCCATTAAGGCTTTGTGTGGAAATTCATATATGTGTGAGAACAAGATCTTACAGAACTGCCTAAATGTTGAGTTTTCAGCCCCTAAATCTTGGAGCCATTTTGAATGACAAAACAATTCTATTTTAGCATAAAACTTCCAGATTTAAACTTCACCTATAGAGGCTCAAAACTATGTCATGGATTTATGAATATTACTTGAAACAGAGTAAAAGCATGGCCCTTGAATCTTTCTCTTATTTGATTTTACAGTGTAGTTTACCTGGAGCTTTTAGGGTTTAAATGAAGTTATTTTATATTCTACACGGCTACTAATAAGAGAGTTCTTTATCTAAAATCTAAAATATTATAAGAGTGGATTTTAGGTATAAAATATTTCAGTACTTAAAATCCATATCTAATAAATAAAATCTTATAATTGCCGATGAAGGTTAGGCTATTTTAGGGATAAAAAAATGTTGGTGTAACCATCTAGCTAAATGAGGTTGTACACTGTGTTTTAACATGTGTGCTCTTTTATTTCCGTGTAATCTAATGCCTCTGTTCCGTCTCCGTCTGTTATCTCGCTTGAGACGACCTCCCAGGTTCAAACAACCTCCCCTACTTTCGTCTCTCGGGTCATAAACCTACTATCATGCACCTGCTCCCATGCACCAGCTCCCACCCACACCCTAACCTCGGCGACCTGCTCCCATCCCTTAGTTTTTTATTTGTCCATTGTCTTCATGATACTGTGAATGTTTTGGAAAGTATTAGTGTAAGATCCTTTTATTTGGACAGATCTCATTTTATGCCTACGGATTGGGATGCATATTTTGTATTTATTTACTGGGTTGGTTCAAGTTCTTGCGAGAAAGGCTAAGACTAGGGGTGGGATCGGTCCGGTATGGGTCGGGTTTTTGCTAAACCCGGAAATTACCCGGAAGGTCTCGGGTTATGAAAATTAGGGACCGGAACAAAGCCCATTATATTCGGTCCGAGTCGGGTTTTTGGTAGCCCGGGTTCGGTCCGGGTTCGGGTTGGACCGGTTAAAGCCCGGACGTGAAATATGTCATTGTTCTTTTATATTTTAACACTTATTTTCAAATAAAATTAATCAAAAATACAAACCGCAAATACTAACACAAATATTAGTCTCCAAAATCACCAACAATTCAAATTTAATGAAGATAATTATCTTAATAATTTATGTAAGATGTATATATATAAATAATATATGTTTCTTAAAAATATTACGAAATAAATTTTATAAATAAAAAAGTTACTAGAGTTGCTATAAATATATTCTCATGGTCATCATTACGCTAAACAAATTCAACATATTTGTAGTCACTAAAAGTTACTAAATCTTTTTTTATCCACCGTGATTATAATCATATACTACCTCCGTTCTTAAATAAATGCAACATGTTGAATTTTACAATATTCACATGTTGTACTTTGACTATGTTTTATTAATTAATGTGTTAATATATTTTTATGAAAAAAATATTTTTAAATGTGTCTCATTGTAAATTTTCAAAATCTAATTTTTATACTCCCTCCGTCCCGCAAAGATGTTCCCGTTCACTATTCATTGGTCAACTTAGGTCACTCCTAATCTTTTACTTTATATATCAATTTTTTATCAAATTGAAATTTTCTTGATCAGGCTTTGTAGCGGTTTTAATGTTGTTTCTGAATATGTAAATTTTATTTACTAAAAATAATCTGAGTGTGAACAGGGATCGAGTTGCTTTATCGTCAGTCAAGCATCGTAAACCGAACAGAAACATCTTTGCGGGACGGAGGGAGTAATTTTTTTACTAATACAAAATTATATATATTAATGATCAAAGTTGTGTCTCGGCAAATGTGAAATGTTGACCGTTGCATTTATTTAAGAACGGAGGAAGTATTAGGAAATATTTTATTTATATACATATACTATATTAATTTTATATTAAAACTAATTGTTTCGGGTTTTTCGGTCCGGGCCGGGTTATAGATTTTAAGGCCCGTTAATGAGCCCGGAATTTTCGGTTCGGTCCAGGTTTTTTTAATTCGGGCCGGTTAAAAAGAAAAAACCCGGACCGGGATCATAATTTGGGTCGGTCCAGGGCCGGTTTCCGGGTTTCGGTTTGGTTTTTCCCACCCCTAGCTAAGACTAGATATACATGGAAAGGATTTGTCCTTGTCCCAAAAACTCTCAAGGAGCTGAAGGTACCGATGCTATTTTGCATTGTTTGTTTGCTTCTAGAAATTAAAGTGTTGATTTATTTATTCCACTTTAGTTTTATAATAATTGCCACAATGGAACATAAGATGGCATAAGAGAGATTTTTTTGCAGTTGATAGAAATTTCACACCTCAAGTGAGTTCCTCAAGGGTTGATTAAGTGATTATTGGCTATATTGTGTGCAAAGCTATTTCCATCGCTGAGATGTATTTCACATTTCCTGCTATCAGGTTACAGACAATGAAGATGATGTTGTGCATCAATCCAAACATTGTGCTACAAGTCAGGGTGAAAAATCAGAACTCACATTGGCTGCCAGGCATGGTATTTTGAATTTCAGTTGCCTATCAATCCTGGAACAAATTGTTCTTTTAGCTTTGCTTCTTGTTTCCCTCATACTACGTATGTGAGACCACCTTTAACAGATTATAGAAAGGAGGAAACTTTGGGGCTATTCACGAAGAATGTCATCAAACTTTTTCTCTGCACTCTAATGTGAGTTTAACAGTCTTTTAAATTCCCAAACCTTTCATTTTCTTCTTTCTCTTAGTTCTCAACCCTCATGTTGTGTTTATTGCTCTTTCTTTAGGTGGAAACAAACTGCCCGGAGGAGGCTTTGAACTTATTCCTGGTCTCCATCAATGACAAAAAGTAATGAAATATCCTTTTTCACTTTCCCGAATGGCATTGCGAATGTTCTTTCCGCAATGAAATTCATCGAGAAGGTAATAAATCAATAGTTCATATAGTTTTGCTTACATATATTAATCTTACATTCTTATGGATCAAACTGCTCATCTGTTTGACTGTTCCTTGATGAGTAGACTCAACACCCGGAAACAAGCAAGCCTGCTTTTAGATGGCTGCGGTATAAAGGCGAACCAGAAAATGTATCAGCTCACATGTCAGACCATGATTTGGGTTATTATCATCATCAATCCATTAAAAAATTTAAAGGGTGTTTGGATAGGGTGGTGGTGAAGTAACAGAGATAAACCTGATATCCCAAATCAAAAGTGAAAATGTGGATTGTGGGGCCAATTTGGATACTGGTTCAAGAACAAGTGCTTATAAGAGCTATCACTTTGGTCCTTTTTCTCCTACTGCAACTATGCCCGAAGTTGAAGATCACGAAAGTAGTCAAAGATCCAAACTAAATAGCGCCTGTGAAAGTTTGGGATCGACATATCACCCAAAATATCAAAACCAAGGTGACACATATACAAATATATTTCAACATTTTCTTGAATCTTAGTTCCTCTTTCATAGGTTTGAAAGCGCTCTGGTAATGGTGTTTCCACTTCGTTTGATTTTACACAGATGTTGCCAGGAAGAATCCTATCAATGTGCTATCTTATAGTTACATGCTATGATGCTAAGTGGTAACATACCTTGTTGTTTTGGGTGGAACGGAAGAGACTATAACAGTCCCTGTACAAATGATGATGGCCTCGTCGGTATTGATTGCATATTGTCATTGTATCAATTTGTTGAGCCCCCTTTACAGATAGAAGATTGTTTTAGGATAATTACTATGTCGAGCCCTATAGACAAAATTTTGTTCAGAAATGTTTGTCTTTTATTAATAATTAAAAATAAAGAAAACTCACAACCCCTCCTGGCCAGGTTCGTAATTATTAGGGGTGGACTGGATTTTAACTGTCTGGGAAATTTCTCAGACTAGAACTAGATCAATTTGAACTATATTGGAAAAGATTGGGACCAAATATTGATCTTACGCAAAAAAATTGTCCTTGTCGTGGGTAGGGTTGGGTATTAGGAATGGGCTCAGGTCCACCCCTTTCAAAAAGAAACAATATGAAACAAAAGGAAACAAAAAGAAACACAACAAAAACAAACAATAAAGTTATATATTTATTTATTGAATATATACTCCGTATATTTTTTTAGTTTTTACATATTTTGGTTCCTAGAATAATACTCCCTCAGTCCCATTTTGTAAGATATCTTTCCTATTTACTTGGTCAACACAAATCACTCTTAATCTCTTACTTTATATATCAAATTGTTTTCAAATGTTATCTTGATCGATCATCTCTACCTTTTGATTGTTGATAGTTTGTAGGATGAGATGTGCCAGAGGGTGTTATTATGGTCTGTAATTGAGTATCCTTGAGTAAAGTTTATTGCCTATTACATTATTGCTCAATAATTTAGTTGCTCTTACAAAGTTTTCTAATAAATTAGAGAGTTTAGAGAGTAATCATGAAAAGTAGAGAGAAATGGAAGTATGATATTTATGTTTATATGGACTAAAGAGTACGGAAAGTATCTACAGTTTTAGAGTCGAGCAACTAAAAATAAGAATGGATAATTAAAATTGAACAAAGAGATTCATATTTTTCCTTGATTTGGGAAAATCAAGGATTTGTTTGGCAGATTTCATTCTTTTGATTCTCAAATTGATTTGTTTGGCACATTTAATTCTTTTGATTCTCAATGTTGAAAACATACAGCTTCAAGGAGGAGCATATGAAAGATTTAATTAACAAGTAACCTGGTTTTCATAGATATATGGAAGGATGAGACTTAGACAACAATTTCCTTTGAACAACTTAATTGTCCAAAATAATGAAGTAAAAGAAATGTGTGGTGATGAATTTTTTTCCCGAGAAAACCCAAGCAACCTGTTCTTGATGCTGTCGCCACTAAAGCCTAGGAAGTCTGTAAGAATTATTGGACCCGGAGGAACCTTGCAGATTGTGCAGTAATTGTTGAAGAACTCATGTTTGTATTCTTATAAAGTGAAACTACATTTACTTTAGGTAGGATACTATGGATGGGAAAGCAGATATTTATGTATGAAGTTTGTTTGTAATTTCAAACATATCAATTATGCTAACTAATAGTGCTTCTTCATTCGTTTAATCATTCTAGATTAGCATTATTGGGCATTTTCATCTCGCGCATCGCGCGTCGTAAAACCAGCACACACACACACACACACACACACACACACACACACACACACACACACGAGTATAGGATTATTCCTGTCCGGAAATTCCGGACAGGAGCCCCGTTCGACCTCCTCCATTTGGGGGCCTTCCCGATGATATTTTTTGCTCAAATATTTTGTCTATGTTCCTCATCAAGTCTAGTTTATCCATAACAAATTTCAGCCAAAAATTCAACCGGGAAAGTTGTCACATGATTTTTGCAAGTTAACTGGTCCGGAATATGTATTTTCCGGACCAGTTAACTTGCAAAAATTATTTTACGACCATCCCGGTTGAATATTTTGCTGAAATTTGGTATGGATGAACTAGATTTACATGCAAATCAAAATAATTTTGATTTGCATGTACAAGGAGACTAGATTTGCATGTAGAAATTATTATTTCACTTAATTTGAGTACCTACTATAGGAGTGTTTGGGATTACTTTTAAAAAGTGCTTTTTAGCTTTTAGTTTAAAAAAAGTTGAAAAAAGTGTTTTCATATGACAGCTTCTGCTTAAATTAATCACTTAAAAGCTAAAAGCTGGAAGCAGGTAGAAGGGTGCTTTAAACTGCTTCTCACTTTTTCTATTACAAAAAAAGTACTTATTTTACCAAACACTACCAACTTTTACTTTTTCAGAATCACTTTTTTCTCAAACACTACCAACTTTTACTATTAATCACTTTTCCCAAATTCACTTTAAAAAATCACTTTTTTAAATTTGAAGCAATTGCAAACACTCCCTATATTTCATTTGGCAATACTTCATTTTCATGTGCCTCTAGAATTGAATTGTCCAATCTACAATCTAAAGCTAGTCTAAAAAATGGACCGGAAGTGCCTGGCCAAATGACCAGTCACGGGTCAACTCAAACTTTGCAAGCCAATCCGGTCAATGTCGAGAAAACCAACCAACATTTACAAAAATTTATCAAAATAAACAAGTAATTACATATGTAATTAAAACTAAAAAAAATCTTTATAGTAATCAAATAATTGCAATACTTAGTAAGCATTTAAAATTTTAAATTAATCTCTCAACATTCCAAAATATAATTTTAATCCTATTAAAATCAATAATGTTACTCCCTCCGTCCCAATATAAAAGGCACACTTTCCTTTTCGGTCTGTCCCAATATAAAATGAACATTTCCCTTTTTGGCAAACAAAACAGTGCAAAACAGTGCCAAACAGTGCCAAACAGTGTCCAAACATTGCCAAACAGTGTCTAAACAGTGCCAAACAGTGTTCAAACAGTGTTCACCCTTAAAAACTCCCCAAACGCAAATGTACCTTTTATATTGGGACGGAGGGAGTATTTGTTTTGTAAATTTACAATATATTTTTATATGATTTCATTACTAAAAGTTATGGAGTATACACATGCATCACATTTTTTTTCTTTTTATGATATTGGGTTGCAAATTTTATTAGATTTAAAAACATGAAATGTCATAAAACATAATATTATGTTTGGAAAACACCCAAAACTGGATTTTCCAGTCCGGGTCCGGACCAATTTTTCCCATGTTGACTGGGGTTTTCCTTTTTACCCATTTCCGATTTTTTACTAATAGGACAACTTTTTGGTCTGGGTCTACCCGGCCGATTTGGGTCAGTTTTTTAAAGGGTAATTTGAGTTTGCATCCCATTTTATTGTCCAAATTGGACTGCACCCCATTTTTGAAATTTTTTGTTTTTGCCCCTCAACCGCATATGAAAAGACAAAAATGAGGTGCAAATTGGTATTAGTGTATGTATTAGTAAGATTAATTTATCGAGATAGGACTAAAAGTTAAATATGCTTGAAAGTATAAAAATAAGGCCATGATGTTTGCGCTTCATCTAATACGAATAAAATGAGGCTGAATGCCAAAACTGCACATTTTTATTGTTTAAAAAATCCCTCATTTCAATTTTATGGAGCAGCTGGACTCGTTGGCATGCCAATTTTCTTGAACAGATGAATTGAAATAATGTAATCTTGACTAGTTATAAAAATTTCAACTTCATTGCATATGTACAAAAAAAGACATCTCGATTGTAGCACGGGAATAAATTTAAACAGGGGTATGTTAGCTTTTGCACAACTGTGGCAAAAACATTGAATAGAAGCATATTAGTCCCAAAATGAGAATAAAATACAGACACTCCTATTGTAGCATTATAAGTATGATGATGATTCGGTCTTATATGGGGCCATTTTTTCGTTAGGTTGTGTAGTGGTTTCTTTGTTGCGCTTTGATATGCTACTGTACACATGTATATTTTTTCAGTGATATGCATATGTGATGGGTGAAAAAGTATAAAAAATAACATAGAGAAAAACCAGAGACATTCATATGATTCAAGATTTACAAATTCATTTCTGTCAAAATTTTGTGAATAGGACGTCTCAACCTTGACAAGTTGTATGCATTCACGCCGATATACAAACGCAATCAGAAAGTGGCAGATAGATGAGGAAGCTGGATTCACCAAGATGGGATTGGATGTCTTATCCGAGGTTGGAGAGCGCGTCCAATCGGAAGAAAGAGTCGCTACGCCTTTTGGACACACGATAGGAAGCGCACAGAGTTTCGCATGGAGCAATACATCTACTCTCGTGCACTGTTGCCGCCATCGCATAGTCTACGGGTGTGTAATTTTGATTTCATTACATATAGTTGAATTTTGTAATATTAATGCATTAATCAAATCCAACTGTCTTAATGTTTCAGAGCCATGATGTTGCATTGGTGGTAATAACCCGACAACAACAATGACAAAGTGCGTATCTTAGCCTCTATTTTTTTATGTCATTTAATATAATATATTTATGTTATTTATAATTGTAATAGATATCTTTTTTACGGACCAATTCTATGGCCGAACATATGAACGAAGAAAGCATAGGGGGGCCGAGAAGATTAATGACCAACGTGGCTAAGAGAAAAGAAATAAGAAGGCAGTTAGAGTCAGATTAATATTAGTATTTAATTAGTCCTACTTGAATTAGTATTCATTTATTTAAGTTATATTAGAATAGCAACTTAGTTTCCTAATTGTTTTAGGAAACCCTTTAGCAACTTAGTTTCCTATTTGTTTTAGGAAACCCTTTATCTATTTAAGGGGATCCCAGCCACTTTAATAAACAGCTTTTTGGTTAATTAATCTTGAGATCTCTTGACTAGGTCGGAGATCGATAATTATCTATTAAGCCTCTATTTCAGTTCATCTATTCCTCATCAATTAAAAATAGCTCCAGGAATATCATCTTTTACCGGTGGTAAATCCCGTTCACGTCCTTGGACGAGATCTCTAACTCACGCACTTAACAACTTGGTATCAGATTCTGGGACGATGGGAACCGAGACTCCTACTGCTGATTCACTCAAAACCATGATCGAGAGTATCAATAATCGGCAACTCACGGTGGAACAAACCTTGGCCAATCTGCAGACAGCTATGGCGCACCTGGCCACCCTTCCGGCCGCCATGGAGACACTCGCTTCAACGGTGCAGAAATTAACTGGCGAATCCTCATCCATCCCCTCCCAGTTCGACCGCAGGAGAGAGGCAGACCATCCCCGCCGTGATGCTGAAGATTCTTTAGTTCCCAGGTTCTCGAAAATTGATTTCCCACAGTATGATGGGAAAAGTGATCCCCTCTCCTGGTTAAAACGCTGTGAGAGCTTCTTTATTCAACAACGCACACCGGCTCCCGCTAGGGTGAGTTTGGCAACTTTCCACATGATTGGAACCGCACAACTGTGGGCTAATCAGTTGGATACTGGAACTTCCATTATCTCTTGGACCGAATTCTACAATCGTTGCACTAAACGTTTTGGGCCGCCGAGTAGCACAAATCCTGAAGGCGATCTGGCCAAACTACGCCAGACTGGCGATCTGGAAAATTATATCGAGACATTCCAACAGATGTTGGCTCGAACAGTGGGAATTTCTGCCCGTATGCAAGTAAAAATATTCACCGCGGGACTGCGCGAGGTTGTACGCATGGAGGTTGAATACCAGGATCCTCTTGACTTGGATTCTGCTATGATGTTGTCCAGGGCTGTGGAGCGCAAGTACAGTATAGGCCATTCTTCGGTTGCACTTCCAATACGTCCCCAATCAGCTGCCCGTTCGGAATCAGTACTTGCTCCTGCAGATTCCAATTTACCTCGGCGCACCTCCACTCCACACTTCAAAAAAATTTCTCGGGCAGAAGCTGCTGTTCGCCGGGAAAAGGGGCTTTGTTATAACTGTGACGATCCTTGGGTTCGCGGCCACCAATGCAAAAAATTATTTTTTATTGACATTATAGAAGATGACCAATCCGAAGAGCAGTTTGAGCCAGCTCTCTCTCTTCATGCTATGACTGGAATAGGCTCCACTTCTACAATGCAATTAGCCGCCACCCTTAATAATATACCCATCACTGTTCTAGTGGACTCAGGCAGTACCCATAATTTTCTCCATCAAAGACTAGCTCCTGCCAATAACCCTTCACTGCACCAGAAATCTTCTCTTCATGTTCTAGTAGCTAACGGAGATCGGGTACCTATTTTGGGTACATGTCCCCGACTCGACTTCTTAGTAGACGGACGCAGATTTACAGCCGACTTTTATGTTCTACCGCTGACCGGGTTTGACATGATATTAGGCGTTCAGTGGCTCCGCAATCTTGGCGCCATTTAATGGAATTTTTCACGCCTTGTCATGCGATTTAAATGGCAGAACACGCTCGTGGAATGGCATGGTCATGCTCGCACCCAGACGCTTCAGGCCCACATGATTACCACGACATCTCACAAATTGGAAAGCCTCCTGGAGCAATTTGAAGATATTTTCCGAGTGCCATCCTGACTGCCACCTACACGTACATGTGATCATAAGATCACTTTGTTTCCAGGCACTAGTCCGGTTGTTGTTCGACCTTACCGTTATCCCTATTTCCAAAAAGACGAAATTGAGCGGCAATGTTCTGAGATGCTCCAGCAAGGTATCATTCGGCCAAGTCGATCTCCATTCTCCTCACCAGTCCTTCTTGTTAAAAAGGCTGAGGGCACATGGAGGTTTTGTGTTGACTATAGAGAACTCAATTCCCGAACCGTTAAAGACAAGTTTCCGATTCCTGTCATCGACGAGTTACTGGACGAACTTCATGGATCCAAATTCTTTACCAAACTTGACTTGCGTTCGGGCTACCATCAGATCCGCATGGCAGAAGAGGATATTGAAAAGACGGCTTTCCGAACTCATCACGGTCACTTTGAATTCTTAGTCATGCCATTTGGACTCACCAACGCACCATCAACGTTTCAAAGCTTAATGAACGACATCTTTGCCCCATACCTTCGCAAATTTGTCCTCGTTTTCTTTGATGACATACTCATTTATAATAAGTCATGGGTAGAACATGTTTATCATGTCCGCGTGGTACTGGAGACCTTGCGCACTCATGGTCTGTCCTTAAAAAAATCCAAATGCAGTTTTGGGGCACCACAAGTCCAATATCTCGGTCATATCATCCATAGCAAAGGCGTTGAGGCGGATCCAACCAAAATTCAGGCTATCATGGAATGGCCGACACCCCAATCAGTTACGGCTTTACGCGGTTTTTTGGGCCTGGCAGGTTATTACCGCAAATTTATTCATCATTATGGTGACATTGCCGGACCACTTACACAATTACTGAAGAAGAGTGCCTTCTCCTGGACAGATACAGCCGAACAAGCATTCAACGAGCTCAAATTGCGCCTTTCATCAGCCCCGGTTCTCCAATTACCTAACTTTGACAAAGAATTTCTCGTAGAATGTGATGCATCGGGATCTGGCTTTGGGGCCGTATTACAACAAGAAGGCCATCCCATCGCATATTTTTGTCGCAAGATTGCTGCCCGCCATGTTAAGCTTGCAGCTTATGAACGAGAGCTGATCGGGTTTGCCAAAGCAGTCACCCATTGGCGACCCTATTTATGGGGATCTGAATTCCTTATTCGAACTGATCATTCAAGCTTGAAACATTTACTGGATCAGCGACTTACTACGTCTCCGCAGCAACATTGGCTAAGCAAATTAATGGGCTTTAATTTCCGAGTCGAATATAAACCAGGACGCTTCAACACTGTCGCGGATGCTTTGTCTCGACAACATGAAGAGGTTATGCAACTGGCAGCACTCACAATTCCTTTCAATACTCTCCTCAGTGAAATCCGGTCTGAACAAGCTGTTTCCCCAACTATGAAAACGATTCGTCAGGAAATCCAGGAGGGAAAACGAGGGCCAGATTGGGAACTCCGAGACGGCTTAATTTATCACCGCTTCAAACTCTATCTGTTAGATACATTTGAAGTAGTTCAGACATTGCTCTCGGTATTTCATAACATGGCTCATGAAGGTGTTGAAAAAACTCTTCAACGACTACGACGGGAGTTTTATTGGACTGGTATGAAGACCACGGTAACCAACTTTGTTCAGGATTGCCAGACATGTCAAAAGCAAAAATGGTTAACATTACAACCGGCTGGCTTATTGCAACCTTTGCCCATTCCACATCACATTTGGGCAGATATTTCCATGGATTTTATTGAGAGCTTACCCAAGGTCCGGAGTAAATCTGTCATTCTGGTTGTTGTTGACAGACTCTCTAAAGCCGCTCATTTTATCCCTTTAGCTCACCCATATACGGCAGTTTCCGTGGCTAGCATATTCTTTTCTGAAATTTTCCGTCTTCATGGGCTACCGGAATCCATTGTCTCTGATCGTGACAAAATTTTTATGAGCACTTTCTGGCGCGAGTTATTTCGGCTATCTGGTACCAAACTTGTTTATTCTTCCGCCTACCACCCACAAACAGATGGTCAAACAGAGGTGGTTAACCGCACGGTAGGGGTATTTTTACGTTGTATCACGAGTGATTATCCCAAGGAATGGGTTCGTTGGCTGCCTTGGGTGGAGTATTGTTACAATACATCCTACCATTCATCTCTAGGGGACACGCCATTTCGCATGGTTTATGGCAGGGAACCACCGCGGATGCTCTCCTATATCCCTGGAACAGCCAAAGTGGAAGGCGTTGATCGGGAGTTAATTGATCGGGACGATCTTCTCAAGCGCGCTCGTGACAGATTGGCTCAGGCACAACAGAGAATGAAAAGTCAGTTTGATAAAGGCCACCGCGACCTCTCTTTTGAACCAGGGACTTGGGTTTGGCTCCGTTTACAGCCATATCGTCAGGTCACAGTAGGACGGGGCAATTCCAAACTGTTGCAAAAATATTTTGGTCCATTTCAGGTCCTGGAACGCATTGGCCAGACTGCTTACAAGCTGCAATTGCCCGCAGATGCTCGTATACATAATGTTTTTCACGTATCCCTTCTCAAGCCACATCAAGGACCTTCTCCCGCATCAATGGGCAGTCTTCCTCCAGCACCTCGCAATCTGGAAACCGCAATTCCCAAGGCAGTTCTTCGCAGCAGGTTTTTAAATGGCAGCTGGGAGCTTTTAGTTCAATGGCAGGGGCAGCAAGTAGATGAGGCCACATGGGAACCACTCGATTCCTTCCAGAAGAGATACCCTGAGTTCAAGCTTGAGGACAAGCTCTTGGTCCAGGGGGGGAGTGATGTTACGGACCAATTCTATGGCCGAACATATGAACGAAGAAAGCATAGGGGGGCCGAGAAGATTAATGACCAACGTGGCTAAGAGAAAAGAAATAAGAAGGCAGTTAGAGTCAGATTAATATTAGTATTTAATTAGTCCTACTTGAATTAGTATTCATTTATTTAAGTTATATTAGAATAGCAACTTAGTTTCCTAATTGTTTTAGGAAACCCTTTAGCAACTTAGTTTCCTATTTGTTTTAGGAAACCCTTTATCTATTTAAGGGGATCCCAGCCACTTTAATAAACAGCTTTTTGGTTAATTAATCTTGAGATCTCTTGACTAGGTCGGAGATCGATAATTATCTATTAAGCCTCTATTTCAGTTCATCTATTCCTCATCAATTAAAAATAGCTCCAGGAATATCATCTTTTACCGGTGGTAAATCCCGTTCACGTCCTTGGACGAGATCTCTAATTCACGCACTTAACAATCTTGCGGACTGACAAAAAAAGGTATCTTGTGGAAAAAGTAAGCCAAACAAATACCCTAAAACTGTGCAATGCAGAATATGAGCAAATCTATCATAGTATGCCTTGATTTTGCATTAAAAGCCCCGACTCCGTTGATCTCTCTTGGAATGTTTTAAAGTATTCATAAATGGTTTTGAATTGTTGTCCCCTCACATACAGTCGAGAATTCGTTTAGTTTCTGTTAATTGTTTAGTAACAACCTCAAAATACATCTACATTTGGTTTTGAAGCTTGGGGTTCCATGAGGTTGACTAGATATCAAACCATTTTTTGCTTCAGCTGTATTGGGTACATAGAGTTCAAACTGATGCTTTTTTTTTGACATTTTTGTTCTACTTCCTGGGGTCTAAACAAGTTGTTATTTCCTGTGTTTTCCGGGTAATTCCATCTTTCATTGTTATTCTTGTTTCCATTTGGAAAGGTTGTGATTGATGACCAATTAGGGAGTGTTTGCAACTGCTTAAAAAAAAACACTTCTCAGTTTTTGGCTTTAAAAAGCACTTATTTACCAAACACTACCAATTTTTACTTTTTCTCGGCTTGCGTGTAAAAAGTGCTTTTCCCTTTTCTATTACACAAAAAGCACTTATTTTACCAAACACTACCAACTTTTACTTTTCAAAATCACTTTTTTCTCAAACACTATCAACTTTTACTACTAATCATTTTTTCCTTACATCTCCAAAAGTGCTTTTTTTTAAGCAGAAGCACTTGCAAACACTCCCTTAAACATCCATTTGAAACAAATTTGGAAGGATTATTGTTAGGGACCTACTTAGAAATAATAATAAATAGAATAGTTGGTTAATAGCGTTTCTGTTATTAGCTATTAACTATAGTTGGGTGAGCTGTAGGTCTATAAATAAATAGAAGAAAGATGATAAGAAGAGTAGGCTGATATTGAATTGTAAACTGTATGCTAGTGGTTGCCTAAGGCCAATCGGCCATTGTTGCCTATTGTTGAATAAGAGTTGCCTTTGAGTTCTAGAACTCTTTTCTGTATATCGGTTAGATATTCTACAGGAATCTAACATATATTCTCTGATACCAATGATACCAGTCAGGTTATCTGATACCAAAATTTTCTTTTATTATTTGGTTGGGACTTGGAAACAGACTAGCTACATCTGATAACCTTTTGTATATTGACATGGATAGAACATGTTGCTTTTCTAAAGAATCACATGGAGTCTGTTAATCATTTGTTCTTTAACTGGAGCAGCATGGTTGGAGATACAAAAGTGGCTGAAATTCAAGAGAGATGTGCATCAAATACTATAGAGGTACAAGGATGAGAAGTAAGGTGATCCGGCTATTTCTTTGTTGTGCTGTTTACTCTATTTGGAAAGCTAGGAATGATCATATTTTTGCTCAAAAAACAGTTACTATTGAAGGCCTTTTGGTTCAGATTAGACTACTTATATATCGGGTTTTGTTTAGACTATATCCCACGAACATGATTGATTTCTAACACATGAACTTTGGACATTTTTGCTCTGTGATTTATTGGTAGTTTTGCTGAACATAGGCTTGTCTATGCATCAGTTGAGAAGGGGTATGTCCCTTGTATATTTTAATTATCTTCTTTATTTTATATAATTTACCTTCCTATCGAAAAAAACAGCCATTCGTCCACATACTCATCATATTTCCTTTTGTTTCTAAGAGCATCTCTAATGCTCCACTTTCAACATTGAAAAATAATTGACACATGACAAAAAATGTATGGAATGTCAAGCCACATAAGATTAAAGTGGAAGTATTATAAATTGAAAGTTTAAAATCTTCTCCAATGCAATTTAAAAGACTGAAGTTTCGTAGATAGAAAACTTTAACAACTGCCTAAGCCACTAAAATGGATAAAAATGATATCCCTATTTGCCGGCTCTTCAAGAAATGCGGACCACTCATTTTCAGTTTTAACGAAAAATGCTGACTCATCTTTGTAAATAGCTTTTGAAAACCAGAAAGTGGACTCGACACTTTCACTAACACGTACACACAACAGCACCTCATAAAGACAACATTGGAGGAGGTTTTTTAATACGGCATTATGTGGCGTTCATTTTTTAATGTGGAAAGTGAAGCATTGGAGATGCTCTAAGGTATAGGCCATAGGGTGATCAAATTACCGAATAAATCGACATAACCGAATTAAATCAAAACATTGGTTTTGGTTATCGATTGTCACATTTATTAATCCATTGATTATTCGATTATTACTTGATTAGTTGATTTGTAAACTTCTGTTTCAGTTGGTTACCAATAACAGATCAACAAAACAACTATTTGTAATATATATAAAAAAAAAAATACAACTCTTTGTACTTCAAAATTAGCCCAAAATAGTTATGGCCTAGCACACCTGCTCTTAATAATTAATAACCAAATCGAAATTTAATTAAATGAACTAAGTATTATCCTACCTAAACTTTGGGGACATTTTCGTAACTCTATTTCCGTGTTTCGCCTTATCTTCTAAAGTTCTTTCTCCATCGGCAGTTAGGCCCATCACTCTGGAAATATCCGACCACTTCTTGACCTTCTGCCTAACTGCTTTCATCATTTTACTTCTCCACGGGAAGAAGTAATTTTGAATCGTTTCTCATATGGTAAGTTATGTATACTCATTTGGTACTGTTGTTTTGCTCATTTTAAAATGTCATGTCAATGCATATTCCAAAAGCACTATATTACATTAAGTTTACATAGAAGTTGATTATAGTTGCGGGAGCACTACATTGAGCATTTTTATAATACTCAATAGAGGATGTTTGAGTTCAATAAAAATGTCTCAATGCTCAACTAAAAAACTTATAACTTTCATATTAATGCTCATTTTGTAAATTACGTGTGCTCAATTGGTACTTCTATTATGCTCATTTTAAAAATGTCATAACAATACATATTCCAAAAGTACCATATTACATTATATTCGTATATTAAAATTCATAGGAATTGGTTATAGATATAATATAATGAGTTTTTATAAAAGAAAAAATAAGAAAAAGAAAGTCAATTACGATATATGAAGTTGATTCACAATACTCATTATTGGACTCTTAATGCTCAGTAGAATACGTTTGATGCTCATTAGTTGTGTGCTAATTCTCATCTAACAAAAACCGAGATTTTCACTGAAATTACGAAAATGTCACCGTTTTTTTTGTTGTGATATCAACTTTCTTGTAATAACATGGTACTCATTATCAGACACTTAATACTCATTAAAATTGTACTATTGCTCATTATTAGTACACTAATGCTCATTTAACAGAAACCGCATTTTCACATTAGTTGCAAAAATTCCACCAAATTATTTTGCTATTTTTCCCTTGGGCTTGTTACTGGGCCGGCTGTACGGTACTCACCGTACAGCTGGATGTACCATATACCTACTCGATTTGGGTGGTAATTTCAATCGCTTCATATCGAAGAGGCTAACACTAAATTTATACGAAGCACATGGTGTATGTCGGTATGATATTTATGATGTTGGTTCCTCTATTACCCCATTTTTGTGAATGGTGAGTTGCACGTACATTTATTTTGAGAAAGTTTGGAACTAATTATGCTTCTGCTTCTTTTTTAAAACAGAAGCAGAATCAGAATCAGTTATGAGAAGTTGGTATCCCATACCTTCTAAAAAAACTGATTCTGGGAGTAAATTAGAGCATCGGAAGTGCTTCTGAAATTTCACCCAAACACTCCAGCTTCAGATTCTGCTATCTGGGATTAAAACTTATTTTTATTTTAAGGGAGGTGCTTTAGAATTCAAATAATTACATATTTTAAATAAGCAATAAAAAACAATAAGGGAGTTGTTTCCTAATTACATACTACGGAATATAGTGTACCAGACTCAGACCCGCTAAGTGAACAAGAGACGCAGACCCGGACCCGTTTACCCGTCGGGTCTGAAATTTTGGACCCGGACCCGGACCCAACGAGTCTCGGATCTGGGTCGGGTAGATCCGCTAAAAATGAAACATAGGGCAATTGCACAAACTAGCAAAGCTTAATCAACAATATCCTAAGCTTTAAGCTTGCATCTTTCTGGAGGACCATCTCAAAATCAGCCATGGATATGTTAGATATTAGGATTTATGTCACTGGCTTTGCCTACCGACTTACCGAGCCCATAAAGTCCATAAGGGTTAGTTGGAGTATGATATTGATTATTGAGCACTAGTTTTAAAAAGTTTTTGTAAATACTAAGCCCACTACCGTAAGGGTAATACTGAATTAGTTTGACTATAGATACTGGTCACTTTATTTTAGGCTTTTAGCTACGCATGTATTATGGAAATACAAAGTCCTATATTACTATATTAGGAGTAGGCATTATATATTGTACGAAGTATATATTAATAAGTCTAAACGGGTACGGGTCCTTAACGGGTTAGAATCATGTGTACCATATCCGACCCGTTTATATAAAATACTAACGGGTCCGGGTTAGCGTAAACGAAATAAAATATAGACTCATACCCGTTAAAAAAACCCGGGTCCGGGTCCCGTCCGGGTCTAGACCCGGCCCATTGACAGATCTTATTGATACCACCGGTCCACCGCTGGGAAAACTTGGTGGGTGCGCCTAGCAATTTTGGTGGCACGTCGAGGAGGCCCTGTAGGAAATGAGACAATAAAAGTGGAGGGCAGGGAGCATATAATAATTTGTAGAAAGCGGAATTCAGGCGACCTAGGTTTTTGACGATCCTTTCAATCGAATTCCTACTCACTGGTCAGGATAGCAATGGCTGAGGCGGAGGCAAGGAGAGCGACGGCTGAGGCAGGAATAGCGAAGGCTGATGCGGAGGCAAGGATTGCGAGGGCTGATGCGGAGGCAAGGATTTCCACGGCTGAGGCACAGGCTAAAATTCCTGCTTGGGAGGACGGCGTTGACGAGATAACGGTGTTGTATAGAATTTCCAAGGATGATGTACTCTTGAAGACAGACGAGTGCTGGCCTGCATTTGATAGGTCTTTCCCAAAAAGAATAGCTAAAGTTTATAACAACCCTCATCCGAGATTTTTTTCGCCCCAATTTCCCCGACTCAAGAACATTTACGAGATCGACCCCGAGAAGCTTTCTGGTTATCTTTTTGCAGTATCCACTATTTTTTTCCTAATCAATCAAATAAGCTAAGTGGCATCCTTTTTTGCAGATGAATTTGGTGAGCCTACGGAGAAGACATGGCACTTTATCACTTTACACTCAAATGGTTTCTTCAAGTTACCAACTTTGGAAGTTGTTGGAGGCATTGGATACTGGAAGGTCCTAAGAGAAACTGATGGGATGAAGTATTTCCAGTACTACCGGGGGAAATATCCGGACGGCGTACAGACTGATTGGTTGATGGATATGGAAAAACTTCCTGCACCCCCGGTAAGCCCCCCAACTACTGTTTATAGCATTATGCATTTCAAATTGAATAAATTGACAAAAAACTTATTACTTTACCCACTTTTCGCCTTTGCTTGTGCTCTTGAGAAAGTGATTTAATCGATCGAAATAGTTGGTGGTTCCGGTAAAGAGAAGTGGCTTTTTAAAAAAAAGTTTTATTCAACTACGTAGTATTTAGTGAAGAAAACAATATTTTCATTTCCTTAAAGCAGGGTAGTCGATAGCGCAATTGGCGATTGCCATTTGTCGCCAATGGCGTTTTAGGGGCTCCTCACTACAAAACATCGCTATGGTGTCAACAATACCTGGGATTACCTGAGTTATTGCCAGAACCTTGCCTTCTCCCATCACCATCGCCTGTGCTATAAGTGCCATTTCAGAAGTGCCACTGTTTGACGATTGTTTATAATGTTTTTTAAGAGGCCCAACTTAATTAGAGCCTTAGGTGTACGTGTGTTAACTCATCAGTCCAGGGAAAACTACTTTTTTAAACCCAGATGACTAAGGATGTTCTAACTTGAACTTAGTTTAGTTTCAGACCAGTTCAAACTAGACCAAATTTCGATAGTTATAAAATAAACAAAGATCAAACATTTACGAGACCATTTAAGGGACCAACTCAGACCATACCTAATTTTTTTTAGTTCAAGTAAAAACCTAGGAAGCACGGAAACGCCAACCAGGCTGAGGTTTCCGTCCCGGAAACGTTTCGGAAACGCGAAACGCCGGGAAACGGCAGGAAACGGCTAGGAAACGATGGGAAACGTTTCTGCGGTCGTGGGCTTTTGGGCCTGAAGCTGGAAACGTTTCGGAAACGTGATTTGCAGTGGGCCGACACATTTCTTGTAGTTTTTTTTTTAAAATCTGGGTCGGTCAAATGGGTCAATCAATCGTACTCCGGTACTCCCTATCGGCAGACTGATAGTCTAAAACAGCACCTGCGAAACTGGGAGTGTGAAGTCTGCTACCAACTTGCGAATCCTCGACGGGAAGAAGAAGCAAGAGGCAACGTTCTCACGCTCGCATGATGCAGAATAGGCGATTCCGATTTTCGACTTGGAGTGTTGGTCTGCTGGACGGAGTGGCCGGCTGAAGTTGGTGAGGCATCTGCTTTCTGCTGGTTTGCTCTTTGCTGTACGGTGCGTATTTGGGGATTTGGGTGGGGCTTGTTTCCTACTCCGTATTTCTTGCTGGTCTTATTTAATGGGCCGAATTTGGTAAAACATTTGCTTTTTCTTTTTATTTATTATGTATGTGGATTGTACATTACCTATACATTACTACGTAGTAAAATATAGATAATGTACATTTTGTAAACATTACCTATATATTAGTAAAATTTGATGGACGTAAACATTACCTATGTATTAGTAAAATTTTAATTTTTAGTTCGCCGTTTCCTTGCCGTACCCGTATCTTGATATTTTGACATTAGAGTTTCCCCGTCCCCGTTTCCGTCCCCGTTTCCGTTTCCGTTTCCGTACCGGTGCTACTTAGGCCGTACCCGTATCTTGATATTTTGACATTAGAGTTTCCCCGTCCCCGTTTCCGTTTCCGTACTGGTGCTACTTAGGTAAAAACGTTCTAAGATCGTCTCACGTGTGCGTGAGTCTTATCGGCAACGAGAATTGCGGGCTAACGGCTAATAACATCAAAGAATAATAACGGGGGCTGTAACTCTGTAAGAGATCTGAATGGCCAGTTACCACCCAATGCCCACTCGACGACCGTCCAGAGCTCTCTTGACTACCGCCCAGCGACCAGCAACCACCTGCGCGGAAACCACGACCACCCAACAATCTCTAACATTACAACTCGGGGCTGTGCTTCCACAAAGAAAAGACACCGTCACACAGGTAACTATTACTTTTTTCCAGCTATTTTGTGTGTAAGTCTATAACTGAATACACACACACATGCTTCTAATCCTTATATAAAATTGTGTATTATGTATATGTTCTACACACATATATGATGTACTTTATGTCTTATGTACTCCGTATGTCGTTATACTTAAAATGTATGTTGTACTATTGTGCATGTAAGTATGCTATGAATATATATGCTTTATATTACATACTTACGGAGTATTTTATAATGTATGTTAGGTGCATGTATACTGTATCTTAGAGGAATGATCATGTACATATGGATGTACGGGGGCTCCGTACGGACAAAGCCATTAGAGGCCCTTCCGGGTGGAATTTTTTGATGAAATTTTTTGAGCATGTTCTTCATCAAGTCTAGTTTATCCATACCAAATTTCAGCTCAAAATTCGATCGGGAAGGCAGTCAAATAAATTCTTGAAATATATAGCGCATTCTGCGCACATATAATGTGCAGTATATTTCAAGAATTTATTTGACTGCCTTCCCGATCGAATTTTGAGATGAAATTTAGTATGAATAAACTAGATTTGATGAAGAACATGCTCAAAAAATTTCATCAAAAAATTCCACCCGGAAGGGCCTCTAATGGCTTTGTCCGTACGGAGCCCCCCGTACATCCATATGTACAGGAACAGCCCTCCTATATCATATATTGCTATTTATATTATTATATTATGTATATTATCACCATCTAGATTGGAGCCAAAGATTGACAATTTTTTGGCTTAGGAATATGATGAAGTGAAGCACAATGACTCACTAAACTGTTTGCGCTTCTTTGTTATTAAGCAGTAGTCACATTCATGCAATTTTTGACGTGATTTTCACAATGGATCATCCAGAAACAGTGTCTCTGTTCTTTTAGTACAGGGGTATGGTTGTGTACATCCTACCTCCCCTTTCCACACTGTAGGTGGGAGCCTTTGTGGCACTGGGGTAATGATGATGGTGATTATTGTTTTGTGTATAAGTGACTAATTGTATAAGAATACTGTATATTTTGTTTATTGAAATATGTATAATAGATTTATAGTATTAATTTGATGTCAGTTTTATCACTTCATTTTTCTGTACTTTTGTGTTAGTTTTAAACTTTTATGCGTAGTATCATTTAGGCTTATGACAGTGTTTTAGAGTTTTAGTGTTATGTCTGTTTTATGTTTGGTTAATGTTTTTTTGTTTAGTTTGACAATATATTTAGTTAGGTACAGTGTGTCGAGTACTCCAGTTTTATTTTTAAGGTTTTATGTTTGAATAATGCTTTGTGTTTGATTAATGTGATTTGTTTAGTTTTACAGTATATTTGTTATTCAGTTACTGTGTTGACAATTTGATGTTTTCATTTCTCAGAATGTCAAGTGTGTATGCATGGGAGCATTGTCAAAGGCTGAAGCACAAGGGTTTTTGGTGCTTTGGAATGCAACTTCTATTGACATGCAACTTGTAGAAGCGAGTCACTGCAACACTAGGTTAATTTGACTTGGTCCTTGCAGATAAGAAAACAGCCCTCCAAGCTTTAAATTCACTTTCTGCAAGACATGAATTTGTTATGGTTATTAAATTGGTTTGATTTCAATATCTTTTAGTACTATTATGGTTGCTCGACTCTTTAATCTGTGGTTAAGTCATACAACTGTCTTGTCTATAGGTCATATCTATACTTGTTAGTTTTAGTGTATCATGGCATCCCCATCCGCATCCCCATCGCCATTGCCATGGCAAATTGCCCCTGCGCCATAACTGTCACCTTGTGACATGACAACCTTGCCTTAAATGTCTTCTATTGGCCGCCAACAGTCCAACAAACTGCAATGAAACTTTGAAACCACTCACTGGAATGGATCTTTGAAACTTTCTGAATTCTGATTCCATCATTTAATTGGCTTAACTTACAAGGTGTCTTTATCTTTCTCCTTTTTTCTCACAGCGGATTGATACGTACGTCAAATGTAAGATATACCTGCAACCCGAGGAAGCTGCTGTGGCTGTAACTGTAAATTATGTCCTTCCTCCAAACAGAGTTCTTGAAGGAGGAATTCCTAAAAGCTCTTGATCTCTTGAAGCAGTGCCTGTGAGCTTTTGGTTTTCTAAATATGTAGACTTTGAGGATCCATTGCTGAAAACATGATCTTTTTATGTGTATCTAATGTCTAACTTTGATAATTATCTCTTTCTATTTCTTTGATAATGTCTAAATACTGATGGCATGAGATTTAGCGCTGGTGTTCTTTTTTATTTGCTTCTTTTATTACCAATTGCATCATTAGCTTGTCCCACTGTGTATTTGGGTTGATCAACTAAATTTATTTTGTCCCAATGTCCCATTACTGATTATTCTGTCTAATGCATGCTCTGGCTTACGTGTGATCAGCTTACTGCATTTCATGATAGTAAAGAAGATATTCCATCGATCATGCATTCGTCATTGTTCCTTCAGTTCCTTGCCTAAGCTAGATAAAATACCGAGAAGCTCAACAAAGTAGAGCTTGAGCTTGAAAACATTGGCTTTGCATGTTTTTGAATAGCATACGAGGAAATTTGTACCAAGTACATACGTGGATAGCACTGAATTTCAAAATAGGCATTTGTGCTTTATGTTTTGTTTTTGTGTTGTCCTATGTTTTATGGTATTCGTTTCTTCTTTATTTCTCTTCATCTTCATGAAAACTAGTAAGAAAATTTTGTCCTAAAATGTTTTTTTATTGGAAACTTGCATATTATATTAAATCAAAACTCGCAATACATTCAGGAGAATTGCAAACAATAAACTAACCATTTGGCACTAACCTCCCTCTAAACAAACATAACCATAAGCCCATTGCCTCCCTAAATTCTTTATCAGACTTAGAGTAGTCCACTCCAAAAAGAGTGACACTACTCGCTGAAAATGTGAGAGATTTGAGTCTTTGAGGCTATTAGGGGCTAAGTCAATTTGATTGTATCTCAAGTCTCAACAGAAATCTAGCAACTAAGGTAAATCAATCTAAAAATCTACCACCCTTGTTAATTGACCTAATAAAAACAAAATATAGATTAGCAAACAAAACATAGCAAAAATAAGTAAAGTTTAGCATGTGGAACCGCGAAATCCATTCAAGTGTTGTTTTCGAGACCCTAGTCAATCTTAATATAATAGTAAAAGAAATCTTATCGTCAAAACTGAAGTAGTTGTCCGTACAAAGAGGAGTCGTGACAATAATTTTAGGATGAGGAATAATCATACTTGATTTTCGTCATCAAATGTGTCCGCGTATAGCTGATAGAGTTAAGCTTCACAATGTTCAGCAAGTCCCTTGTGTTAAATTATTTAAAGCTAAATAAATAGAGAAGTGAAAACTGAAGAGTTAATTGCTTCAATATCCGACGTTGACCAGCAAAATCTTCTTCATCGCTAGACAGGGACGGACCGTAGTACAGACCCAGGGGCCTACCGCACCTCCAACAAAATTTATATTTAGTGCATATACATAAGAAAAATAATTTTCTCTCCTCAAAAAATAATTTCGGCCCCCAAAAAATATTCAGAACCCCCAACATGAGTATGCCCCTGTCACTAGAGATTGCACAAAAGAGCGTCATTGCTCTCTGAAGCGGCGTGCCTTTTATGCGTGAGGATGAAGAGGTATTATTTATTGTACTCGTATTAAGCAAGCGTAAGGAGGCGTTTACTTCACCGGTTATTAAACGGTGCTTATTAAGACCCGTGTTAATAAGCGGTGCATAAAATAAACAATGTTGTAAGACTGTGTTTACTTCAAACGGTTTAAAACACCGCTTAACATTAAAATGTCCAAAATAACCCTATACATATATACACACACAAACATTCATGAACACAAGTATATAATATAAATGTGTACCCATACCCCCTAACCCCTTACCCACCCTACCTTACTCTGACCCCACCTACCCCTACCCCTACCCTACCTACCCGACCCTACCCCTACCCGATCCCATCCTACCGCGACCCTACCCCCTACCCCATAGGCCCCTACCCCCATACCCCCTTACCGCATCGACCCCACCCTGACCCCACCTTACCCTACCTTACCCCAACCCCGCCCCTACCCCTACCCTACCTTACCCCGATTACCACTACCCTACCCAATCCCACCCTACCCCTACCCTACCCGACCCCACTCTGCCGCAACCCTACCCCCGACCCCACCGCACCTACTCTGCCCCTAGTGCCTCTATCACATTGGCCCCACCCCGACCCCACCACCCCAACCCCACCACCCTAGGTATAGGGTGGGGGTAAAGGGTGGGGTCGGGGTATATGGTGGGATGGGGTAGGTGGGGTAAGAGTATGGTGGGGTGACTGCGGTCAGGTAGTGGTAGGGTGGGTCGGGTAGGTAAGGTAGGGGTGGGGTTGGGTAGGTGGGGTAGTGGTAGGGTGGGGTCGGGTAGGTAGGGTGGGGTTCAGGCGGGGTATGGGGTAGGGTCAGGGTAGGGGTAGGGTGAGGTCGGATAGGGTAGGGGTAGGGTGGGGTTGGGTAGGTGGGTAAGGGGTGGGGTAGGTTTGTGGTCTGGTAGGTAGGGTAGGGGTGGGGTCTGGTAGGTAGGGTAGTGGTAGGGTGGGGTCGGGTAGGGGTAGGATGGGGTAGGGTAGGGGTAAGGTGGGGTAAGGGTAGGGTGGGGGTCGGTTAGGTAGGGTAGGGGTGGGGTAGGTAAGGGTAGGGGTGGGGTAAGGGTAAGGGTAGGGTGGGGTCGGGATAGAAGGTGTAGGGTAGGGGTGGGGTAGGTGGGGTTGGGGTCAAGGTGGGGTCGGTAGGTAGTGGGTCAGGGGTAACAATAGGGTAAGGGCAAGGGCAAGGGGTAAATTCGGAAACTGAAAAAGCTTAAAGTGCCGCTTAATTAATACATGGGGGTGTGGTAGGCTTAGTAAGCGGCACTTTAAGCACCTATTTCGGTTAGTAAGCGGCTTTTTAAGCAGCGTGCGTGTTTACTTCAGCTGTCTTACTAACCTAACTGTGACTTTAGCAGCGAAGTAAACGCCTCCTAAGTGAAGATGTATTGCCCTTACATGTGACGTTGACTAGGCATTCCTTTGTTTAGTCTTCCATAGTTCCATATACTGCAAGAAATCAGAGACACAGAGTTCTTAATTTCTACTCCGTATTTATGTAAAAAAAAAACTACCCCCCACATTAAAGAGAAAAATGGTGGGTAAGAAAAATGTGAGGCCAGGGTTAGAAATTTAAAGGGAAAACTATCAAATAAGTCCTCGTACTATGCCGAAAAAATTCGACTAGGCCCTCGTACTCTACAAACACTCAATTAAGTCCTCGAACTATTAAAAAATGTTCAATTAAGACCTTTTGGTCGGTAAGTAACCGTTTTCCCCGGTTAAATGGCGACGATGGCGACGATGTGCTCGAACCTCAGCAATGGCGGCTGCCGGGAAACGGGTTAGATTTAACCGGGAAACCAGTTACTTACCGACCGAAAGGGCTTAATTGAACGTTTTTTAATAGTTCAAGGACTTAATTGAGTGTTTGTAAAGTACGAGGGTCTAATTGACTTTTTCGGTATAGTGGTATTAACTTTTAATACGGGTACTAAATACATACTGTATTAAAAGTGGTATTAACTCTAATTTGTGATACATTACCCAAAGGGAAGAAGTTTTTTGACCAAGTCTAATTCTCAAATTAGTAAAAGAGGGAATTACACATTTTAATTTGAATGTCATGAAGATGTTTTTTTTCTTACGAAGAATGTCATGAAAATGTTGAAAAACGTATTAAAATCATTTGGTTTTTTATAATAAAATATACCGAGTAAATTGTGTACATTATGTAAATAAATTTCTATGGTGTATGTACAAAAAATCATGTAAAACGAGTTCGTATATGGTACCACCGGCTGTACGGTGAACACCGTACAGCCGGCCAAGTTACAGGCCCAATGGAAAAATAGAAAAATAATTTGGTGGCAGTTTTGTAATTAATGTAAAAATCGCGGTTTCTGTTAAATGAGCATTTGTGTATTATTAATGAGAAATAGTCTAATTTTGATGAGTATTAAGCGTCTAATAATGAGTACCGTGTTATTACAAGAAAACTGATATCACAACAAAAAACGGTGGCATTTTCGTAATTATGTTATTATTATTTTCATTATATCTCATAGAATATCTATTTATCATAAAGCATCATCATTAATCCATAGACAATATGGTGGTTTGTTACTTGGTATTTAATTATTTATCAATAGTTATTTTTCAAAAGATGCTTACCCATAGTTATGTTTTATATATTCAGAACTCCAAAATGTTTTCAGGTGTCAATGGGTAATCAATACATCAAAGCAATACAAATATTCACTGTTCATGCTACAGTACTTTACTGTTCATGCTACAGAAATCCCGCCTAACCCATTTTATCATCTGCACCGTACGAGTAAACAAATCTCTCGCCCTTCATCTCCTTCGCCCTCACCATTTTCCGCCATCTGCATCCACATCTTTCTCCATCCAATTCTTCGGGCTTTATCACGTTTCCATCGTCTATCTTCCCCATCAGGTCAATCTCCGTCAAATCCTTCAACTCGCCTTCTACTCTTGACCATCTTCTCTCTTCTCCATCCGGCCTTCATGTCAATTTCTCCATCTGCAGTGTCTCCTTCCAGCGACGTACACCCGCCTTCATCCTGGTCAATCGCGCGCCATCTCTATTCAGGCACATCATCTCTATCCAGGTACATCTGATAACTTCATCTCCATCTGTAGCTGCCTACTGTCGCCCTCAAAATTTTTCCAACTTCATATACTTTCAGTTTAGCAGGCATCCCAATTTACAAATTCTGTTTCGTTTTAGTTAATTTGACAAAACATATCGTTCACACTAGCTCCATATGGCTTCATTATTACTATTTCAATAGATTTCCTGGTTTTTCAATGGATTTACACTAAAGTTCTCAATTGTGGACATGGTTCCTTCTCCCGTCTTCCTCATCACAGCTGCTCACTACAGCTTCTTTGGATGTCCCACCACATCCTTAGGTCAGTGTTATCTTTTTTACTTATTGTTTTGCATAAATGATTGTTATTTTCACACCCATATGGTATACTTAAACATTTCCAAGTTCAGTTTCTTTGTATTCCTTTGTTGATTTATTTAATTTATGCATTTACTTCAAAACGTTAGGCTGAATTTGAATAAATACTCTGTTTGGAACGTGTTTGTTAAAAAATTTCAATCAATTATCTTTTGCTAAAATTTCACACATGTCTGCTATTTTTTTAAATACGGAGTATGTGATAACTATAAAATATGTTATAATTCCTCCGTTCCTTTTTAATTGCAACAGTCAACATTTCACGTTTGTCAACGCACAAGTTTGACCATTAATATCTTTCATTCCGTATTAGTAAAAAATTTAAAAAATTCATATTTTAAAAATTTAGAATGAGAAGAATTTAACAATATTTTTTAAAAATTTAATTTATAATACATCAAATAATAAAATGTAGTCAAAGTAGAATGTATGAATAGTGCAAAAAGTCCAACGTTGCAACTAAAAGAGAACGGAGGTAGTATGTTACCTGTACGATTTTATTGTTTAGTAGTACCAATGACTTTGCCATTTGACCTGTACTCCAGTATTCTTGATTGCCTTTGTTTGTAAACATTTGTCTCTATGGGGTCTTTCCAAATGCAGGGCAGCAGGGGGTAACTATTTTCACCAGCAGGATGATATTGACCACTCAAGTTATGAATCATATCTATTGATTCTGTCACAGCCCACATGTTATGACAAAGAGAAACTTCAAGCTTCATATGCAAAGATCATGTTTACTAATCTTATTTATATGTATATATATACAATTGTGATAATGTATTAAAACATATCCAGTATTAACCCTAAACTATATTTATATGCTTCACTTAAATTAGGAATGTTAAACAACTGTAAAAATGGTCAGTATATTCTAAACAAAGTTTTGGTCAATTTGGATTAGTCACTTAAATTAGGAATGTTCCTCTTTATTTAGTAGGCATCTGATTACTTTTTACACTTTTGGGGATCTAACATTCCCAAAAAAATCAAACCCGCAAACCAAACACAGATATCTCACATTCCGGGCATCAGATTCCGCCCTATATATGAGATTACCTGTTAAATTGCTCTTTAATCTTCTATAACATCTTTTAGAAAATTAGGCCTCTTTTAATCTTAGCAAGTACATCTTCATGTTCTCTATAATTCCAATCACATCTTATGAACATATGTATTTTCTTTGAAGATGAATTTATCAGGCATAGTTTACCCTCACAAGATTTTTTAGATACCAAGAAGATTTGGAGAAAAAGTTATGTTGTGAACGAAGCTGATTCCTTCTGTGCAGAAAATATACAAAGCTGTATCAATAATATTATGACGGGATAAGGGTCAGTTTGGTCCTCGAACTTGCAAAAAAGGAGTCAAATAAGTCCTTATATAGAAAATTCTGTCCGGACGTGCCATTTGAGGTGGCTACCGGTGGAATTTTTTGATGAAATTTTTTGAACATCTTATTCATTAGGTCTAGTTTACTCTTACCAAATTTCAGATAAAAATTCAATCGGGAAGACATTCAAATGAATTCTTGAAGATAACTGTGCCGTTAAAAGCGCTGTTATCTTCAAGAATTCATTTGAATGTCTTTCCGATTGAATTTTTAGTTGAAATTTGGTATGAGTAAACTAGACTTAATAAATAAGATGCTAAAAAATATTTATCACAAAATTCCACCGGGAGCCACCTCAAAAGGCACGTCCGGACAGAATCTTCTATATAAGGACTTATTTGGCGCCTTTTTTGCAACTTCGAGGACTAAACTGACCCTTTATATACGAAATGATTTTGAGAGTAGAGGAATAAGACTTATAGAGTGATCTCAATTGTTTTTGAGTGCAGCAAATAGATAATCATCTTTGCACTATAGTCCACCTATCAAATAAAATCAATATTTCAGAGACAACTTAAATGCGATTGAAGCATACCTGGCCCTTCCTTTTTAAGTAGTTAAGCTTTAGTTTAAAAGATCTTAGATTTTTTACCCCCTGAGCCTATGACTATATACGACTCTGAGTATCATGTAATATAATTTTAGTAGGGTACAGACAAAGATCTTAGCCTTTGGTTGTTTTACAAAGTTGGATGACTCTAAGGAGGAGTTCAGGAGTTATTAGTTTTAAAGGTTGAATGGGTGACTATTTTTTTGTAAAAAAGTGGTACTAAAAAGAATGTAGCACTTATCTATATTCTATTCTATACATACATAAAACCGATACAAGTTTTTACTGTTCATTCTACAGTATTTCCGCTTAAACTTACACACATCCCAATCATCCGCTCAACCCCATCTCCACCGTTTGTTTAGCCTCTTTTCCCAGCCATACTCTTCGTTCACTTCTACCGTCACCGTAATCTCGCAGATCTGCTCATTGTATTCTTTCACAAAGCCTGTCGCTTCAGTTTTTAGCCGCCTTATTCTGTCACCCGCCATCCAAGTCAGCTTCGGCAATTACTCTCCAGGTCGGGTTTCACTTTACAATCTTAGAGCATCCCCAATGGGATAGTGGATGTGAGTAATGTCTATCCTACGTGGCATAGGAGAGAGATATAGATAGAATGATTATTTTAATTTAATATGAAGAAAGTGGTGTGTATGAGAAATGAAAAGGAAGAGAGAGATAGGAGTAAATTGTAGAGAATGTCTATGACAATGTCCACAAATAGACTTTACACGGGAATCGATGAGTGAATGTGGATGAAAAGTGGGTTAAAAGTGATATAGAAAAATGAAAAATAAAATAAATGTGAAGATATGTAGGTCCTACACATAAAATTTGTGAGATAAAAAATGGGGCCATGTGTAAGAGTGTGTAAAGAAAGTAGACATCCCCATTGGGGATGCTCTATGGTATATTCGAAATCTTATACATAAAAGAACTCTTCTACCTGTAATTTTTAGGGAAAATGGAAACTAATAATCCAACCTTTTAGCGGTCTTCTTTCAATAATCCCACCTTTTGATTATTCATGAATAATCCAACTTTTGCACCTCATCTTCATTCATTGGTCCCTGGTCGGTGAATGACCTACTATTCCAAATTATTTTCTTATCTTTGCAAAATATTATCTTTGTGAAAGATGAGATTTATGGTATAATGATTTGCAAAGATAAGAAAATAGTTTGGAATAGCAGGTCATCAATCGGTCAGGGACCAGTGAATGAAGATGAGGTGCAAAGGTTGGATTATTCATGAATAACCAAAAGGTTGGATTATTGTAAGAAGACCGCTAAAAGGTTGGATTATTAGTTTCCATTTTCCCTAATTTTTATACTTTGATATTGTTGAGCAATTTCAATGAGGGAATAAACGGGTTTCTTATTCGATTTATCAATTTTAATCAACTCTTTGAATGAGAGAAAAACAGGTTTGTTTTCAATTTATCAATTTTATAAACTGTTTCTATGGTATATTTGAAATCTTCTATTAACTGATTGAAATGCTTTCCAATTATTTTAAAAGTATGTACTCTCAATGAGTACTTTTCAGTTTGAAATTAAATGTGATTTTTCCGTTTGAAAACAGCATACTTACACCTGAGCTTGCAGCTCACAGTTTAGTCAATGAAGCCTCTATTTTCATTAGCAAAGATTTGTCTTGAATTTGCGTTTCACACTTAACTCAATGGAGATGCTATTTATTTTTTTAAGTTGCTTTAAACATTGATGAAACTTTGTTGAGACCGAGTCAATGCCATGAAACATGACTGAGATAAGATTCATTTAATAGAAATTAATCCTGGAAAGATAGAGCATACTTAGTGTAATTAGCTAAATAAGAGCAGACGAGTTTTTTATACTTACAACATTTGATTCATATAGGATATTGACATTAGTTTTAATCAAGGCATCTGATGCCACTGGGTACTCTATATGAGAATTATGCTCCATGAACTCATCAAGGGTTGCAAGTTCTTATTCTAGGAAGGGAAATGCAGTGTTAAAAATGATAAACTTGAGCTCAACAGAAGGCCCTTTATGTACTATTCAGTCTTATATGCACCATCATGTAGTCTTATATAGGTCTTAGCCCAACTTCTTTTTCAGAATTCTTTTTTCAAGACTACCGCAATGCTCATTTCTGTATATTTTTTTCTTTTTTACTATGGCTTACTATTATTGTTAATTTTTGTGCAGATTTAAAAAAAGCTGCTATTATTATTTCAACAAGAGAATAAACAGCTTTCTTAGTCTATTTATGAATTTCAATCAACTGTTACAACGATAGAAAAAACGGGTTTTGTGTTTTACAAGACCAACCTATATCATATAGAAAGTAAGAACTTAGTTTCAAATCCTTAAAGCTTTTCTCTCTATCACCCTTTCGTATATGTGGGAGTTCCTATTTTCCACTATTTTGAATAGGGATAACTTTATTTGATTCGATAGTGATAACATGGTGCAACATCCTAATCTATTTTTCATTATTGTCTATACTATATTCTAAAATAGTATAGACAATAGGTATAGTCATATAAGTTGTCTAACTGTTTTGAATTTTTGTGTATTCTTAGTTCTGCGGACTCTCCAAGGCGTCCAAGGACTTCTCCAAATGGATCCTTACAAGTTTTGGATGCACAAGTTAAATGTTTAATTCTTCAAGAAAGAAAATTGAAATGACTATTTTTCCATTATTAATCTTATCAGGAGTGTATTTTGTATTTATGAATTGCAAAATGATACACAATTACTTATCAATCTATTGTCCTAAGCTCCTGGTGCGTGAATCCATAAAGAAGGGGAAGCACAAACATAGAAACCTAAACAAGTTGAAGGGATCTACTTTTCTGCGCATCTCTTCATTCGTTCTGTGTTTATGTATTTTTCATTTTATTTGTAAAACTCTTAAAGTTCTGTAAAAGAATATGTGTGTGCCAAGTACTGTATAGTTTCATTACTTATAATCTTAGTGTTCTCAACTTATAGCCCAAAAAAACGTTTGAGGTGATCATCTTTAATAGGTTGCTTGAGGAGTTGAGGACACAACTTGAGACAAGGCTTGGATGTACGGGTGGCCGGGGTGGGTCAACGAGTGCCAAATTCAGTAAAATCACATTATTTAAAAGGATAAAGAATATACACTATACATTTTTTGAAAGAATTTCTCATTAAAAAGAAAAAAGAAGGTTATATTTGTGTGACTATATATGTTTAGGTCCTTAATACAATAGGTTATTAGGTTTAGGGGTAGACCCGATCCGGAATGTACTATAGAACTCTATCTTGGACTTCCATTTAAGAGATTCTGCTGAACAACTCAAATCCCTTCCTTCTAAACTTTGATAATGGTACATGTGCTAAAGAGGTCGAAGATACATGTAAAGGATATGAATTACTCCTTATTTATAAAAATTAATAATGGGTCTATGCTTGAGTCAGGGTTAGCAGGTATTAAATGTGAAACTCTATTCGTTAAAACGGCATGTCTACGCTCGGTCTCAATCTCAACGTGATCCATGAACTAAAGTACACACACATAATGCTTCGAAAATTACATCCCGTGCAACGCACGGGTGGCATACTAAGCTAGTAAATAATAATGCCATTTGGAGGAGGACGTATACATGTGTAAATAGACAAACTTAGAAGGTATGAGTAGTAGTAAACCACATTTGATGAGAGTTTGAGTTTATCTTTCTACAAACAAAATTTTACAGGGCATGCTTTAGTAAAATGTTTGATAGTATGCAGCTAGATTTATATTCCAATCATTCTTTCCTGCACAATATGCTTTTTCAAATAAAGAGTGTACACTGTAACAAAAAAAACATTGTAACCAAAAAAAAATAAAGAGTGTACACATAACGTTTCCTTTTTTCAGTTTTGTATTGTTTGCATTTCAAATTTACTGCACTCCTTACGGTTTTCAGTTACCTTAGCTTTCTAGCTTTCGAAGTACAGAGGAACGTATAATTTGGTTTTGTTATGAAATGCAAATATATATGTAAAATGCAAATGATTTTTGGTTATCTTTTGAAACTCAACCGTTGATTAATGTTAAAACGGAATAATCAAACATGTTAAGTCTTTTAACTCTAAGATGCATGGTTTCAAATATTTAGTTTGGTTTTATATTTTCAAACTTGCCAAATAGGTAGAAACCTCATTCCCATCTATCCTCTCCGCGATCTTCTCCTCTTCTTGCATCCTCTTCCCTGACTTTCAATTTTCCCTCTTACATGGAAAATTTAATAGTTTTTTCTATCATTTCCTTTATTATAAATTATAGAGAAAATGGTCAAATAAGGCCTTCTACTTTTCTCAAATCGTCATATAAGGCCATCTACTCTTAAAAGTGTCACCAATGCATTCACTTTTAAAAAACGACCATATCAGGCATTATGACCGGTTAAGAACCATCTATTTCCGGTTTCCGCTTACCTGACACTTATTTAGCAAATGTGGCTTTTTTACATGTCAGACGCCTAGTTAGCCTAACTTAGACATACATGGTATAGAAAATAAGAGGATCGATATCCAATCTAGTGTTGGACTCGGGCCGGGCGGCCCGACCCGGAACCGGCCCGGCCACGTTTGAACCGGCCCGGCCCAGTGGCCCGGCCCACCGGCGGTTCGGGTCGACCCGGCCCGGTGGCTACCGGTTCTGGGCTCGGGCCCTCCTTTTGGTGAACTTGCCCGGGCGGTTCGGGCCCGGTCCGGGCCGGATTTATTTATTTTTTTGAATTTTTTTAAAGTTTTTGGGTTGGATTGGGTGTTTTTGGGCCATTTGAGGTGGTTTGGGGGTGAGGGGGGAGGGTTGGGGGTTAAATAGGAGAAGCCAATATATATATATATATATATATATATATATATATATATATATATATATATATATACCGGGTGGCCCGGCCCGGTTTTGCCCGGCCCGGTTTGGCCCGGAACCGGTAGCCACCGGTTCGGGCTTAGGCCTCATTTTCCTGAACCGGGGCCCGGCCGGGCCCAGACCCGAACCGGGCCCGAACTGGCCCGAGGCCACCCCTAATCCAATCTAACTGCAAAGTCTGCGACTAGGGTTTTGGAGAAAGACGGAATCCGCTATTGGGGACGATGATTGAGAGTGAGTTCTTCGTTTTGCCGCTTGGGATGTGACTGGGTGCGTTCGTTTGCATTTAAATCTTGCCTTGGGAAGCCGGCGGCAAGAATGGTGACAACAAACGAAAGAATAAGGTTTGATGTTGAAATTAGTTGCCAATCATATCCTAAACTGTATATTCCATTTCTTTATCTAGCTATAGTAATATAATACCACACGCCTATTTGTAATTGTATAATCGTTTTTGCTATTGACCTGCTAAATTAAAACGCAACAGTAACATTGAGAATGATCGTCATAAAACTTTATGTATTTGTGGTACACGTTCTGAATTTAAATTACTATGTTCAATATTACTGATTTGTTTGGGTGAAATACAGTTTAGTATCTAAAGAATTTGCATCTGAACTCTTAAATTTCATTGCTCTGTTTTTTCCTCTAACGTATATAGTTTAGTAAATTTCATTACTAACAACGTAAATTTCATTACACTGCAATATGGAATGGTTTACTTTTTATAAAATTATGGATTATGCTCTTTTGAATAGTGGGTTGTCAAACCTTTCAATAAAAAATATCTACAGAATTTACAAGCCTGATATGTTTGAGTAGGTTCAATAAATTGCAAGTATGGAATTTCTTACAAATTTGATTAGTTATCTATTTCAGTACTCAATCTATCAATGTTTTCATTTTCAGAATGTTTTTAGAAGTTGAGTTGAAAATCCACCATAGAGGGAATTTCAAGAAAATGCCAAATCTTGCATATGTAAACAGTGTTGTTGAGAGTATTGTTCTAGATCCAGATAGGATTTCATACCCTCACTTGATGAAGTACATCACAGAGGATATGTATAAAAAAGTGGATTCACTGACATTTAAATTGCCTGACGAGAGTCTAAACAGGTTAAGACCCTTATGTGATGATGTTAGTACTCTACAACTAATTGAGATGGCATTTACTTATGGAGTAGTAGAAGTGTATGTGGAGCACGGAATTGATGAACCTGAACCTTTTGGCCACTCACGGTTGCCTGCAACATTAACTGTGGGGGGAAATGATACTTCATCAAGGGTTCTGGCATACCATCACAGTGAGTGTAAAGACACGAATGAAGAAGAAAAAGACAGTGTAGTACCAAATGGAGAAGGTGAAGATCATGAAGAAGACATGCCATCCGGTGATGATCAAGCTTCCTTAGAGGGTGAAGAAGATTTAAACGATGACAACGATGATCAATTAAAAAAGGCTCAAAACGATTGGGTAAACCATAAGGGTACAGGCACAAGTTCAGAGTCCGAATTTGACGGTAAGGAAGAATGTAGTGAGTATTATGACTCTGAAGACCCCCTAGTTTGCACTCAGATTCTGAAAATGACAAGGGCAATCCGGTGGATTCAAAAGTGAAGAAGAATTTGAAATGGCCATCATACAATCAAAATTCAGATTCCAAAGACCTTGAGTTGTATATGTTGTTTGAAGATGCAAGGGAGTTCAAAACTGCTATAGTAAACTATGCAGTTCATTTAAAGCGGGATCTTAGATGGGTAAGGAATGGGCCCATGAGAGTTCAAGTCGCATGTTCTGTTAATTGTCCTTTCAGATGCACGGCTTCATGGGCAAAGCAGTATCATTGCTTTCAGATTAAGACATGGGTGGGTACACACAGATGCAATGACAAATTCAAATTGAAGATAGTAAGTCAAGCCTGGCTTGAAGAAAAGTACGAAAACAAAATCAGAGAAAAACCGTGCATACGCCAAGTTGAATTGCAAAAGGAAATACGGAATGACTTGAAAATAAGTGTGAATATCACAAAGATAAAAAGAGTCATTGTCAGAGTATTAAAAAAAACCAATGCATCATTTGGGGATCCGTTTAGAAGACTTAGAGACTATGGAGCTGAGTGTTTAAGGTCTAATCCAGACAGCACCATCATTGTAAAAACACAGAGGTTGACAGAAGATGGTCCTGAGGTATTTCAACAAATGTATGTTTGTTTTGGAGCTTTAAACAGGGCTTTTTATCTAGTTTTCGCCAAATCATTGGCTTAGATGGAAGTTTTCTTAAAGGGATGCTCAAAGGTGAAATATTAAGTGTTGTGGGTAGGGATGCTAATAATGAAATGTACCCAATAGCATGGGCTGTTGTGGAGATTGAAAATACCGATTCGTGGAGGTGGTTTCTAGAGTTGCTGAAAGAGGATCTTGACATCAACAATACATTTCATTGGAGTTTGATGAGTGATCAGGAGAAGGTATGGACTAACTTTATAATTTTGTAAATTTTAAAGTGCCAATTTACTAAACTAACTTTAAAAGTGAGTTACTGTTTTAAGTTTTGAAACGTAAAATTAGTAAATCTAAACTAAAGTGCCAATTTAAAGTTTTTCTTAAATTACTTTATTACTTTAAGTTTTTACAAAGCTTTAAGTTTACTAAATCTATGAATTTACTGATTACTGAACTTGTCAATTAAGCCATGATAGTTATGTGCATCTTAGTACATCTGGAAATTAACATTATGGATCTGCATTTATATATTGTGTGGAAAGCACTATTAAGTGATTACTATGTCTGAATTTTGAAGTTCTAAATAACCCATCTTTACAAATTGTTTGCAGGGCTTAACGAAGGTCATAAAGGAAGTTTTTCCGAATTCAGAGCACAGAAATTGTTGTAGACATATATATGCTAATTGGAGTAAGAAGCACAGGGGAAAATTGCTTAAAAAACATTTTTGGATGTGTGCCAAAAGCACAACTGAAGCTCATTTTGAAGAACAAATGAAAGCGTTGATGAAAGCTGATGCTACAACAAAGGGTGATTTGGAACTCTATGACCCTCATCACTGGTGCAAAGTGTATTTCAGAACTGTAGTGAAATGTGATATCCTGGACAACAACCTGTCGGAAGCTTTTAATAACACAATCTGAAAAGCTAGGTGCAAGCCAAATGAAGCGGATTGCTAAAAAGGTGAAGTTTGTGAATGGATGGACTTCCAAGCATGTACCTAGAATATTGAACAAGTTAAATGCCAACACATATCAAAGCATGGGATGGAAGGTTAGTGTGTGAACTCTGTTGGTGTACCATATATATATATATTTTATCATATAAATTAATAAAAAACTAGATCATACTGGAGACATTTTATTTATACCTCCTGGACTGTTATAAATGCATACACACGCATTGCCTTCCTGAATTTTGTGTTTTATATTTGAAGACAAATATTTTTTGAATAACCCTTTTGGATTTATGATCCTACTTCCTACCAGTACACTATGCTATCATGTTAAGTATTACTTTAAATATGAACCTGAATATCAACCTGAAGTTTCTAAGCATTTTATAACAGGTCATTTTTAATGGTGATAATGGCTATGAGGTTAAACGCGGGAGCCATCAGTATCAAGTCAGGCTGGAAGCAAGAAGCTGTTCTTGTAGAGCTTGGGAACTGAGTGGAATTCCTTGCCCACACGCTATCTGTGCAATTTTTGACAAAGGTGGGGATCTTGAGGATTATATAGATCCTTGCTATTCAAAAGAGGTGTACCAAAGAATATATTCTTATCACCTTCAACCAATGAATGGAGAGTTGATGTGGACTAGGACACAAAATAATGATATCGCACCTCCAATTCCCAAAAAGATGTCTGGAAGACCCAAGAGAAAGAGAAAAAGGGAAACCAACGAAGGATTAGGGTCTCAAAAAGGAAGGACAGCGATCTCAAGAAAAGGTAGAGTTATGACTTGTTCGGCATGTAAGCAGGCAGGACACAATAAAGCAAAGTGCCCGAGTAAGACCTCACATACATAGACAACATCCACAACACCTGCAAAGACAACAACGACCGTCAAACAAGCATCTGCCAGACTAAAAAACAAAAAAAAAACTCAAACTGAAGCACCAAACATTGCACTTGATGCGGGGCCAAAGACTCTACCTGATGCAGGACCCTCTAGTGAAGCCATTTAGTTGTGTTCAGTAGTAATGTCATTGGACATTGATGTAGTTTTTTTGTCAGGCAACGGCATGTATTTTCTGATTTTAGTTATGTTTGTGATGTACTTGTCTTAGTTATTTTCTGTCTAAGAATTTGTAGCCTGCACAATGCCTGGAGGCCACTGATTTCAGTCCATGAAATACTAGGATTTTTTTATGTGTGACTGGGGAAGCTTGATGGATTATAACTTTGTTTTGATTAATGAATTGAAAATTAAGTCTAGTTGATGAATATGATTTTCACATGTGCATGTTATAGAGGGAAATTTCCCGCTTTTTATCTCTTTATTAAGATTTGGTTGTCATTGTTGAAGGGGTCAAGTCTGACTTTGAGTTCTTGTAATGGTGATGTTGTTGTTTCATTTGGTTGATACAAAGGCCGGTATAGTGATGAGATCTGAGGTTGAAAATGTTTGACCATTTTCCTGAATTTCATTATATGATTAGTAACTACTACAGACCATATATAGAGTTTGAATTTGTAACCAGCCAAGAAGGAAAAATCAGGGAGTTTGTGATAGATAACATCGACTCCAGTCAATGGTATATTTTTTTAATGCTCATCAAACACTTGATGGCATGTCCTTTCTGCCAATTAAAACGAGCTTTATTCAAATCAATAAATGAATACATAAATAATAGTTTGGCTTTGATAATTCCTGCTATCACCTTTGCTCATGGCTGTCATGGGATATTCTGTGTATTACCCCAATTAGACTTTTGTTTTCAATGCTATATAAAGTTTCAACTTACCCCTAGTCATTCTTTTACTTCCTATTATCCCTTTTTCTCTCTTACACCCTCTTTTGGATATGAGATAACTGTATCATGAACATGTTTACACCAAGAAAGTGTAAACATGTTTTATCAGCCCTCAAGCTACAGAAGGAAGAATTGGAGTTCTCTCAACCAAGAAAAACTGCACTCTTCAGTTCAACCAGGAGTTGGCACATGCAAATGGATTGGCACTATCATCATAGATCAAATATGTTCATCTGAAATGGATTATTTACACCAACTCTTTCTTTGAGAATCAAAATACAGGAATATATGACATTTCCATGCACATCTAATTTACATGTATGTAAAGAAATCAACACACAACAAATAAATATAAAACTAATAAAAGCTTTAATTTTATAAACTGAAATTGCAGATTATATAGTTATGCAACATTACTTCATAGCCATTTCAAGAACTACATAGAAATTCGTTACAAATTCTACTTTAGTACACAAATCATCATAGCCATTGCTACTACAACAAATACAATTACACTTGTAATCAACATTATACAATTTCTCCTTTCTTGAATTTCATATTGCAGTGCAGGTCGTAACTCACTCACTTCATGGAGGGCACTCATATTTTCATCTCTTAACTGAAAAAGTATCTTTCTGCCTTCCTCCCAGCTCAAATCTAAACTTTCCCATTTAGCATCACCCTCTTCTTTCCAAGTAAAGAACTTGCATCATCCTCCCTGCACCTATGTATAAAAAAATCATAAAATAGCATATTTTCATAAAAACAAGCAATTCCTAGAAAAATCTCCCCAAATGAACCCCCCATAAAACGAAAAAAACCAGAAAAATCGAGAAAGAAATTATCCAAATATTTAAAAAATCCAGAAAAATCCCCTAGAACGAAAAAAATTTCATACAACTGGTTGGAACCAATACTTAGCACTCATAGAACTTATTTTCCATCGTTGGCACCCATAGAACTTCCTACCACTTTCCCTTCCCACACACAATGGTTCTTTTAATCCACAATTACAATGCACAGCAGGTTCGTAGTAGAAGTTTGAACCATCCTCGAATTTGAAGTGAACGAACTTGAAGACATGCTGATTCTGGAGAATTTGGCCTGGCCTTAGATATGAACCCTAGCTTCTGCTTGGGAGATCGAATTTTGTTGAGGGCATAAACGATTAGGGATGACGTGGACCAAAGATTTACTAAAATCGGGGCCAGATAAGCAGCAGCCGGGATTAGGCAGTTCTTAACCGGTCGTATGCCTCATATGGTCGTTTTGTAAAAATAGATGCATGTTGGTGACACTTTTATGAGTAGATGGTCTTATGTGACGTTTTGAGAAAAGTAAAAGACCTTATCTGACCATTTTCTAAATTATTCGCTAACCCTTCTTCAAATTATCAGATTCTAGAGATCCAGACAATTTGACGATTAAAAAAAAAAGAGATCCAGACAATTTGCGAGGAGGCTAGAAATTGAAGAAACATACTTGCATATTATTGGTACTGATTTCATTGAATTTGTCTCAGTTTTTATTTCCATTTTCGTTTGGTTTATTAGAGATTTGATGGAAAATTCTAGGATTCCTTATTTTATAAAACATTTGTATGTAGGATATAATAAACTAAATTGAGTTCAGTTGTGCTGATTTTGTTCAGTTTTGTCCCAGATTGTATTTTAATTTTCGTGTGCATTACTATAAATATGATGGCTCTTCTTTGAATATTGTTAACTTCACATTTGTATTGGTTTTTTGTTCATTGTACATGTTATATATGTTCCTACGGAATATATATTCCAATTCTATGTAGAAAAATCTTCTTTTACAACATAAAAACTCCAATATCAAACAGATCTTTTTACATCATAGCAGTTACATGTGCCAAAACATAGTTTAAGTACTCTCATTCCATTTGGGCAATTTTATTCAGGGCATCTATCTATATCTATCTATACTTAATTAATCCACTTAAGTATCCCGCCTAAAAGTGAAAGACATTTGCGTAACTTTAGATATTCTTTTTTCGTTTTATTTTATAACACAAAAGTTTTATAAAGTGATCTTTTGTGTGTCACTTTAGTTATAAAACATTTTCCCCTCCACTCAACGAAATGTTTGAATTGATCAAGATGAGTCTTTATATATATATATAGGGATTGGTTCCTCTGAGAAAGAAGTCCCATGAGAGAAATGAGAATAAAATCCAGCCATTAGATGTATAGATCATTGGTCAAGATTGAACATAAATGACTAGTATTTTAGTAATTAAGTGTAACTTTCAAGGGTCATCTTAATCATAAAGGCAACATGTATTAATAGTGAGGATAAGAAAGTAAAATGCTCTAATCCCACAAATCGTGCTCTTAAATTTATTTCCATTAAAAGTTCAATTAGTTTGGAATTTCTCAATGCTACGTAGATACTTTCCAATTAAAAATGTTGGATCATTGAATACAACCTTTAAAAGCTCATGTATGTTTACTCACGCTAGAAATTAGTTTGTGTACTTGGTGCTTTTTTAGTGCATTTTTATACTTAAGTTAATGCACTTTTATTTAAATCACAATGCACTTTTATTTATATTCTTTAGTGCATTTTTATACTTAAGTTAATGCAATTTTATTTAAGGCACAATGCACTTTTTATATAATATTAAAATTGTTAGATTGGTATCTTTCTCTAATACATGTTAAAATATGTTATGAGTACGTGCTAGTGCAAGAGAATTTGTGTGCACATTTTGTGAAAGTACTATGCAATTTATATATGTTCTAAACCTATTAGTATGTAACGAATAGATATAATAGTGCAATAAAATTTGTCTGCACAATTAATTAAAGTACTATGCACTTTAATCGTAGGTAAATGCACTTTTATACTTGAGGCACTACAACATACTAGTATATATCAACTTATATTACAACTTTTATTAATTAAAGTAATATGCACTTTAAGCGTAAGTATATGTACAATAATGTATATGTATAATCAAAAGTTGGTAAGACTAGAATTCCTTTTATATCTCAAAATTGCAAAATTTGAATGCTAAATGGTCATGGTCAAAATGCTATAAGTGCACAATTACTTACATATGCAATTCTAAGGACAAGTTCACACTAGTAAATGAATAGTGCACAAAATTGTGAAATGTTAGCATTGTCTTTAAATATATATAAAAGTGCACTTCCGTGATTTGATTTCTTTAATAAAATGAATTTCACTTTATTCACTTTCAAGGTGCATAACTGCTTATCGTGAGAATACATCTATTTCAATTTGTTCATATGTTTGTGCCTTTTACACTATTCACATAATCTACCTTGACAATATTTATTAATGTATTACAATTTTTTTAGTGTATCTCAAAGTCAATTTTCTAAATGTGATTTTTATAATAATTTATATTAAAAAAATTGATATATTAATGCAAAGCATGAAACTAAATGTTAAATGAAACGTATCCAAATGAAAATAAATGCATGATTGTTGAATCAAAAAAGTAGCGGATAAAAAAAATAGTTTATTTTAAAGAAAAGATTCGAATAAAAAAAATCTCACTTTTTGTAATTTTTAATTGGTAAAACAGTAAAAGATTCAAGCAATATTAATGTAAAAGTACGGAGTACTTATTAACTTCAAAGGAAAGAACTTGGATAACGTAATTGTAGAAGTATAATAGAATAATTGAAGTCCCGTTAAGAATGGTAAGATATGCAAAATCACAAGTTTAACCCTCTTCGTTGGAGAAAAAGATCTCAAAAAATAACTTGATCCAATGGTGTAGTATCATTCTTATTTCTCTCCTAAGATGATTTTCTCACTTGAACCTAAATATATATATATATATATATATATATATATATATATATATATATATATATATATATATATATATATATATATATATATAGGGTGCGGTTCCTGTGAGAACACCCTCTTAGGAGAGTAAAAAAGAACAAAATCTAACCATCAATTAATTCAATCAGATGGCCTAGGATTTTCCGTAATAAAGAATTATGTGCAAGACATTCGAATAACTAATGTAGTAAATAAGGTAACGTGCAACTCTTTATTTATCAAGGGGCACAATGGTAAAAAGAATCCAAGTAGTTGTCATGAACGAGCCACCATAATAGGAAAACATCCTATAAATTGGGAAACTAATTAATGCATGAACTCCATCATAATTAAGATCTAATAAATACTTCTTTTATTTAATTTTCTTTCCGAATTTAAATACTCTTACATTTAATTTAGATAACCAATTTGATTTAAAAAGCTACTGAAAACATGCTATATTTTTATATCTAATCTTTTTTGCCGAAGGTAATATTTCATTAGTGGAATCAAATTAGGATTGTCTATTTGCACACCTACGTTGAGTAGATGTGAGAACTTAATCTTAGGAGAGGAAAAAAGAATAGATGTGAGAACTTAATCAAATTAGGATTGTCTATTATATCATACTTTCTAATGCTTTACACACGCTTTTTTACAAAACAAAATGCACTTTTTGAATGTGCATTTGAATACATACAAAAGTGCTCTATTATATCACACTTTATACAACTTTACATTGACACTTTTTACAAAATCCAATGCACTTTTTCTCCCAAATGGATCACAATTGTTCCCCAACGCTGCATCTTACCTGCAAAAAAATAAAAAAATTCAAAACTACTAAAAGTGCAAGGTCAAAGAATGATAAGTGCACAAATAATTAATTAGAACTAACTATTAAAATACCTAAAAGATGAATTCAGTGTAGGATGAATTCAACGTATCCATTGTAAAATTAAATATAAGGTGAACTCAAATTATCTACGTATAACGTATGTAAATATATACTTCGTATAATGGATTCAAAGTATCTATGTTAGTATGTATAAGAAAGTGATGAAACATGCATGACGCAAATGATGAAACACGCATGACGCAAAGTTATCTAGATCATATCTATGTAAATATATATAATGGATTCAAAGTATCATGAAGCAAAACGCATGACCATCGTGAAAGACAGAAGCAATGCGCAGGAGAAACACGGTAGGAAAGAAACACGTTTGGAAAGAATAATGGCGGAAAACAGTTATGGAAGGAATAATGATGCGCACGAAATTGTAGGAATCGGTAGAATTGGAAGTGACGTGAATAACCTTAATGATATTTAATCATACGTTCAAATTAGAACTTGATCCAATGGCTCACATCTATTCTTTTTTCCTCTCCTAAGATTAAGTTCTCACATGAACCTAAATCTATATATATATATATATATATATATATATATATATATATATATATATATATATATATATATATATATATCTTCAATTTATCAAAGTGTCTCAAATTTTTATGTGTAATTTTAGTTATATATATATATATATATATATATATATATATATATACAATTTATCAAAGTGCCTCAAATTTTACTCACTATTCGATTCGATTCGTTTACAACCCAGTTTCAAACAAGGCAAGGAAAAGCTAGTATACACCCGCACTGATAGTTCAGTTGGTTCGATGGTGGGAAAATTTGGAGAATGACCAAGGTTCGATACCCGCAACGGCCGTGTGAAGGTCACAAAACCTGAAATAAGACTGAGCCTCTAGTGCGCACGGGTAAAAGGTCTACCGTCATTGGCCGATTGAGTCACCGTGATTAACCTCTCATCATCATGTCGGGTCGGGGTGAGGGCTCATGGAGTGGGAGATTTCACCTTTTGGAGAAAGGAAAAGGCGAAAAGCCAGTATACATTCCTAACTCAAAAGATGAAGAGTTTCTTATCTAAAGGGGGAATACGCTGATGCATACACTGAGAGAGGGTAATTGGACTGCCCATAACTTATCCAAATTTTCTTTGGGCTCAGTCCAACGTGTTATTTTTCCTTCAGCCCATTCTCTTCCTGCCAGTCTTACGTGCTTACATGCTCGACGCCTCGACTATTTCGTACTTCCTCATCTTTGCTATACCTGATTTTTAATTTCTTTCTGGCTTTGTTTCGTCCATCTTATTTTTAATTTCATTTATTTGTATTTGCATTTTGTTTTGAGAGGGTATGCCCTCTAGGAATGTTTTTTGGGCGTAATCTCACTTATTTTTGTATCTCTTCATTTATTTTAATAATAGCCGACAAATGTTCCCTACATCAACTTCACTAATTTTGGTGGTTGACTACCGGGTAAAAAAAACCATTAATAAATATTGTGTAACATGTAAAGAAATAGCTATTAAAATACTCTTGTCTTGAAATTATGTTTTGGCTTTAATTTGAGTTCACAGGTTTTTAGGGTAGGATAGAGAATAAAAGTGCCTTTCCAAAATTATCCTTGAGTTATTAGAAAGTTTAGTACCCAATGGATACACTAAAGGGGCTATATGAATAGTGAAATGAGGTAACACATTAATTCAATTAAGCTATGTGAGGGTAAATGAGTAAACGAACAATAAAGATTTACTACATATATATAGAAAGACGTTTAAGTTTTATAGAGTACAACTTTTGTATGGGTTACAACTTACAATTGCTAATGATTTAGCATGACATATAGCTTGAAAAAACATCTCATTTATATTATTTAAATTTTCGTATTGGGTGTTTGCTATTTTATTTGTGATGAGTGTTATATATTTATTGTTTGATGATCTATATATTATATCTTTAGTTGATTATTGATGCAGATTTTTGAGACGCAAGTCAGAAGTAACAGTAAATTAAAGTTAAACAAAAACTTTAGCACTTTTAAACAAAAGTTGGTGCAGGTTTTTAAAAATATCTTGTAAGTTTTGTAACAGTAATTGCATGTATTGTAAAAATTCCTTGAAGTCTTGGTTCATTCTTAGCAAGAATGAGAATGTTGGAAACAATGATGCTTATTTGGTTCTCGATCATGTTGGTTCTATGTTTACAAATTCCAATCATGGATGAGGACATTAGCTACGCTCAAAGAATAAGAAGTGGAAAAACTCTGGAATGAAAGTAAAAGACTGATATAATATAATTTAAGGCGCACCTATGATGAAGAAGCATTATGTACTCATAACATGATACTGAGTCACTTTCTAGAGAAAATTGTGTTACTTTGCCAACATGGTGTGATTTTCGAAAAAATGATTCAACATTAACAATTAATCAATAATATATTCCAATTGTTTTCAATGATTATGGAGTTTGTTATCCGTGCAACACATGGTTGAAAGACTAGTATGATATATTAGATCTAGTTTCATATTGTCAAATTATTTATAATATGGAGTATTATACATATATAAAAAATAATGAAATGAGAAATGTTAAATTTCTATATTTTAAAATAATAAAATAAAGCTTACGGGCGTCGACCTGAGCGAGGCAGGTTTAAACTAAATGTGGACGCTGCAACTCGGACGGATCGCAGCGGTTTAGGGTGGAGTTTACGGGATGCGGATGGGAAGTTCATTGCTGGCATGGCCAAACCGTGGCCTGGGACTTCTTCTCCTTTGGAAGCGGAGCTAATTGGGATAAGAGAAGCTTTAAGCTGGCTCCAAGGTACGAGTTGGAAGGATTTAGAGGTGGAATCCGATGCTTGTAGAGCCATCTCTGAAATCCAGAAGGGCTCGAGCTGCTCCTCTCTTGGTTTGATAGCGGAAGACATTAGAGATCTAGCGAGAAATTTTTCTACTATTTCGTTCTCCTTTATTAGGCGGTCAGCGAACAAGGTAGCTCATACTATTGCTAAAGCTGCTTGTTCTATGTCTGATGCGCATTCTTGGTTTCATGTTCCCCTCTTTCATCTCTTGTATTCTTGACAATGATTTGATCAATGGAAGTTAAATCTTTTCCTTGCAAAAAATAAAATAAAATGTATTACTTTCCCAACAAATACTGATATACGAAGTATAAATGCTGCACAACTATCTACGGAGCAAGAAATAAGAAACACAAGATACAAAAAGTTTGTTAGGTGTTGAAAGGTAAACAAAATTTTGTATACCTGTTTTACTTTTCTTTTTGAATTGTTCCAAAATGATGTCACATTTTTCTTTTTGGAAAAAAATATGCAGTTCACACCATTTTACTTTATTATATTCAAATATTAACCACTACTTTCACCTTTTCAATCACTTTATTAATAATTGTGTCAAAATGAAATGACACATAAAATGAGACGGAGGTAGTACTTGATAGACATCTAAAGGCTATAAGGGAAGTATTCGGTGTTGTAACAAATCACTCCGTATTAACTAATGTTGTTTTTGGATAGATGAGAAGTGATTCAGGTCCCAAAGAACTCCAGCCTTTTAAAAAAATGTCCAAGAAGAAGAGTTTAATGGATTGTAAGGACTAAATGTAGCTTACCAAGCCGAGTCATCTGACAGGATATTTGTATTTTAGGCTGCTAAAACATGTGCAATGCTGGACGAGTTGAGCCTTCTCAACTGCAAATTGCCACTCTTTAATGGACATGCTGAGCCAATCCTTTCTATGTATTTTTCTTATCGGGAGAAGAATCAAAACACATACATACCCACATCAGGTGTAGAGCTAGTGGTAATCTGATAATGCAATTGTCTGATGAATTATTATCCACTGGAATTTCTTGAACAACTCCCTCAAAGCTGATATCTATTGGAGCAAGCGGGTTCTTTTTGAGATGCCTCATGATTTCTACCACCTAATTCTTAAGTGGTCTCAAACCACTACTCCCATGGTGTAGGCAGGAGAAAAAGTTGGGGTAGATTTTCCTAATAAATATTTACACGTTAAGTACAAATATTTTTCAAATTTGGTATGGATCGGGGCCGGGCCTCGTTAGGCCCCCTACCTCCTCCCTTGAGTCTACTGCCCTCGTGTGACATATATTTAGGCATGCCTGAAGCAGCAAAACAAGGCGAAGTTTTCCAATTTGTGGGCGGCCAGGGTCATAATCTATTCCGAGTCTCCTTTTTGAACTTGAATTGACTGGTTAGGCCCCCTACATGTACCCCCGAGCCGGTCCTAGGGGAGGGCAGGAGGGGCGACCGTCCTAGACCCGAAAAAAAAGACTCCTCTATGGTTCCCCATTCGAGATTGGTCATCAATGTTACCTTGTATCTTTTCTCGGTTTTATTATAAAAGCCGATTCCTTATATTAAAAAAAATGCACTTCTGAAAGGGACCAAACATTTTCTCCTTTTGGGAGTTTTGGCATTTTCTTGGTTTTTACGATAAAGAAAGATTAGGATATGAGGGAATTGTGTTATTAGAGTGTAGAGTGTACACAAGCCCCCTCAAAAAGTCACTCTAAAGTCTAAAAATGGCCAAAAAGAAAAGATTAATTGCAGCAAGCAGTTCAGTATAGTCCAGAAATAAAGAAACTCTAATTCAATAAAGGTAACAATGGCATTTATAAGGTTCAAAACTATTAATTAAGACTTTAAAAGTACATCTATAGCAAGATCATGATTTCAAAACACGTTTTTGAAGTGAGCCTTGAGGCCTTGCCATCAATATGAACCATTGAAAGGAAAACCGAGGCTTGAGCTTCCGTTGGATGGACTGAGGGTTTACCTCTCATATGGTTGAGGTGGATAGCCTCACATGCCTTAAAGGTGCGTTTTGAGACTTAAGCCCCCAAGGTATGGCTGAATTGTTGAACAAGTTGCAAGTGCTTATACAATGGCTGTCTTCAATGGGTCCTATGGTGAACTAAGAAGCATGTTGTGATGTTAAATGTCTTGAAAATTTTGATAAGTGTTAGAAAAATTGATATTAAAAATGCGAGTTTAACCAGATAAAAATCCCGAGTTTAACCAAATCACCAGACAAACCACCAAATGCAAGAACGGAAAAAAACAACAATAATAGTAATAGTTAGAATAAATAAAAATGAATAAATAGAAAAGATAAGAAAACTTATCGCAGGATCGCCCGTTAAAACGGACTGACTTTGAAGAAAGATAGCCCCCGTATCCCGATAGCTATTCGGACGGGTCTGGCTAGCTCGCTCCCAGGATAATCCTACCACGTTTCAGACTTGTAGCTACCTCGACTGAAACCTTCGACCGTTGCCCGGTTGTCTTTTTGTTGAAAAGAAACCCTCACACAAAAGAACTATGGATCTTATTGCTCTCGGAAAGAAAGGATATATAATCCTTCTTTTTTTTGGATTCAACTCAACAAACCAGCAAAGGAGTATAGTATACGTTTGTACGGGGATTAAAGGAGTATTGTTTGCTCTCTGGCTTTTATTTTGATTGCACGAGAAGATTAAAAAGAGCATGCAGTGGGTTCTCAGACACATTGAAAATCAGAATTAATACAAGCATATGAATGAGATGTAACGGTTGTTCCATGATCTAATTTTAATGACCCTTAAACAAATTTTGACCAGGCTTATTATTTATCCATTCGGACCATTCAAATTCAATTTTGAAAACGTCCGAAAACAACTTTAAAGCTACTGTTTATCATGCTATTAAGATAACAAAACTGGACAATTCAAATTTATTTTGAAATCGTCCAAAAACGGCTTTAAAGCTATTGTTTATTATCTTAATAAGATAACAAATCATCTCAGGATTATTGTCCATAAATTAAATAGTCTTTTAATTTGAAACATTTTCCCATACAATTCTAGATCATCCCAAACGGGTCTGAGAGTATGGAACTATATTTCAAGTTACCTTATATGATACTTTAATGATATTCCTTATCACATGGTATCCCTATTTAAGATATAGGACAATAATTCACTATTTTAATATTTCACTTTACAATTTTTACAACTATGGATTCTATTCACCAAATGAAATAAATCCAAGTATAAAAGTTGTACTTTGATAATAAGCCACTCTCATTACATATATATTACACATTTATCTTAGGACTCAAAATAGGACCACTCAAAATAATTTATTACATGGGCAAAATCCTAACTTACTTTTATTTTTATACAACCGAAAGGAAAATCCTAACTTAATGATACAACATAATGATAATAAATGGTGCCGATTGCCAAGACTATCAACAATGTATTCAAGAAACATAGTATCCAATAGTTGCATTTTTAAGGATGTAGGGGTGAAAGATAAAAAGTGTTAATAACTCAAGTACCCTGTATTCTTGTGCATTTAAAAGATAAAATGCACACTCTACGTCTGTTTGATTTGAATAATCTTCCTTGCATGCACGCTCTAGTGTGCTACAAGTTAGCAAATAGTGATTTGTGTGAGGCAGAAGAAAGAAAGAGGGCAAAAATAAAAAGAAAAATAAAATAATTGCCACTTGGGCATCCAAGTAAGATGTTTACCGGGTGAAATTTAAAACAAACCGACGCGGGGGACCGGGTGAAAATAAATGCCACTTGGGCGTCCAAGTAAGATGTTTTCAAATAGTACAGAGACCTATTTGATAGTTTTTCCAAATATTTGTGTTCGTTTATACATTAGGAAATGTGCTTCAACTTATAAATGCTAATATGTGCAGTTCCTGTACCGTGGGATCATCCCACGGTGAGTACCGTGTTCCACATTCAAAACGACGTAGTTTTGTAATAAAAAAATTAAAATTTCACGTGAACAGTAACACGTGAACATTAACTAGTTTTTATCTTTTTGTTCCAGTAGCATGAATGATGTAACTCGCGGGTAAAGAAATGTAACTCATGTTACTGATCAATGTAACTCAAGCCTGGAAGAAATGTAACTTGTCAAATAAATAGTATAAGAAATAAAACATTGATTTCAATGTAAACAATGAAAAAAGAGAGTCTAATTGCATAATTACTTTACCCGGGGTTGGTTTTTTTTATGTAACTCGTGTTATTACAAATGTAACACGCATCGATGACAAATGTAACTTAGGTGTATACAAAATATAACTTGTTGATACAAGTCCAAATGTAACTCGCGCTTCAGATGATGTAACTTGCTTATAAAAAATGTAACTCATGCACATTAAATATGTAAATTGTTAATAAAAAGATGTAACTCAATGTATTTTAATACATACTAGTATTCCACCCGTGCGTTGCACGGGGGAGTTAAGCATAAATGTAGGGATTAAACTTTATTATATTTTAGGAAGAAGAATAATTCTATTCATTGAAAACTTGGTCCTGCTTACAATCAACCGAGGCCTCCCTATAAATACATTGTTATACACTTAATGAAGCCCTTAGCCCAAATTTACAATAGCTATACGAAATACAAAATAGCAAGGCCCAATACCCCCCCTCAAGTTGGAGCATGAGGATCAAACATGCCCAACTTGCGTAGAAGATGACTAAACTGACGTTGTCCAAGAGCTTTTGTAAAAATGTCTGCTATTTGATCAGTAGTAGAAACATGTTGGGTCGAAATCAGCCCTTCTTGTAATGCATCACGAACATAATGACAATCTACTTCAATATGCTTAGTCCGTTCATGGAAAACAGGATTATGAGCAATATGAAGAGCAGAACGACTATCACAATGCAAGGGAATGGGCTGCGAATGAGAGATGCCAAAAGTGAGAAGAAGACTCTTTACCCACTTCAATTCTGCAGTAATAGCTGCCATAGAACGATATTCAGCTTCAGTGGAAGAACGAGACACAGTATGATGTTTCTTTGTCTTCCAGGAGATCGGAGAGTCACCTAGAAACACCAGCCATCCAGACAACGAACGTCGAGTGAGAGGACAACTAGCCCAATCAGAATCACACCAACCCGCAAGCTTTAAATTAGAAGAAGAGCGCAAAAGAATTCCATGTCCGGGTGAGCCTTTGAGATACCGAACAACACGCAGAGCAGCACTCCAGTGTTCTGCCCGCGGGGCCTGCATGAACTGAGACAAGATGTGTATAGAATAGGCCAAATCTGGTCTAGTAAAAGATAGATAAATTAGACGACCCACAAGACGTCTATAAGGTTCGGGATCAGCCAATAGTTCACCCGTAGCAAGACCCAAGGAATGATTCTGCTCCATGGGAAAGGAAGAAGGCTTAGCCCCAAGAAGACCAGCTTCAGAAATGATATCTAGGATATATTTGCGTTGACAAAGAAATATCCCATCCATGCTTCGTGCAACTTCAATGCCAAGAAAATATTTAAGGATCCCGAGATCTTTCATATGAAAGCAAGAGTGCAAATATGTTTTAAACCGTGACAAAGCTTCGGAATTGTTGCCCGCAATAATGAGGTCATCCACATAAATGAGCACATGCATCTGCACATCATCCTTGCGGAGAGTAAATAAAGAATAATCAGAATAAGATTGTAGAAATCCGTACTGTTTAAGTGCAGAAGCCAGCTTAGCAAACCAACATCTTGGGGCCTGACGAAGACCATACAAGGATTTGCGCAGACGACACACTAGCCCAGAACTGTTGGAAATATGCCCTAGGACAATCATAGTTTATGATTTATCAATAAATATTTAATGCTCATTAATTAATAAAGTTGCAAACTCATTTTATGTTAATTATTATTGTGAGTTTTCTTTATTAATATTTAGTCCCTGAATATTCTGTTTAGTAGCTAATTAAGTATGTGACTTAATTGTGGAATGCTACACTTTAAAATAAACATAATATTCTAATTGTCCCTGGTCTAATATTATTAATTTGGGACATTAATAATTAATAGACCAGTATGTGGATTAACTGATGGCTATATTCCACTAGTCATGGGTATAGAGATATCAAGTTAATAACATAGATGCTTGTTAGGGAACAAGTTCATTGGACAGACCCAACTTGGGGACACTGCTAGGTTATATGTCATCAGTGTTGTCCTCAATAATGATGAGGTGCTATATTCTTATACTTGAGATAATCATGGTTACTAGCATGAGAATTAATATGTATTAACACCATTAAATGTTATCTTTAACTGGATAATTATAAAGGTGGTGATTGTACATATTATGAACCATGTAGTAGTATGTGAATTATCAAGATAGTTTTTGTCACTCTTGTACATCGAGAGAAAGATATCTATTGGGCCCCTTGACAAGTAAGATTAATTAGCATGGCCATGCTCAAATGAGGTGTCATTTGATCAAGATTAATCTTACTTGGTAATCAAGAAATATTAATTGAGAATAACAAGGATGACACGACCTAACCTTGTCTCAATTAAGATATCGTTTGACAAAAGAGAATTATTAGCACAAATTAATCATTAAAAGGTTATGTCAGATTTAATTGACATTTATATATTTTGGATAGTCATAATGCCTTGCTAGAGACCGCTTATGATTTGTGAGGCTCGAATTAATTTCTAGCCCACTGCCAATAATATATAAACCTACAGGGTCACACACCTAAGTGATTTGGATCATTAATGTTTGTTAATAACATTAAAATAGCTTGATTAGCCCAATTCGAAAGAGGGTTTCGAATGGTATTGGGCTAGGGCCTCTTTAAGGGTTTTATTAGCCATAAAACTCCTTCTTTCCACCTCTTATAAATAGGGCTAAGGAGACCCACGAATTTTAAGAGTTAAAATTCACTTCTCAAACCTAGAGTAGAGAGGAAGAAAGAAGAGAACGCTAGCACGTTCCCTGCGGCCGATCCAGTCACGTGCGTGTGGATACCGGTAGAGCTCGGGATCGTTTTCTCGGACTGTCTGACATCCTTGATTAAGATAGCTATGTAAGTCCCTCTTAAATTCTTGTAATTTCGTTTATAATAAGAACCTCAGATCCGTTCATTTACTTTTGGGTAGAATAATTTTTGTTTATTCCGCTGCGTTTTTCTGCCCGAAACCCAACAGAACGAGGGGAAGAGAAGCCCGGAGGAGGACGCATGTAGACCTCCTCATCCAAATCACCATGAAGAAAGGCATTGTGTACATCCATTTGATGCAACTCCCAGTTACGCGCAACAGCAATGGCCAAAAGTAGTCGTACCGTCACCATTTTGGCCACGGGAGCAAATGTCTCAGTATAATCAATGCCTGCCTCTTGGTGGTTCCCAAAAACAACCAAACGAGCCTTCAACCGTTCAACTGTACCGTCAGATTTATATTTAATTTTGTAGACCCATTTGCAACCGAGGGCCTTTTTACCAGAGGGAAGCGGCACCATGTCCCAGGTGTGATTATCTTCAAGAGCTCGAATTTCATTTTGCATGGCTGAACGCCATCCATCATCAGTCATAGCTTCCCTGAAAGAACGAGGTTCCTGACCTGCAAGAACAGCTCCAAGAAACGCACGATGCCGTGTAGAATACTTATCACAAGAAACATAATGGCTAATAGGATACCGCGTACCTGAAGAGCTGTCGGAGGGTGACGACGGAGATGGGCTTAAATGAGCAACGTAGTCACGAAGTAAAGTGGATGGCCGCTTAGCTCGCATGCCTCTGCCAAGAGTAAGCTCGGCGGACGAAGTATCATCCGAAGTAGACTCCGTATGAGTAGCCTGAAGTTCAGAGTGGACGGGTGCAACATCATCTGATTCAACGAGGACGGGCGCGGTAGGTGCAGAGGCCGAGACAGTGTCCAAGGTGTCCTGTGAGAATGGGAATACATTTTCATGAAATTGGACATCACGTGACACAAAAATTTCTCCTGTGTCATAATCATACATTTTCCACCCCTTCTTGCCAGTTGGATATCCAATAAAAACACATTTTCTGCTACGAGGAAGGAATTTATCGCCGCCCGTCTTCAAATGATGAGCAAATGCTAAACACCCAAATACTCGAAGATGCTGAAAATCTGGTGCTTTTCCCGTAAGCACCCCATAAGGTGTTTTGCCTTCTAACAAACCTGATGGTGTACGATTAATGAGATGTACCGCCGCAAGGACACATTCACCCCAAAGAGAAATAGGAAGATCTGCCTGAAACATCAGTGCACGAGCTACATTTAAAATATGACGATGCTTACGCTCCACCCGCCCATTTTGTTGAGGGGTATGAACGCAAGACGTCTGAAATACAATTCCACGAGCCTCAAAGTATGGTAACAAACATTTAAATTCCGTGCCATTATCACTTCGTACAGTTTTAATAGACGCTTCATATTGTTTTTCCACTGTAGCAACAAATTGAAGAAAAAAACGATATACTTCCTTCTTGTCCCGCAGCAAATAAACCCACACAGCCCGAGAATAATCGTCAACTAATGTCATAAAATAAATAGCATCACAAGTAGATGGGGTTTTGTAAGGACCCCATAAATCACAATGTATAAGTTCTAGAATTCTACTTTCTTTATTACTACTTGTAGGAAAAACATCACGCACTTGTTTGGCTAACGGACACACCTCACACGGCTTATTCAAATATTTGGTAGAAGAACTAGTACGAATAACTGGCAATAATTTAATGACACGATCAGAAGGGTGCCCCAAACGTCGGTGCCACAACTCGAACGGAGACAAATTAGTCGTGTGAACAGCATGCAACACAGGTACCTTGCGAAAATAATATAGCCCATCTCGTCGCTCACCGGCTCCAATCAGGCTCCTCGAGTGACGGTCCTGTATAGCACATAATGTGTCAGTGAAAGTAACTAAACAAGCCAACTGATCAATTAATTGGGATACTGAAATAAGGTGACATTGCAGCCCAGGGACATAAAGAACATGATCCAAAATGAAATTTTTAGAGAGGGAAATACGGCCCTCTAAAATGGCAGCGACAGTGCGCCCATCGGGTAATCCTACCGAACGTGCAAAAATACTAGTTCGATCCGTTAAGCAAGAAATATCACCCGTTACATGGTGAGATGCTCCTGTATCAATAATCCAATCAAACGAAATGCGCTTACCCGACATACAATCACATGAACGGGTTTGCTCATTAATTAAGTTTAACAAAGCCTCATACTGCTCCTTACTCAACGCAGGCAGCCCCTGTACCCCGAATGAAGAAGAAGGTCCTGCGCTAGAAGTTACTGCCTCGGCACTGGCAGTCACAGCATGGGTCTTCACGCTTCCTCCTCGGCCAGTCGCACCATTGCTTGCTCGGCTCCTGTCCTCCCACCAGTCCGGGTAGCCCAGCAGTTTGAAGCACGAAGTAATATCATGGCCCTTCTTCTTGCAGTGAGAACAAAGGAGTTTGGTCTTGTCAATTTTCTCCTGCTTCCCTTTGGTCTGCCGGTCTGCCTGAATTGCAAAGGCCTGAGCATCCACCGGCACATGTTTGTCCCGAGCAATGGCTCGAGAGTTTTCCTCCTGAAGAAATACTTGGTAAGCTCTATTCAAACTGGGCAACGGACTGTGAGAAAGCAAGTTGGAACGGACTGTTCCATATACTTCATCGTCAATTCCGGTTAGGAATTGATGAAATTGTTCTTCATCTCGGTCAGCAGCGAACTTGGCAGCAAGACCGCACTTACACAGGCCACACGTGCACACGTGCAATGGTTTCAAACGATTCAGTTCGTCATAATAACCCATAAGGGCTGTGTAATAAGCATCTACGGTCATCGTCTTCGTCTGCCGGCAGTTCGTGATAGAGGCACGAATCTGCTGTAACCTTGGTCCATTGGCCACGCTGAAACGGCCTTCCAGGTAGACCCACAGTGCACGCGCTTCGTCGTGAAAAGGGATCGATGCCGTCATCAACGGGTCCATGCATCGCAGCAACCACGAGACTACCATGGAGTTTACTGTCTCACAGTCAGCCTCCTTCGGTGCATCAGTTTTCTTTATAGTTCCGTCAATAAATCCGTATTTCCGGCGAGCTTTCAAAGCCAAGGAGATAGCCCGAGACCAAGCAACGAAGTTATCCCCTTTGAATACAACGTGAGTAATCACGTTTCCCGGTTGATCACCGGGCCCCAAGTAAAACGGAGAGGTTGGGTCGCTCATGGTTCAACGAAGCTTCGAGCATGCTGGTGTGAAGATCGTCGAAGGCAGTCTGCGGCGCCGAACCCCCCCCTTACTGCTCTGATACCATATTATATTTTAGGAAGAATAATAATTCTATTCATTGAAAACTTGGTCCTGCTTACAATCAACCGAGGCCTCCCTATAAATACATTGTTATACACTTAATGAAGCCCTTAGCCCGAATTTACAATAGCTATACGAAATACAAAATAGCAAGGCCCAATAAACTTTGTTTAGTTTTTGGTTTTGGGGACTGAATTTTGTTTCTTCAGGTTTTAGGGACTCAAGCATTTCTCTATCAAATTTCATATGTAAACATTTATAATAAAAAGTTTATACGTATATTACCCGGCCAAAAGCAATTATATACAAGTGTACAAATAAATAATTATACATACGTAGTAAAACGTAAGGTTATGCATTATATTTGTATACAACAAATAAGAATGTATTGATACATATATATGACTATATGAGCTTATAATACATTTTTTGGAAGCTTATTTAAATTTGAGGATAAATTAGTTTTAGGAAATGATGATAAAAATATTACCTCTTTATTATTTTCATATATTGACTAATAATTTTCTAAAAATTTTACTAAACTTTTTTAATTAGTTTAAATTTGATTTAACTAATAATGTAATAACATTGGTATGTAATAAAGTTTGGTCAATAAATGTTTATGCTATACGTATAATTTTCTATTCGTAAAATTTATACTTCGTTTAAATTTGACTAACTAGTAATGTAATAACATTGGTATATTATACTTCGTATTTAAAAATGCATTTTCTTATAAAGCATATTTTGCCAAGCAATATCAATTTATTGGTGGTCATTCACAATTTTTTATGTTATTGTCGGCTTATTACTAGCATGTCATTTACTGTTATTGTTTATTTCATTGACGGCATCATCGGTGTCACTATACATTTATACAGTACCAGGGGCGGAGGGAGGGGGTGGCCAGGCTGGGCCATGGCCCAGGGAAACTTTTTATTTTTTGGTATTTTATATATAGTTTTTAATTTTTTTTAGAATTGGCCCAGTGCAAGAAAATTACTGGCCCAGTGTAAATCATTCTGGCCCAGTGCAATAAATAGTCCAATGCTAATCTGAACAAAAAGCATGGCAGCAAGACCGAGGTGGACGGACATTGGACGCATCACGCATCACGCATCAAGCAGGAGTCCAGACTACTCCCATCGGCGATTCACCGGACGCCACCAGTCGGCCGCTCTCCCGCCACAGGCCGGACGCCCGCCCTTTTTTGCTCGCTGGCTGCTCCTGGTCGTCTGCGCAGCAACGCAGGCGCGCTGACACGCTGCTTGACTGCTGTCTGCCTGTCTGCTTATCTCCAAGACTTCACAACTATTAAGCCAAGCTAACAAGGTCATCAGGCACTAAGCGCTTCGTTTTTTTTCTTTTTACATTTTTAGTTTAATTTAAGTATTTATTTGTTATTTTAATTTGTTTTAGTGACTTAGTGTGTCACAATTGATTTGTGTGCTTTGAATTGTGAAGTGAAACATTAGGATTTTGGAATGTCAAATGTGATTTGTGAAGTTCTTAAAATATTAATATTAGTTATTATATAAATTAAAATAAAATATGGTTTAGTTTTTTCTTTGTTTGTTTTGAGTGCAACAACATAAAGACCATTTTCTGCAGTGAAGCACGTGAGGAATGAAATTCGTAACAAGTTGAATGATGAATTTCTCGCCGATCGTTTGACCATATTTATTGAAAAGGAATTTGCCAACAAAATCGATGTTGAGTCTGTCATAGATGAGTTTGCTAAGGTCAAAGAACGACGTGTTCAGTTAACATTTTACTTTCAAATTTTGCATGTACTGTTAAAAAAAAATTATTATGAATTTTAATGGCTTTTAATCATTATATTTACATTATTTACGCGTTTTAAATTTTTATATAATGTTTATAGTGTATAATTGGCCCAGGGTGAACATCTGTCCTGGCTACGCCCTTGTACAGTACAATGAGAAAAGTTTTCAATGACTTTTCAGTGAATTTTTGAAAAGAGTCATGTGAAGTTTTTGGAGGCAAATGCTATAGGTATTAGTGGACAGGGATAGGGGCCAGGATTGGTAGAGATTACAATTCCATGGGAGAAAATTACTAATTAAACAGAAGTTAGTCACATTTAAAAAAAATACTAGTTACTCCGTATTTTTTTATCTTTCAAAAGTAATAGGGAGTAGTATCTTTCAAAAAATACTATTACCAAATATAGAATTTCGGTAATTTTTCCTAAAATTAATGTATCGTCAAATAACTCAAATTTAGAGTTCGTTTGATAATACTGTAATTGGTTGTATCAGCTCAATCTATTAAAATTTATAAAACTCTGACTGAACCAACTGAATTGGATGAAATACGAAAAATTAAATTTTAAATATATTTTATTAATAATAAAATAAAGAAAAATTATACTGCGTACGAAATATAGTTCAAATAGTTCTGTTGAGTTTAATCCAACACGATATAGTAAATATATGTATGAACACTCAGTTTTTACGTGGAAACCCGAAAGGGAGAAAACCACGGGACTTTTTAGGCTAATGTCCAAGCCCTCTCTTTCTCATTAGGACTCTCCTCACCATTACATAGTACATTTTGAGCTCCCATTAATGGAGTCTTGTAAGCTAACTAAGGAGGGAGAAGAAAAAGAAGGAAAAAGGATCCTTTACATGGAGGGAAAGCCTCCTATAAATAGGGAAAGGGGTGAGGGAAGTACTCCACCCTAATGGGCCAAACGGGCCGATGTCGGGCCTAATGGCCAAAGTGGGCCGGACGGGCCGAAATGGGCCTAGCAGCTCGGGCTCCGTACTGGATAATGTCTTGGGCTCCTGAACAGTAATAGGCCGGGATAATATATCCCAACAAGTTCTCTTTAGCAATTTCACTCAATTACACTGAAACAGTAACTTTAACCAGGTTTGTATTTGATCTCTTATCTATATAGATATAGATGTGTATATATAGATAGATGTTAAATGTCCCACACCGGAAAAGTTTGGATGAACGGAGTGCTATATTAACACATGAGCTACTCCTCCTAACATGTTGACCTTTTAGGATGGAACCCCGTGTCTTAACATGGTATCAGAGACAAATCGATCCATGGTGTGGGGCCCTTATGAATCGTGATGACATGATTATAAAAAATGACAATTACGTTCGGATGAAAAAAACGGACCGATGAAACAAAAAATGAATGATGGCAAGATCCAGACGAAGTGTCTGGTCGTGAGGAGGGGTGTTAAATGTCTCACACCGGAAAAGTTTGGATGAACGAAGTGCTATATTAACACATGAGCTACTCCTCCTAACAGGTTGACGTTTTAGGATGGAACCCTGTGTCTTAACAATAGATGTATAGTATATATTTTACTGAAATGTAATAAAATTGAAAGGGTAAAATACAAAAATGAGTTCTATTGATTTTGCAATGACAATATTAATAGTCGCACTTTCAATTTGAAATCTCAGAAATTAATCTTCCTCAAAAGAAAAAATGAAATCTTAGAATCAATCAGCCGTTCTTTTCTCGCCAATCATGAACGATGAGGAGCAAGGTTTGAAAGCGATGAAAAAGTTTCTCCAGCGATAGGTTTTGTTGCACTAACGTGATGAGGAGCAACCGGCCGTTGTTTTTTCTGTTGCAGTAACGATCCTGACGGAAATAACGAAGGTCTTCTTGCTTGCTGTTATCCGCTCCCCCTTTTAATTAATAAAACTATGTCGTTTTGGGATCGGCACACCATGCTCATAGTGAGCTAATCCCACAGTATAATTTGTGTAATCTGTGATGTATATCTTTCAATGTAACTGATATAAAAATAAAGTGTTAATCAATTAAGTTTGATTTTTGTTATTTCTTTTTACTATACACAAACCTCAATCACACATTTTTATTTTTTATTTTTTTATTTCACGTGCCGGTCAAATTTGTCAAAATTTAAAGGACTAAAGTAGTAATTAGTTGTGACATGGCTGAAAACTATTGGATGGAACTTCTATTTTGAAAGTAGTTAAAATTTATGGGGTGTATTGCTGTGTTTTAAATTTACTAGGTTTAATAACCACATAGGCACATACCTTCCAAAAAAAACAAGTAAACCTAGTAAAATGCAAAGCCAAAAAATGTCCGAAATAGACGTTCAAACTTCAAACTAAAATTCCTCCTACCACACCAGGCCACCCTCAATGCACTCCAAGCCACAACAACCTAACACTATAGATCTATAGATCTATTATAATTTATAGCAATTCTTTTTTCCTTTATATAACGTAACTAGCAATATAAAATGTGATCACAATAAATTATTTAATACATACTAAATATAACAATGCATGTTATGTTATCGTTTTACTTCCCTCAAACTTAAAAACATCTCAAATATAAGTGAAATATAATCATATACCTAGTAATGTTTTTAATATTTTATAATAAGTGTAGTTTTGTTTACAGGAAAAATTGATAGTAATAATCCCAATTATTGGTGATTCGCTAACAATAATCCCAATTATCGAATATTTCAGAATAATCCTAACTTTATGGACCTTCCACCAATAATGGTCCCTGTTAAGACTCGGGGTTCCATCCTAAAAGGTCAACCTGTTAGGAGGAATAGCCTATGTGTTAATATAGCACTTTGTTCATCCAAATGTTTCCGGTGTGGGACATTTAACACTCCTCCTCACGACCAGAAACTTCGTCTGGATCGTGTCATTATTTTTATCGGTCCGTTTTTTCATCCGGTCGTAATTGTCATTTTTTCAATCGTGTCATCAGATTCATTAGGGGCACCACACCATGGATCGATTTGGCTCTGATACCATGTTAAGACTCGGGGTTCCATCCTAAAAGGTCAACCTGTTAGGAGGAATAGCCCATGTGTTAATATAGCACTTTGTTCATCCAAATGTTTCCGGTGTGGAACATTTAACAGTCCCTATACATAAATTTTTGTAGTTTTTAAAGTGGACTAGAAGAGATATATCAGGTAATCTCTATAAATAATCCTAACCTTTAATTTTTATACTTAATTTCTATTTAAAATTCACTTGTTATAGGAGGAAATATCTGGCCATAGACCATTATTGGCGGATGGTCCATATAGTTGGGATTATACAAAAAAAAATCAATAGTTGGGATTATTGTTAGCGGACCGACAATAGTTGAGATTATTGTTTTCAATTTTTCCTTGTTTATATTATTCTTGGCGAAATGTATGTGACATATTTAAATTTTTATTCTAGAAAGAAAATAATTCCAAAATTATTATAGAAATTCGCAAAAAAAAATACGTAGTATCAAATAACACTATCGACTCAAAAATGATTAATTTTTATTTTAATTTAATATTATTATACATTAAGCACTTTAGTACTATAGAACTTTATAAAAGTTGACTGAGTGTTGCATACATTGATCGGTTGGTCCATTGCGTCCGAATTAACCCAGTCACTTGATCGGGTCGATCGAGTTTCGTTTTAATGTCATATATGTCTATTGGTGTGTGTACTCCTATTAATTTTTTGACCATTTTGACAGATATGATAATTATGCTAAGATGTTCCCAAAACATAACTATTTTTTTGCCAAAATTATACCCAATGCTTCCAATATACGTGACCCTTTTGATAAAAGGTAAAAACTCACATATTATAATGCCACATGCAATAGCGAACAAATACAATCATAGAAAGCTGAATTTAAGCATCCTTTCAATGCAATCCATACTCACAATTGAGAATAGCAATGGCTGAGACGGAGAAGGATAGTGAAACTGGAATCCCTGTTTGGGAGGATGGTGTTGACGAGATAACCGTGTTGTACAGAATTACCAAGGATAATGTACGGTTGATAAAGTCCCACACCGGTAAATTGAGAAGCATTAGAGTGCTATATTAAGCTTTGGACTCCTCCTCCTATTAGGTTGACCTTTTAGAATGGAGTCTTGTGTCTTAACAAGTTGAAGACAAACGAGTGTTGGCCTGCATTTGATAGGACTTTCCCAAAAAGAATAGCTAAAGTTTATAACCACCCTCATCCGAGATTTTTTTCGCCCCAATTTCCCCGACTCAAGAACATTTACGAGATCGACCCCGAGAAGCTTTCTGGTTATCCTTTTTGCCGTATCCCCCTGTTTTTTTCCTAATCAATCAAATAAGCTAAGTAGCATCTTTTTTGCAGATGTATTTGGTGAGCCTGCGGAGAAGACATGACACTTTATCATACATAATTAACTCTATACTAGTAATAATAATAATAATAATAATAAGCTAATTTAATTTTGTATGTCTATCTCACTTCTGGTTGTATATCAATTATATAAACTCCATGTAAGCTAGTTGATACCAAATTTATTCATGAATACTCAAGAGATTTATTGAATTCTATTCTAATACATATGGAGTTCTACATTTTAGGAAGCACTTCATTAAAAACGTTATAATTGGACTGATTTTTAATCTGATTTGTCTGTTTTGATCAGATCTGGTCTGATCAGCCGATCAGGTCATATTGTCCGAGCATTTTTACCTCTTTTTACCAATCTAATTCATCTCATCTAACTAACAGTTCAGATGCATCATTTCAAAATTAAACTCTAGACATTAGTCTCTAATAAAAATAAAAATAAATATATTTTATTTATTTATTTTTGTATATTCAATATTGGTGTCATTTGAAAGATAATAAAAAATTAAGAATTTTGATATTTTTTTGTAACAATAAAAAAGTTATAGTACTTTAAAACAAACATGGTTTTATTTTTTGAACAAAAAGCTATAGCCATCTGAAAAGCTTTTTAAATATTAGTATTTACGTAGGACTCCAAGTTTCCAAAATGTCGCTTAGTCTAAATCAACGTGAATTCTAATCTAATTTAAATACTACTCTAATGGAAGTATAATTAACAGAAATTGCCTTAAATAGCAGTAAAAATGTTTTGAAATTCCAAAATAGGAGTATCATGTTTTTTATACCCTGAATAGGAGTAAATTTCTGCCAAATTTGGTTTTACAAGGCTTTAAAGATGGCAGTTTTTTCCAAACTTGGCAGATTACTCCTATTCAAGAAATAAAAAACATGATACTCCTATATATTTTGGAGTTTCAAAACGTTTTTACTCCTATTTAGAGAATTACCTCTATAATTAATGAATATCTCAATTTGGAAAGAAAATTTATAATATTATAATGAATGTTTACTCAGAAGATGACATGTGGCAAAACTTTCCATAATTGTATGTTTGAAATGTATTATTTATAGATGCATTTGAAATCGAATAAATTGACAAAAAAAAGACCGGGTATTGTTTATCCTACTTTTGGCCCTTGATTCTGTTCTTGAGAAAGTTTATTTAATCGATTGATTGATCGCAATAGTTGGTGGTGCCGGTAAACAGAAGCTATTTTTCAAATCCCGAAGTCTTGACTATTTTTACTATTAGGTAAAGAGGCACTTTTGGTCCATTAGCTTTGTAAAATGTACTCCGTAATAGAAAAGTGAAGAAAGTGGAATTTTCATCTCCTCAAAGGCTTAAACAATTTCTATTGACGGCCAACAGTCCAACAAACAGCAATGTAATTTGGAAACCACTAATTGAAATTGAGCTTGAGTTTATCCTTTCTAGTTTCTTCTTTGTTTATATGCCTCCACTCACAAGGTTTCTTTATTTTTCTCCTTTTTCTCACAGCGGATTGATACTTATGTCAAGTGTATGATACGAGTGTTGGGATCCCAAACCTCAACTTGACGAAAGGAGTGTTTGACTAAAAAAAAAAAGCATTTTTCAGCTTTTGACTTAAAAAAAGTTAAAAAGAGTGTTTTCAAATGACAGCTTCTGCTTAAATTAATCACTTAAAAGCTAAAAGCTGGAAGCAGGTGGAAGGGTGCTTTAAACTGCTTTTCACTTTTTCTATTACACAAAAAGTACTTATTTTACCAAACATAACCAACTTTTACTTTTTCAGAATCACTTTTTTCTCAAACACTACAAACTTTTACTATTAATCACTTTTCCCCAAATCACTTTAAAAAATCATTTTTTTAAAGTTGAAGCAATTGCAAACACTCCCGAAGTGGGAAAGTCCCACTTTTTTCCCAACAACGAGAAGGCTGTTCTGGTTGTAATTGTAAATTTTGTCCTTTCTTCAAACAGAGTTCTTAAAGGAGTTCACATTTTATTAAAAAGGAAACGTAAAGGAATAAATGGGACCTCCCAAAAAGGAAAGTGTAAAGATTTAAATGAGATAGAGGGAATAATAATTACACCAACGCATTTTTTGTACCAAATAAATACTCTCACCCTCATTCACTATTACCCCGGAGTATAAGATTTCAGATAAAGATGTCTCGCATTCGCCTTAAACATACACCTTTACTGCTTCAGTTATCACATAATAATATTTCATTGCTAATTTAGTTACTACTCCCGCTGCCATGGCACCAAAAACCACACCCATCCGGCACCACCACCTTGGCACCAATGCAGAACCGGCTTTTGGGGTATATATGCATCTAGGCATGTGCCTAGGGCACCAATTTTTTTTAAAAAAGTATTACTACCATGTACTGTAGTATGTATTGCATGTCTCTTTCAATTTTATTAAACAAATAAAATACAATAGATGAAATTCCCCCCAAAAATTCCCCCAAAAAATTACTCCTATTTCATGAATTCTCCCTACAACTATCTAATAAAGGCTATAAAATAAAGATGAAATTCACCTTTATATTATTTGAATTACATATTTGGACAAAAAGTAACAACACAAGTATTACAAAAGAACAGTGTCAAGTAAAATCATCAATAATTGTTTAATAATTTATCTTTTTTTCAAGATCGCATGTGCAATATTTAAAATTACTAATTTTTTAGAATTGGGAGGCATTAGCGGTCGAAAGACAACAATATTCGGTTATTTTGTAATTAAAAAGAATAAAAAGTCTCAAAGGCTAAAAAGATGTGAAAAGACGTGTTTTTATTGATTCAACAACAAATGTGTTGACTTACAACTAACTTTATTTAAAAATAAAAATAAAATTTATATTCTTTTTTAAAGGATGTCTAGCTCCGTTCAAGACGTTTTAGTTATGCTTTAAAATTTTCAAATTGTCAACAAAAATTGCACATTAGGGCTAATTAATTAATGGAAATTACAAATAAAAAAAGATGCCTAGTCAGATTACATATAAAGAAAAAATTTGGGCCTAATTTTTTTTCTACTTTTTTTGGACCTAGGGCAGTCGCCCCTGCTGCCCTCCCCCTAGGACCGGCCCTGATTTCAATGATGGTGTTTGAATTTATGTGTGCTACTACATTTTTCTTTTAATTATTGTATTAAATTAATTACCCTATGTATTTAATTTTAGTTTTTCATCAGGGGCATCAAATTTCCAACGGCCCTGCACCGATGTTAGTGAATTTATTTAAGATCTCAAATCTGTCTATGATAGCTGTCACCACTACTATTGTCACTGTCTATAGCTTTGAGGTTACAAATTGATTCTATGCAAGTGGACGTTGCAACTGATCCTCCTGTACCGCCGCACACCATCAGTGACATCCGTTAGATAGTGACTCTCAATAATGACACAATTTTAATGTTAGTCACCAAATTTTCCTCCCAAATTTAACTAGTCACTAATCATCAAAATTGAAACAAACTTCCATGAGGGAATTTAATATACCCATTCCCGGCTCTCTATTTCCCCCCCTATTCTCCTAAATTACAGGGAAGCCAATTCTTTCGTATTTATTTTGCATTAAAACTCCCCTTTCATTTAAAAATTTCATTTTCGTTCGTACATAACTCATAAAGTGTCATCTAGTATTGGTTTTATGTTCAATTTAAAATGTCACATTAATGATATTTCAAAACTATTATATGACATTAGATTTACATGAAAGTTGATTATAACTAGCGTACAGATCATTATACTCAATTGCATTCTTATAATACTCAGTTGTGGAGGTTTTGATTCTGAATAGAAATGTCTTGATGTTCAACTAACGAAGCTTATGATTTTCATATCATTGCTCATTTGGTAAGTTATGTATGTTCATTTGGTACTGATGTTATGCTCATATTGAAATGTCATATCAATGCATATTTTAAAAGTAGCATATTACATTAGATTCACACATTGAACTTCATATGATTGATTGTAAATATAATTTAATAAGTTTCTATAAAAGAAAGTAAATTAGAGGATATGAAACAGAGTATTATGATGCCCAATATTAAACTCCTAATACTCAATATGATAGGTCTAGTGCTAATTAAAAGTTCATTAAGGCTCATTTAACAGAAAGCGTTATTTTCATCTTAATATAGGAGGTTTGATGCTCAATGAAAATGTTGTGACGTCCAACTAACAAACCATATGATTTTCATATTTATGCTCATTTTGTAAGTTACATATGCTCAATTGGTACTCATGTTATGCTCATTTTTAAATGTCATAACAATGCATATTTCAAAAGTACCATATTACATGAGATTCACATATTGAAATTCATAGGAATTGATTATAGATATAATTTAATGAGATTTTATAAAGGAAAAAATAAGAAAAAGAAAGTGAATTATGAAGTTGATATCACAATACTCATTATTTGACTCTTAATGCTCGATAGAATGTGTTCGATGTTCATTAAAAGTGTATTAATGCTCATATAACAAAAACCGTGATTTCCACTGAAATTACGAAAATGTCACCGTTTTTTAGTTGTGATATCATCTTTCTTGTAATAACACGGTTCTCATTATTAGACGTTAAAACTCATTAAAATTGGATTATTGCTCATTAAAAGAAAACTAATGCTCATTTGGAATAAACCACGATTTTCACATTAATTACAAAAATGTCACCAAATTATTTTGCCTTTTTTTCTTCTGGGCCTGTTACTGGGTCGGCTGTACGGTGCTCAACGTACAGCCGGTTGTATAATATATGTATTCATGTAAAGTGGCTGAAGTCTACTGTAACTTAATTTTTTTTTTTTAATTTTTAGTCTAAATCTTTATATTTTTCATATCCAGTCGGTGGACTAATGTTTAATTCTACTATAATTGCTATACATGTCAGTGCATCTTAGATTTTTGGATTCTCTGACTCCATTGATTGTATATTCATAATAATAGGAGTTTTTTCCAATAATGTGACTATGGAGCTACAGTGCTACACATGTGGGTTTATAATACATTCCTGGGTTTTGGTTAAAGTACATTATTTGAATTGATAATAAATGTGTAAATGTGTTCGACCATTTTAAGACAGTTTACTTGTGTTGCAGCAATTTGAAAAAAGCCCAAATGTTATTGTTGCGGTCTCAATTTTCTCGGGACCGGCCGTGAGCTACACATGTGGGTTTATAATACGCTAGTAGAAATTCCATCCAAAACAATTAAATGATTTGATCTTAGTCTAACTGAAAGCAAGAAATGAGGAAGATATAACTTTGTTGGAAATTTTGAGTTTGCACCACATTTTTGGGGTGATATTGGCCTTTGCACCCCATTTTCAAAACTTCTAGACTTTACACCCTATCTACAACATTTTGTGAAGAAAAAAATCATGAATGGGGTGCAAAGGCAAAGACATTTCAAGACAAATGGGGTGCAAAATATAAGAGTTTTGAAAGTGGGGTGCAAAGTCTAATATCACCCAAAAAACGGGGTGCAAAGTCAAGATATCCCTATTTTTTTGCACCTTCAAAACAAAGCATATGCCAACTTATGAAATTGATTTTAGAGGACTACGATGAAGGTGAAGTTGCAAAGTGAGAGGGTGAAAAAGTTACTTAAACCGATCTAGGGAGACGAGTTATATTTTGGTGTCATTACGGTTGGATTTGAAATGAAAAATGAAATCGTTTTGTTCTTCGAAAGAGTGTCAAGCGTGGCTGAAAATTTTGGGTTGAAGAACAAGTTGTCATTTGCACTACAACATTTAAAGACCTTTTGTAACAGCCAAATTTGTTACTTTTGGTCCAAAAGTCTGTTACACTCTTCTAAATATAACAATTTTGTGGCGTTACATTCGCTGGCATTGCTTTTTCTCTAATGTAAAGGTATGTACTCCGTAACAATTTTTAAATCAATTGTAACGCTTTTCTAAATAAACCAAAAGTGTTACCATAACCACCCTATTTGAGGGCCTTGTGTGTGAAATACTTGTTGTATATCTATTAGATGCCTGCCACACTAGCACTTTATAGCCCTATAGAGTGCTGACCCCTTCGGGGGCGTCCCACCACCATTTTTCAGGTTGAGGCTAGAGCTTGCTTCCTGTGCTCGTTGCTCGAGAGATCATATAGGAGGGAAGACTTGGTTCGTGCTTCCTCCATTCTGTTTTTAAACATTAATAAACATGCTCATGAATATTTTACTATAGAGCCTGCGTGCTCATGAATAGCCCTGTGTGGCCCCTTTTGTTTTAAACAATGTTTTCCGCTGCGTTATGAATTACTTATTATGTTTGTTTATGGATGTATATGTGTGAATGATATTCAAGACGCCTTGTATAATATGAATGTGTTGGACTGCGGTTGACCATTCGTATTGTACGGCGGGTTGTTGACGTGTCCGGGGAGGTCCGGGGCGTGACACTACTAGCTATCATGACCAAGTAAAAACCAATTTGAAAATCAAAAATTCAAATCAGTTTTATTTGATGCCACTTTAACTGATTTGAGAATTACTTTTCAAATTAATATGGTCCAGCCAAACTGCGTATCCTTCATTTATATTTAAAGAAATATAACAGAGGCCAAGGTTAATTAAACCGCAGAATTTGTGTCCAAAAATAAACGCCTCCAAACGGTCTATATTCATCCAAACGTTACTTGAGTATGTCTGGAAAAATATTTGAAGTTATATGTGATACTAAAACAATAATGTTTCTTATCACATAATATTTTTATATATAAAACGAGGCTGTTTATTTTATATGCTGACAACTAAATTCACTTTATAATATATCACTTTACAACCTGTGCAACTATGGATTCTATTCATTTAATGAAATAATCCAAACATGTTAGTTGTTCTTTGATATATGTATAATAAGCCTTCTTCTTCAATTCATATTTATACAATTATATCTTAGGAGTTATAAATAATAAAACTCCTCAAAGTAATATATTTCATCATATTTCCAACAATCACAGCATCACAATTTCAAGAGATCAAGTAAGAAATGTTCTTTTGAAGTTCAGAGTCACCACAACATATCATGTTGGAGAAGATGTCAAAAGCTGTCTACAATGCATTTCATATGGAGCAAAGGTATGCAAATTTAGATTAAGATAACATGCATACCCATGAGGAGTAAATTTGCTTATCAAATATACGGAGTAAATTAAATAACAAAGACATATCAGTGGGCAACCAATTAATTTCCAATTGGGCATATTCAAGACGATATTTGTATGCTTCTAACTTTGGGAAACAACTTGAAATATATCATCAAAACCAATTTTACTAACATTCATGCCAAAACTTTTAAGTGCTTACAAACTAATTACCTGAAAACGTAGAGGTTAACTCCTTTAAAAGTATGTTAATTGTCAAATTAGGAAGGGGTTTTATAATTGATGTTTTATTAGTTGATTTTATGTACATTGAATTCGATAGGAGATGTTAGACCCAATTCGATAGCCAATGCAATTAACGACCACATGATTATTAATGAAACATAAGTAGTTCATACGGAGTATATAAGAATCAATGACAAAATCAAAGTACCGTTATATACGTAGTACTCCCTCCGTCCCATAAAATAGTTCCCGCATTGACTTGGATCGGAGTTTAAGAAAGTGAGAATAAAGTGGAAATATATGGTTGTGGTTGTGTAAGAAAAATGTAAATGAATGTGAGCCACACAAAACTTTCCAAAAGAGGAAATGAGAACTATTTTTTTGGACGGTCCTAAAAGAAAATCGGGAACTATTTTGCGGGACGAAGGGAGTATATATTAATGGATTGCAAATATTCCCTGGGAAATTTTGATAATATCATCATATCATGCATAGTAGCTTCTCCAAAACACAAAATTATATAAATAAAGACATAAATACGGGATTAATTTTCCAAGTACATACATGTATCAATGTGTGTACATATTAATATACGGAGTATGTATATATGCATGTGGATGTTTATCGATAAAACAGGTTCTAATAATGAATATTAATAAAAATAGAGTACTTCTAGAATAATTTAAACCGTGAAGAGATCGAGAGACCAATATGAAAACCAAAGTGGAGAATATGAATACTGAAATCTAAATGCTTTGCTACTTGCTGCGATCAGCATTGGTTTTAAGGTTTATATTTTTATTACTCTGTATGACTATGTATGTACGTAGTACGAAGTATTTGATAAGAGCTCATTATCATGGTGTTATATGACTGGGCGTGTGCCTAGGACTGTATCTCAGGAGCTCAGTAAAGAACTTTAAATTTAAAAGTTACTCCGCATTTTTTATTTGCAACTTTAGTTTGTGTAATTAAGAATCTTCTATAATTTCTAAAAAATTGTTTACACTTCATTATTGATGGTAGGTTTGTGTTAATTCAGGTTCTCAATCTTTTTTTTTTCAGGTTCTCAATCTTTTATGCTATACGGAATTTGTGTCGGTCACAGCAATAAAGATTAATGTGGTTATCATCTTTTTTCATCAAATGTGTACTTCAACTTTTTTTTTTATTTTGATGTAATGATCCGAATTTTAATGATATTAATATAAACAGTTTTTCATTAAAAAAATGAAATACGTAGTATTTAGTACTCCGTACTACGTATATCAACAATTTCAATTGTAGGATAATATAGAAAAAGCAAAAACATTTTCTTTCTGTGCATCGCACGGGTACGATACTAGTAATAATTACAACTCTAGTCTTCTTATTTGATCACCTTCATCAATATAAATAAAATTACTCCAGCCTTCTAACAAATAACATACGGAATATATATGTAGACATTCCAGAAATCTTATTTGACCTTCATCATTTCGTGAGAAGGACTATATTGCATGGAAACACGAAAATTATGAGGAAACGGGAAGTGGGAAATGCCAACTTTTGCTCAAAAATCACTGATTTTAGAGTTTCCAAAGAGTTTTCGGGAGTTTACGAATTAAACGTGAAACATACTCTTTCCAGAGGGTTTGCCATGATACATAGGAGAAGGATAAACGCATCACTTGTATACGGATTTGGCATATGCGGGCTTTAGTGGGCTTACCAAAATCCGTACAAAAAATTCATGTCAATCCTTGCCATTTTTTAAAAATCTATGCCGAAATCACTTCCCGTTTTGGATATCCCTCAAAACTCCAAATGTAGAAGGCATCTGCACAAAACACGTGAATTTTGTTTTTTTTTTTGAAAGAACAAAAACTTTAGAACAATCATTCTTGATGCAAGTTAATTGAGTAAAATAAGTACACAAAGGCATAATACCGTCATGCTCATATTGTGTGGAGAGTTAGCTTTTGAAACTGACTGGTGCGTGGCCTTTATACACTACTCCTTTGATGCATCGGTGAACTAAAAGGCAGACATTCTAGCCGGCCACATAAATGTGTTGCACCGTTTACGAAATATTTCCTTTGAACTCAACATTTGTGTTCCAGAATTTTCTTTGAACCAAAGCACTAGTTAGCTTTAATAAGTCTGGCGCGCCACTCTCTCGTTCAGTTCTCAATAAAGACCTGAACTGGTGGGCGTAGCTCAACTGGTAGCAAGGGAGTGCCACAAGGGTTAGGTCTCGGGTTCGAATCCCGGCAACTACGATGGGGGGTTACTATGCTGAAAAATGCATAGGGCCTCTGCAAGTACCGCGGACAGAGCCCCACTCTCTATCTGTCAGATTGTGATTATAGTCCAATTTACATCCTCCCATCGTGCCGTCCGGTCGGTGTTGGGGGGCCCTCGGGGATGGGGACTCATCTTTTTTTTTTCAATAAAGACCTGAAAGCAATACTTTAGTCATTTAATTGTTAATAAAAGCTTATAGCTTTTTGTTTATTTAAATTGTTTTAATTTACTTGCTAAAACATGACTATTCTGGACTTATTTATATAACTTACAGACTATGTGATATTGCATTGCACGGGACAGTTTCCACATGCTAACAGTTGAGCATTTATTTCAATTTTATATTGGAATACCAAATGACAAATCAATGAATTAAAAGAAAATATTATATTTGCCTCACCACAAAATTTATCACGGTAAAATATATTTGGAATGCTAAAAGATGCCCAGAAATGTCCCACAATCAATGCTAGTACTAATTACTTCCATTAATAAAGAGCATTAAAACGTTATTCACAAAAACTATTCAACTTTAGGCGAGACCTTTCTCCACTTCCCGCTCAAACAGTTTGCTCCACTTTTCCGTTTTTATTTTATAATAAAACTACATTTTCACCCGTGCTTCGCACGGGATGCAGTTAGTAAGAAATAAATTATTTGCGAATATATAGAAATATTTAGATAAAAATAGATCAATGCATATATTATTTTTTACAAAAGTCAATGAAGAAAAAAGAAATTACTAATTATTATACAAAAATAGAACATTTACAGTCTTCTCTTGGTAGGTTTTCCGTCATCATCACATATTATAAACTTCAATCGAAATGGGGTCATTGCTCTTGAGACCGCAACGTAAAGTTGTTCACTTGTTCATGCATGGGTGAAAACCGGTCGGCGTAAGAATACACCAACCCTTTACAAAGATTGTCTCTGACTCTTGTAGATGATCATCACGTAACTAAGCATCAAAGGAAACTGCTTACACTGAAATGTAAACGATAGCTTTAGGTAAGATGGAGTCTAGCTAAGTTTCGTAATAAGAAACTTTTGAACTACATTTTTTCCTGACATCATCTGAGTCTCGAGAATATGTGTTCCAAGTTTAATGATGATAAGGTGAATGACATTACACAATATGAGAGAATGATCAATATTTCTCATTAGCACCACATGTCTACTCACTTTTAGTTTCAGTTCATGGCTTAGCACACCAAAACATTTAATTATTTTAGAAATTCTAAGAATGGATCTCTTGAAAGAGTGCATAATCCGAGTTAGAAGAAGATGCAGAATCCGTCACTGTAATTAATTATTAATGTTATTAGTTAATTCCAATTCTGGTTTAATATTTTTTTACTTTCATTTTCAATATGAAAAACAACATATTTATCACCATTAGTTCAAACAATATTTGGCATAAAGTAGTAAAGTTTAGCTTAATAATTTGCGTTTTGTTGAAATATAATTGAATTAGTCATCTTCCAACTATTCCTGATTAGGAATTATTATCACCATTACATAAATAATCAGGAAATCATAATTATGATTCTAGATGATAATTGTGTGGTTCACAATTATCCTCTAATCCTATGAAGCTTAACTTTTCTCCTATAAATAGGAGGCTTCTCCATTGTAATTAACACACCATGGTTACACCATTATCACACTCTCAATAATATAATCTATCACTAAGTGTTCATACTATATTTCTCTCCCTGATCTTCTGCTTATTTCCTTCCATATTATAACACGTTATCAGCACGAATTTGCTCCATATCCTCGAAATCATCATCTTCCCAGCAGGTATATATTTAAATTCATCTGAAAAGAAAATCAGAGGTTGAGAAGTATGAACATGATTGAATATATTCAAAACTATAAAAAGTATACTCTATGGTTGCCCAAGAATTGGATCCTCCATATCAGAAAATTATACTAATAGATATGTAGTATATTTTATCTATAAAAAAAAATATACGATGAAGGGAAAAGGATAAACATATCTTTATATTATCTTTAATTATACTGCTCCTTTATTAAAATCTGAACTTTTATTTCCATATGAATTTACATCACTAATTCTCACTTATATATGTATATACGGAGTATATAATATGAATATGGATCTATATACTTCGTATATGATAATAAGATGTTTATAGGTATAACCATAGATAAACCATAAACATGAAACTATGAAAGTATATACTACCGTATAAGGAGAGAACTCACTAATACGAAACCGGCCTGCTCTTCTTGAATTAACCGTTGTGCTTTACGAACCTCGGAAATTTTTTCTTGATGGAGCTTCTAAAATACTCCGTAAATCTTCCACTATTGTATAAAAATCGAACTAAAAGCAGAAATAAAGAATAGAAATTAAAATACGATGAATTGAGATTACTACATAACTTTTCAAGTAGTGTAGTTTTTCTTCTTCAAACGTATGAATATACTCCGTATAAAACCTCTTCCGATTCAGACTTTAGAAGAGTAGTAGAATAGTACTACATCTAATTAAGCTGCTTCCATACACTAATCATGTCATACATGATAGAAGACTAGCTAGAGGAACACATGGATCAACTGTGCCTCTGAAAATAAGAATGATGTAATAAGAAAAGAACTGCCAACAAGGCACGAAAATATATAGAAGAAGCAACTGATATATTTCTTACGGAGTATATAAGCTAGCGTGACCACATTCAATTCACGAGTCTTATGACTCTGATCCCTTCACATGTAATCGATAATAAACGATTACTCTATAAAATTCAGGTGAAATAAATGAGATGATAATGTTCTGACAAACTCATACCTCTCATACCGACATATCCATGAGAGTACCATAACTACCATTAATGCATTAAAGAAAAACAAAACTGTAATCTATAGTTGTATGTATTGCATGTGACTTTTTCTTTCATTTTTTTGGCATTGTCTGACGTGGGCTCACGCCGCTCACCTGCTCAAAGTGCATACATTATTGGTTGGTTATAAATTAAAGTTAATAATAATGCAAGAGAAAGAAAAAGAAATTGCATGTATTTTTTATCAACCCTACAAAATAATTGGGAGGCTCATAGAAATTAAATACTCCGTGTCTCCGTATGTATAGTAAAATTAATAATACTCCTTACTACTACTCCATATTTCATACTCCGTACAAAATAAAAATAATAGATTGTATAATATGTTGATATGTATAAATATATACATATACAGATATACTAATAAATACGTAGTAAAGGAATGAAAATAAGAGGATGAGAGACCCATGAGGTAGAATGCATGTAGTGAAATTTTATGTGCGTAAAGGAAATGATAGTCCATACACTTGTTGCCTTGTTGGCCAACTCGTTCTGATTGTTATCAATAAATAATGCATACAGATAGTAGTAATTATATTATACGGAGTACTAATAAATTGAGTTATCAATTTATACCATACGGAGTACGTAGCATATATGTATACGTACCGACTACTCAGAACAATCAATGATTTTGGAATTGTCTTGACATTATTGATGTGTATTACTACCGTATTTGTGAAGTGAATCCAAAAACAACATGTTATTCCCATCTCTTTAAATGTCTTAATATATATATCAAAACAATTTATTAACTATAAGTTACGAGCATAAGTTTTGTACTTTAACTTTTGGTTATCGAGTTGCATGATCTCTGATGGTTAAGATGGGCCCCTTAACAATTGGTATGACAGTAACTTGAACTAAAACGGTCATTATGTACGTTTATGTCAATTGCCGGAAATAACCCCTCATAACGGCACTCATGATTGTTTTTAATCTCAAATGATGAAGTAGAAATTAATAAGAAGTAAATGTGAGCTAAATTACTTCTCTTATTAAAAGTCAGAATAAAGTACTTCTCCTTGTTATGTAATATATGGAGTATGTTTGGACTAATATTTATGCACAATTAAATGTATTATTAAGTGAAGTACAATTCATATTACAATATTGAACTATTATTTGTTCATTTTTATATTCTCGAAGATAACTGAAATTTCTCCAAGTGGTTTAGAACAATGTCTAATAGACAGCACCAAACGCACACCATTTTGAGACATAGAGATTATTTTTCTCATATGACATTAGTTGATGCTAATGTCAATACAATCTCAGGTGTTGCTAAACTCATTGAAGGTTCTGGAATAGCCTGTGTGATTCTCCCAAAAGGGACAAAATTAATAATTAAAGACGCTTTATACTCCAGTAAATCACGGAGAAATCTTTTGAGCTTTAAAGATTTGCGTCTAAATGGTTTTCATATTGAAACCATGTCTGAAAATCAGAAGGAATATTTATGTCTAACGACAAATAGATCTGGCAATAAATACATTTCTGAAAAAATGCCAGCATATTCCTCGGGACTGTATTATACATATATCAGTCCAATTGAGATAAATGTGGTATCTAAAATTTATGACCACAATTCCTTTATCTTGTGGCATGACCGTTTAGGTCATCCAGGCAGCACTATGATGCACAAAATTATTGAAAATTCACGTGGACATTCATTAACTAATGTCAAGATTCCACAATCAAGTGATTTTCCGTGCACTGCCTGTTCTCTTGGCAAATTAATTATCAGGCCATCTTTATACAAAATTGGAGTTGAATCTCCTGCATTTTTAGAAAGAATTCAAGGAGATATTTGTGGGCCAATTACCCCTCCGTGTGGACCGTTTCGATATTTTATGGTGCTCATTGATGCATCAACACGTTGGTCACATGTCAGTCTTTTATCGACTAGAAATTTTGCATTTGCAAATCTCCTTGCTCAAATTATTCGTTTGAGATCACAATTTCCGGATTATTCGATAAAGAAAATCCGACTTGATAATGCAGGAGAATTTACATCCCAATCTTTTAATGACTATTGCATGTCAATTGGGATTGATGTGGAACATCCAGTTCCACATGTACATACACAAAATGGTCTTGCCGAATCCTTAATTAAGCGATTACAATTAATTGCTAGACCATTATTGATGAAATCCAGATTACCATCATCTGCATGGGGATATGCTATAATGCATGCTGCAAATTTAATTCGGCTTAGGCCAACGGCATATCATAAATTTTCCCCATTACAATTAATATCTGGTAAAGAACCAAATATATCACACCTAAAAATATTTGGTTGTTCTGTGTATGTACCAATTGCTCCACCTTATCGTACTAAAATGGGTCCTCAAAGAAGGCTGGGAATTTATGTTGGTTTTAAATCACCCTCAATTATTAATTATCTAGAACCTATGACCGGTGACTTATTCACCGCGCGGTTCGATGACTGTCATTTTGATGAGACAGTATTCCCAGCCTTAGGGGGAGATATTAAAGAAATGGACCCACGTACGAAAGATATTACTTGGAATGCAACAAATTTATCTTTTCTTGATTCTCGCACAAATGCTTGTGAACAAGAAATTCAAAAGATTATTCATTTACAAAATGTTGCAAACCAATTGCCTGATGCTTTCACAGACTCAAAGAAAGTAACAAAGTCACATGTTCCAGCTATGAATGCTCCTTCTCGAATAGAAATTCCTGCGGAGATTAGCGAAAGAACACTTGCTAATGAATCTATGATACGTAAAAAACGTGGTAGACCACTTGGTTCAAGAGATTTGAAACCAAGAAAATTTAAACAGCAAGTTGTAGTTTGTGATGCCAAAGAAGTTCAACCTTCTCAAGAAGAAAATGAACATTTTGAAAATATCGGCCTTGAAGATAACATCAATAATAATGATACCTCAAAAGAGGATCCAATCACCTTCGAAGAGGTAAATATTCCAGATAAAGATAGAAACGTCGATAATTTTGAAATTTCAATTAATTACGTTTCTAATGGAATACAATGGAATAGAAATGATATTGATGTTAATGATATATTTTCATATGCCATCGCCACAGATATAATGAATGAACACGATGACAATGAGCCTAAATCTATTGACGAATGTCGTCGTAGAAATGATTGGCCAAAATGGAATGAAGCAATTCAGGTAGAATTAAAATCGCTAGAAAAGCGTAATGTTTTTGGACCAATTGTCCATACGCCAAAAGGCGTAAAACCTGTCGGTTTTAAATGGGTTTTTGTGCGTAAACGCAACGAGAAAAATGAAATCGTTAGATACAAAGCCCGACTTGTTGCCCAAGGTTTTTCTCAAATGCCAGGAATCGATTATGATGAGACGTATTCTCCAGTAGTTGATGCTACAACTTTAAGATATTTAATTGGCATGTCTGTTTTTGAAAGGCTGCAAATGCGCCTCATGGATGTGGTGACCGCATATTTATACGGTTCACTCGATACAGACATATATATGAGAATTCCTGGAGGCTTTAAAATACCTGATGCTTATAGCTCGAAATCTCGAGATTTATTTTCCATAAAATTGCAAAAGTCATTATATGGATTAAAACAATCTGGACGCATGTGGTATAACCGTCTCAGTGAATATTTGATTAAAGAAGGGTATAAAAATGATCCTATTAGTCCATGTGTTTTCATTCAGCGATCCGAATCAGGATTCGCCATAATTGCAGTATATGTTGATGATTTGAATATAATCGGAACTCCTAATGAAATTGAAAATACTGCAAATTATCTCATGAAAGAATTTGAAATGAAAGACCTTGGGAGAACAAAATTTTGTCTCGACATTCAAATTGAACATTTGAGAAATGGTATTTTCATCCACCAATCAAATTATACCGAGAAACTTTTGAAGCGATTTTACATGGATAAAGCACATCCACTCAATTCTCCAATGGTGGTTCGATCTCTCAATGTGCATGATGATCCTTTCCGACCTTGTGAAGATGATGAAGAAATCCTTGGTCCCGAAATACCATATTTGAGTGCTATTGGAGCATTAATGTATTTGGCTAATAATACTCGACCAGATATTGCTTTTTCTGTAAATTTATTAGCCAGGTATAGTTCTTCCCCAACAAGAAGGCATTGGAATGGTGTCAAACATATATTCCGATATCTCAATGGTACAATCGATCTTGGATTGTATTTCAAGAATGGTGCAAATGCCACTTTAATTGGCTACGCGGATGCAGGATACTTGTCTGATCCACAAAAGGCAAAATCACAAACAGGATATTTATTCACCTATGGTGATACCGCTATATCATGGAGATCAATGAAGCAAACATTAACTGCAACATCATCAAATCATGCAGAATTAATTGCTCTTTATGAAACAAGTCGTGAGTGTGTCTGGTTGAGATCAATGATCCAGCACATACAAAATGAATGCGGTATAAAATCTTTTACTTCTAATCCTACTGTGATTTATGAAGATAATACAGCATGTATAGCTCAGATCAAAGGAGGTTACATCAAAGGGGACAGAACAAAGCATATAGCACCAAAACTTTTCTCCACACATGATCTTGAGAAAGACGGAACGGTTGATGTCAAACAAATCAAGTCATGCGACAACCCTGCTGATTTGTTCACAAAGTCATTGGCACCGAAGAAATTTGAAGAACTGGTCCATAAAATTGGAATGTATCGTCTTCGAGATATATGTTAAATTGAGGGGGAGTAATATAATGCACTGCACTCTTTTTCCCTTCGTCAAGTTTTTATCCCACTGGGTTTTTCTTGACAAAGGTTTTTAACGAGACAGTACATTATAATACTATGAATCTAATACCCCAGAATAATTAGAAGATGACCATTCAAGGGGGAGTGTTGAAATATAATTGAATTAGTCATCTTCCAACTATTCCTGATTAGGAATTATTATCACCATTACATAAATAATCAGGAAATCATAATTATGATTCTAGATGATAATTGTGTGGTTCACAATTATCCTCTAATCCTATGAAGCTTAACTTTTCTCCTATAAATAGGAGGCTTCTCCATTGTAATTAACACACCATGGTTACACCATTATCACACTCTCAATAATATAATCTATCACTAAGTGTTCATACTATATTTCTCTCCCTGATCTTCTGCTTATTTCCTTCCATATTATAACACGTTTAAGTATAATATTAAAATACACTACTATAACCATGAAAGTATAAAACTTAACATAAGCATGAATTGAATTATAATGATTTATTAATTGTACTTTATAAATTTCAAATAGATAATATATCTGACATTTATCTGCTCATGAGATGTCTATATATTTTTTATCAAATTAACGTATGTGCACCCAGAAGTAAACTTTTTTGGATACAGTTGTTATTATTGCACACGTTTCTACTTTTTTTCATGGGTTGTTTTAATAATAAATTCATGAAATCATCTTTTTAAGAAAAGAATAGATAAACATGTAAATCTATGTTGAAACTGAAAAAGAATATGATAGTATTAGGAATGAGACGTATAAGTCCATATAAGGATGTTTTTACGTGGACTGTAATTTGCCCCAGACCAGACCAGACTTGGATAGTTATAAAAATACAAAGAAACCAGACCTTACCAGATCACACCAGACCAGTCCAGATCAGACCAGACCAGACCAGACCAGCAAATTACAGTCCAAGTAAAAACATCCTAAGTCTTTGGCTACTCTTACCTTGGCATTTGGCAATTTGGCATTGACATGAAATAAGCACTTATATCATTCCATATAAGAATACGATAGTATTAGGAATGAGACGTATAAGTCCATATAAGTCTTTGGCTACTCTTACCTTGGCATTTGGCAATTCGGCATTGACATGAAAAAAAAATCATGTGAAAATTATCAAAGCATTTGAGGTACTTACGTGAGCTTAATATGAAAAAAAAATTATGCTAAGACTTCCCTTGTATGCCCATTACATTGTTCCTCTACACATTGCAATTTATTATCTTATTTAAAAAAAAAAATGATGCACAAATTTGTTTATACACTTCTTTTATTATTAAAAGTAAAAGAAAACAAACTTTTGGGATCCCGAAAAAAATGAGAAATTGAGAGAAGGGGGGGGGCATGTAATCAATATGGGATGACAATTTCATTTGCATAAGTAGTTGGCCAGGTAACCACAACGGATTAACTACAAATACAATTCATAGATTAATTCACACATCTAAACATATTGTACAAATTAAATTGCAGGTTTTCAGTGCTGGGGGAGCAGGTGTTGTCATATCAAAGCATTCAAATACTGACATCATCCATTATACTCGGAGTATTAGTTTTACAGGGCATCATCTATATAGCCTAACAAAGAGTACATTGAAGAGGAGCTTAGACTATATGAAAAAGAACATCTGTTATCCATAATACCAAAACATTCCAATACCAACATCATCCATTATATTGGTCTTACCGTGTACAGGGCATCATCTATACACCCTAAAAAAGAATACATTGAAGAAAGAGGTGCCTATAGAAGATGGAAAAGAACATCTACTATCCCATGAAAGTCTTGCATTGCATTCTTGAAGCAAGAAGTACTGGTCTTCTCTCATGTGAGTAGACATACCAGCTAATGATTTGCATTTTTATCAACACCAAATGGAGTGATTTGGGAATAAATCCAATCCACTGCAATCAATTTGTGTTGGAAATTAAAAACTACTTAAAATCATAACGGTTTGGAGTTTAAAAAAACATTGGAGCAATTAACTTTGTTATTAACTAATAAGTACATTTCCAGTAAAACTAAATAATAATGAAAGATACACAAATTTAGTTATATTTCCAGTAAAACTAAATATTTTTTTTTGCAAGAAAAACTAAATAAAATTAAACATTGTAAAGTAACATTTAAACTCGGGCTTGGAGAATACAACTAAAATATGGATCATTAAATGTACTTGTCTCAAGACCCACTAAATAATTTGATGGTGGAAGATTAAAACTTTTTTAAAAAGCATTCTTAATTTAATGAATAACACAATTGGTCACGATTACAACATGCCATATGGTTTATATTTTCAACCTATCTTAAGGTTTGTAAATTTAAATACTTTTAAGAGTGGCTGGACATCATTTTGTTTCAAGGAAATACTCAAACATTTCCAAATGGATAGATCAAACATAGCTTTATAGACATACTATCTTCTAAGCAGAGATTACAATTCTATGATACCTGGACCAAAGTTTAGGCCATACTTCCTCTGCTCCTACTTAAAAAGGGAAGAAAATAACAAAAATTACAAATTTACTACTAAAAATAAAGTCATGGTAGTCAAGAAATTAAGATGTACTGAGTAGGACAACTACTATCTAATGCTCCATGGGCTACGCATACTTGGCTAAAATGGAAATTAATTCAAACTTGATAATTATTGTTAGCCATGTCCTACTAAAGGATGTATAGCCAATGCTTTAATCCAATGTTGGAAAGTATTCGGTAAACTTAAATAAAATTCTTTCAAGCAAAGACAAAATTCAAAGAAAAACGATCATATTTGAATGGAATGAAAGAAAAATGGGGATCCAAATCTGAAGTTAACAGAGTGACATAGGGAAGAGATTGCAAACAAACATGGATTGGATTGCAGAGAGATTGTCAAATTATTGAAGTGTGAAGTAAACATTGAAAAGGATGGAATGAATGAGTCATGGGGAGAAAAATATAAATGTTTGAGCAGTAGGTCTGAATTAATGCAATAGTGAGCTGGAGGTTAATGGTTACTGACCCTTGAGCAAGAAATTAAACTTTCCACAAATGATTCCTATTATGTAGAACCGTACAAAGGATTAACGGTGAAACCAAGCTACTAAACTTATTGATCAACCCTAGATAATTCTTAAAGTTCAAGTCACTGGAAGTTTTTAAAACAAATAGTAACAAACCTGTAAGAATCTTATACGCCAGGCTAAGCGTATGCAAAGAAATACTTGACATTTTTATAATCGGGGCTAAAAGTAATTTAAAGCACTATCACATCAGCAAATAACACAAACATATATCAACATATTTGAATTGATTTCGGTTTCTTTTCATGAATGTACTGTAATCATATAGAAGGAGAACTTAATGCAATTTCAGCATCTTAGGAGGATTTATCTCAAGGCTAATCGATTTGTTTGGGGAGAAAGGTGAAGGCCTTCAACAATTTCCGGTAAAGATGATGAGAAATCAACTGAATGATTTCTTTGGCTAAGGGATTTGTGTAGGATATAAGCTAAAATGATTTCTGACGGAAGCCGACGGAATGAAATCTAAAGGAAGAAGGCAAATGAAGGTGGATGATTTCAGATTAAGCGGACGGGTGAGAAACAGAGATCCGAAAAATAAAAATTGAGGAGTAAGGAGTTGTTAAGTATACATGAGCTGTAGATCTATAATCGGATCGTGCGGCTAAAAGATGTGCGGGAAAAATGCATATCCATAAAGTAGTGCAATTATATAGGATGATTTAAATTATTTATTACAATTGCTAAATAAGGTAATTTTATAGCGTTTTATTTTCCAAGATGACAAATTGGGATGATTGCTGATGTCTGAATAATTTATAATACTTTTAAAATGTATAATATTGAATGTTACTACTACTATTACGCTTATGTGCAAGGAGTCAAGGACTTAATTCAGAATGAATGAACTTCCTATACAATCTGAGATATATCAATCTCTTCATCCACATAAAGTGATAAAGGTGTGCTATTTGAGGCCAATTGCTTCACCTCATAAACAGAATAGAGAGAGAGAGAGCTTTGTTTAATTATCATATCGTTTAAAGAAGTTGTTTCAAAAAATCAATTGAAGCGGCTACATTTTATGAATTACTCCTTCATCAATTACTTTTTGGTATCAATTCGTTCACTTTTAAGAACCTAAATGTTAAATCCCCACCCCCACCCCTCAGATGAACTCATTCACAGCCATCCTCTCAATTTATTATAATCATGTATGCTGTTGTAATAGAAGTTACTATAAATACTCAGTCACACAACCACTGATGATAAGATTTTAAGGTTTAAATTAAAAACCCATTCCCCCACATTTACTAAATATGTGTGTGCTTTTGTCTTTACAAATACGCACTGCATAGTGCATACTGGGTGATACAAAAACAGATGATATGTTAAGCAAAAAAACATGCCAAGTGGGTTTTTTTTATAGCTGACTATCAACCATTAAGTATATTTTATGAACTATATGAATCAGAAATCGAAATGAAGAAGAAGAAATTACCATGTGTGCTTACGTTGTGCAGAACTAATAGGGACAGAAGTGAGAGATTGAATCAGCTGCAACGAAGGTGAACAAAATAGTTGTGGTAAAATGTAGTTTGTATTTTGTAATAGTTGCTGAATTGATAGAGAGAGATGAACATAATCCAAAAGAAGTGACCAAAGGAGGAAATGAAAAAAGTCTGAGCCGTATATCTAACGAAGAAGGCTGAAATGCTTTTGAAACTCGAGCAGGAAAATGACATTTTAATGAAATAGTGCTATCATGTAGAAATTTTTTTTTCCCATATCCCACTCAAGTATAAAAAAAGTCATACTCACAAAAGCAAAGTCATGATATACTGCTATTATGCGTCTTAATTGACATATTTTGGTTTAATTTTATTTAAAAAATAAAGATAGATGACTTAAGCATTATATGAAACATAACATATGCATAATTTGATAGTACCTATACTGTAGAATATGGATTCAGCTCCACAATAACCACTATTGCATCAATGTCTAGGATCAATCAAGTCAAAATGCTCAATATTAACTCACTTATATATACACAGAACACTCACTTTGGCATTGGAAGCCTCATGGTCATTCCACAGACCATGTGTCAGTAACACCCAACCTTCCATCTTTACTCTTTGTTATGAGATATTCCCACATTTGCAATAGCTATTTTCTTGAATCTTTCATATAAAAACAATCCATATCAATTTGCAAGAAAAAGAGAAGTAACTTTCCTCTCTAATTAGCAGTAGTCGAAAAAAAATAGCAATGAATAATCTAATAGCAATGGATATTAGATGAGATATGTGCAGACTCTACATTTTATGCCATTCCATATTCTTTGCCCTTTAGGGGGCCTTTATGTTCTAATAGCAATGGATCAACAAACTTACTTGATGGCGGAAGACATATATCATCTTTGAGGCTATTGCTGGAGCGATCCAATCTCAGAAGAGCAGAGAGCGAAAAAAGGTAATTTCTAAAGGTTCTCGCTGGTGGGATTCTGAGTTTGTGCAGATTGGATCGCCTAGATTCGATGAATGGAGGATGGAGATCAGGGCAGTGATCACCGTATAGTTTGTGTTTGGTTTGTGAACATACCAGTCATCCTCGAGGCATAGGACCTTCTCTCGATCTGCCGCAAGGATTAACGCGAAAGAAATGTCTGAAGAACACACTGATTGAAATGGGCGACGGGTGAGACGAAATTAAAGGAGAGAGGAGAATATCCTTCAACTGATTCCGATGAAGGCTACTGAAGTCAAGATGATTTTCAGAGAAGGATTTAGGTGAAGGAGATAGATGAGAAGGAAAATACCTGAGAAATTAGTAGGGATAGAAAAGCTGATGTAACATGAGGCGTAGATTTTGGTTCGTAGATCGGGCGGCTAAAATGGATTAGGAACCGAGCGGGAAAATGGTAAAGTAGTGCAATTATGTAGAGTGATTATAATAATAATATATAATATAATATAGATTAGTATTAGGTTTGGGCAACTCCAAGCTATCTTTTTTGTTTCAAAATCTATTATATGTGATATTTGCTTCAAATTTTGGCGTTATGTTATTTGTATGCTGATCTTTTAGAACAGCTTATTATTTTTTCAATTTTTTCGATGGATTATACACAAATTATCCTAAATAGGAGTATCATGTTTTCTATTCCTTCAATAGGAATAATCTGCCAAGTTTGAAAAAATGTAATGTTTAAAGCCTTGTAATGCCAAACTTGACAGAAATTTACTCCTATTCAAGGAACAAAAAAACATGATACTCCTATTTTGGAATTTCAAAGCGTTTTTATTCCTATTTAGAGAATTCTCTCATTATATTTGTGTCATTATTTTCTTAACCAATTCTTTTAAAACATTCTTAGAGAAAAGCTCAAATATAACGTCCCTAATTAAAGGTCCACAAAATGGAATACTACCTCCGTTCTTAAATAAATGCAACACTTTGACTTTTACACTATTCACATGTTCTACTTTGACTACGTTTTATTTATTAATGTAATAATATTATTTTATAAAAAAAAATATTGTTAAACTTGTCTCATTGTAAATTTTCATAATCTAATTTTTTTTATTTTCTTACTAATACAAAATCATATATATTAATGGTCAAAATTGTGTCTCGGCAAGTGTGAAATGTTGACCGTTGCATTTATTTAAGAACGGAAGAAGTACTTCGTATAATGTTTAGAGTCCTCAATGTTAACTTCTATCTCTACTTTAAATGATGATATCACCAGCTAATAAAGTAATAACATCATTTGGTCATAGACAAACCATTCAAAATAAGATGGATTGGTTATAAGTCTTCTTTCCCAATATATGCTTAATATGATTTGTTGTAGGAAATATACCATCAAATTTCACTAAAATTGGTACACTTCTTGAAAGTAATTAAAATTTCACAGTATACGTATGTTTGATAACTAAACATATTTTAAGCATGCCAGTATTAATTCATTTTTGTAAAAATAAGATGTCTTATAATAAAAACAACTATAATAGATGTTTTATATGTGAACTTGATTACCATAGCTGGCTGAGTAAAAATTAGTTGAAGATCAATCATTAAAGTTGTTTTATAAGTAAACTGCTGCAATGAATACATGAGAAATTTTAAAATTAAAATTATAGCATGATTTATATGTAGTTTTGCAAACAATACTTTTCATCAAATGTTTTATACAGTGGCGGAACCAGGATACGTGGCTTGCAGGGGCTCATTGACAAAGAAATTCTATATATCACGAATATAGCAATAAACAAAATTATAAAATAGGAGTATAAATAAAACAACTAATATTAACATGATAATTTTCAATTGTTTTACGCAATCCAGGATCACCAACAATGTTGTCCTCTGATATTTGAACTTCTATTCGAGGCTTTTTAACATTACTTTCAACGTTAGGAGTGATATTATCTGACGAAGAAATTACATTATTCGATGAAGACCAATCAATACTCGACCCTTTACTACCTTTGGGAACCTTTGCATAGAAACGCAACACAGTGATTCTTTCTCAAACAACCTAGAAATATTACAATTAAAGAGATTATAAGAATTAACAATTAATAAATTACTACGTATTAATTTAGAAATACTACAAAAAATTAAAATTAAACTTAGCTTTAACAAATAATTTTCAGCCCTTCACCAATCACCATTACCAAAAGACCAACCATTACAAATCTATCAAAAATCAACATTTAATACATTAACAATTGAAATCAACAAATAAACCCTTCACCAATCACCATTACCAAAATACCAACCATTACAACTACTATCAAAAATCAACATTTAATAAATGGAAAAATTGATAGTAATAATCCCAACTATTGGCGGTCCGCCTATAATAATCCCAACTATCGATTATTTCAGAATAATCCCAACTTTAGGGACCTTCCGCCAATAATGGTCCCTATCAATAAATTGTTGCAGTTTCTAAAGTGAATGACAAGAGATATAACAAGTAATCCCTATAAATAATCCCAACTTTTTATTTTTACGCTTAATTTCTATTTAAAATTCACTTTTTGTAAGAGGTAATATTTGGTCACGGACCATTATTGGCGGACGGTCCATATAGTTGAGATTATACAAAAATAATCAATAGTTGGGATTATTATTGTCGGACGGCAATAGTTGGGATTATTATTTTCATTTTTTCCTTAATAAATTAACAATTGTAATCAACAAATAACAAAGGGCTACGGCAAACAGCTTACCTGGACTGCAACAAGATTAAGAATCGCCAACTAAGAATTTGAGCTGCTTACGGCTTTCCGTTGTTTAGCACTTCGGCTTTGACAATTTGAGTTGCTGGGGCGCTGCGTACGGTTCTGCTGGCCTGCTGCGTAGAAGACAACAAAGGGCTCCCCTACTTGCTGTCTCGCTAGTCGCTGGTTTGTTTTGGCTTAAGCCGAAGTGCGGTACACCATCTTGAGCGAATAGAAGGCCACTTAATTTGGGAATTGAGCAGTTGGGCCGCTCGGATTGAAGGATTGAGGGCTGATGGGTGGCTTAATTATCTGGGCTGCAGGGGCTGGTTAATTAAATTTCATATATATATATATATATATATATATATATATATATTATAAAAATAAAAAAAATTCTGCAGGGGCTGGTGCACCCCCAAGCCCTTAGCTACTTCCGCCACTGGTTTTATACATTATGATTTTAACATAATGGTATGTATCTAAATTAAAGGCGAAACAAGTGTGGTAAAAGCATCGTCTTAACTAGAAAATATGCGCTATAAGTTATATGAACTAACATGCATGATTGCATGAATATTGTTTTATTAGGGACTTTAAAAAAACAGAAAGTGAGTGATCTCACTATTAATTGCTTTTGTTGGTTAACATTAAGAGATTTATTATGATAATTGACATGATATTAAAATAATGTTGTATATCTATTAAGGTTTTTTATAAATAAATAAGCTAAAATAGCTTGAGTACGTATTCACTTTTATGATACTACTACTAGATGGCTCTTTAATCTGGACCACTTTATATACTGCTCAATGCCATATAATAAAATTCTATTTGACAAGACGTAGGATCGGAGAAACAAATTTGTTTGGAAATCCTTTCATATACTCCGTATTATGGAGTATAATTTATATTATTCAGGAATAATTAATAAATGTTAAAGTTAACAAAGTTTTACTTTATTTCTTCGTCCCAAATTGAGTTGCAAAATTGAGCTTTTTGGGGGGTCAAGCATTTACTTTCTTCGTTTTTATTTGATAAAAGATTATTGATAAGTTACAATATTAGAAATTTAATATTCCGTGCATCGCACGGGTACTATACTAGTAATTTGAAAAGAAAAATATATGGATAAAAGTTACTACAAATATTTTTAGAGAGAAAGCTTCTAATAGCATCCAACAAATAGAGAATTTTTTATGCAAATGAAGGAGATGAAGAAAGAAATACATAAAGTGGAGAAATTTTTAAATTGTACCGCTAAGTACATAGTATAAATTAACACTACACCTACCCACATCAGGTGTAGTGTTACTGGTAATGCCAATGTCTGATGATTTTTTATCCTCTGTGATTTCAGAATCTGGTGCACCCACCACCCCAGATGCCTTTATACCCCGGACTTCCCTAGTCACTCAATTTATATTTAAATTATAAATATAAATTGAGTGACTATTATACCGCTAAGTACCGTAGTATACCCGTTTATTCGTACCCAAGCATAGACTTGTTCAACTTCACCCTTTTTCACTTCAACCCTGCAACTTCAATATCTTAACCCCATTTTCTTTCCCCCAGACCAATCTTTTCGACAATTATCCCTATTGCCATACTGATGTTCCCAGCACCTCTCCTACTATCACATCCTTTTTCTGTCCTTAGCCTACATCTCTGGTTGAAGCATAGTGATGAATAGGGAGGGGGGATTCTTGCTGGTGAGGGTAAAGTTGAATGCACTAAATGGCAGTGCATCTTTGATGCTAATCTGAATATACGTAGTATAGTTCTATTCAATATTTTTTTAATTTAAAATATATATATATATATATATATATATATATGTATATAGATTTTGGTTCAAATGAGAACGAGTCTTAACGTGAGAACAAGAGAACACATCTCAGCCATCCAAAATTAATAACCATCTGCGATCAACTAAAGGGCATTTTTCGTATAACACTAGTTGGCATTTAATACATCCGAGTGTTCTACATTTCTACCAATGGAAAGATTAATTTCCGTATCCCTTAAATATTTCTTTTTAATACTCACATGATTTGACATACGTAACTATAGAAATAGTTTCTTTTTGTAAGGGAATGAATCTCTCCTTAATTGTTAATTATCATATCATTGTTATATTTTTCAACACATATTTTCTTTTTTATGGTACATACGAAATGTGAGTTACATACTGATTTATGTGAATTCCATAAATGTGTTGTGTGTCAGATATCGATTCATGTGCATTACATATTAAGGATTGTGTGTTTGATAATGGTTTTTGTGCACGACATATTTGTTGTGATTCTCTATGTCCATATTATGTGGTAGATAAGAGTTTAAGGTATATATATTGTGCCTTAGATACTAGTTCATGTGTACTATATGAAGTACTTGGGCGTTAGATATTAGTTTTTTTATTGTTGTGTGTTAGATCATGCTTTTTGTGATTAATATATTCGTATTGTGCATTAGATATTGATTCTTGTGTGTTATATATTAGTTTAAGTTGTGTGAAATCTTTATGCATTTAGATATTAATTACTCCGCAGTTTTTAATTTTGTGTGTTAGATATTGTTCTTTGTGCATTACGTATTGATTCTTGTGTGTTATTTATAAGTTTAACTTGTGTGAAATCCTTATGCATTAGATATTAATTAGTTTTTAGTTGTTGTGAGCAATAGAATGTTCTTTGTGCATTGGATATTGGATTTTGTGTTTAAGATACTCGTTTTAATTTTTCTTATACATGTGTTTTAGATAGTCATTCTTGTGTTTTAGATATTAGTGTTTGTGTGTTAGCTACATGTTCTTGTGCATGCGGTACCTGAAGATGTTTGTTGCGGTTTATTGTACAAATATTATACTACTTTTTTTAAAACAAAATTATATATGTCATATTGGTGTCATATGAAAGGTAATAAAAAATTATTTAATTTGATATAATTTTTGTTAAAATTAGATTATAATTTTAAAAGTTAAATCAATTTTAAAATTGAAGGAATTTATATGATTTGACATTTTATCTTTTCCTAATTTTTTGCTAATTTTAAAGGTATCTTTTCATTCTTTTGACCTTTTTACCCTTTAGTCATCCCACGCATCCTCAAATAATTTTGTCATCTGTGTTTGTGTGTGATACGGTGTATGATTTATCATGCACCTTCCAATAAGAGAACCGTCTGTTTCTTCAGATCAAAAGCCAGGATGTGTTCTCACGTTCTCACGTTAAGACTCGTTCTCATTTGAACTCAACCCTATATATATATATATATATTCAATCACAGATCCGATCAAGTAATTTTACTCCTTCAACCACCTTTCTCTCCTAAAGTAACCTTGTCGCTGGCATAGTCGCTGCTGCTGCCACCATAGTTTTGGTCATGTCCACCTCCATAGTTGAGCCTAGTTTAAGGACCTATCAGGGAAGATATATTCATATGAAATCAATCATCCGTGCAGCCCGTGCATTAGGAGTTCTAAAGAAAATACTATGAGTATGTATTTGCACAGTTGCACTAAAGGATAATGATGTAAATTTGGTCAGTTTGTGCACAACGAATTTTAACAAAAAGCTGTACTTAGTAAAAGATGGTCTGCATTTAGAATTAACCTAAGCTAAGCTAAATGACATGTTTGAAATTGGAGCTGGGCCCATTAGCCTATACCTGAATATCTAGTGCTGTTTAGAGGGAACTCAAGCTTTGAACCCAAAACCGGATTGTATCCACCCTACCTAGGGTAACTTGGTAATTGTCGCTGGATCATTGATCATTAAATTCAGATACCTATGCTACGAAAAAAATGTATATATAATGCAGTTGCTATACCGTGGGATCATCCCACGGTGAGCACCATGCTCCCCACCCAAATTGACGCAGTTTTGCACACTTTTTAAAAAAATTACGCGTGAACAGTACACGCGTGTACAGTACTCTTTTCTTTCATTTTGTCCCAGTCGCGTTAATGATGTAAGTCGCGTGTAAAAAAATGTAATTCAAACTATCGATCAATGTAACTCAAGTTCAGTTGAAATGTAACTTGTCAAATACATAGTATACGAAAATAAAACATTAATTTCAATGTAAATAATGAAAACAGAGAGTCTTATTACACAATTACTTTACTTAAATTTTGAATATGTTTTGTTTTTAATATCATGACCATAAAAATGATTGGAAAAAAAAAATCTTTTTTTTGTTTTAATAGTAGGGGTTGAGTTTTTGGTGTAACTCATGCTATTACAATTGTAACTCACGTAGATGTAAGTCGTCTTATGGTAAATGTAAATCACGTGTAAACAAGATGTAACTTGTTCAGAGAAGTTGAAATGTAACTCAGCTTAATTGATATGTAATTTGAGATAAATGAAAATGTAAATTATTTTAATAAAAATGTAACTTAGGGAGAGAATAAGCTACATGTAAACAAAAAAAAGTTTCCCAATAGGCAATAAACACCATATCCCAGTAGATCCGAAGATGGAGATGGAGTTCAAATCTCTCTTCCTTGTGTAATGCGGCCAATCCATGGAGCTGGTGTTCAAATCTCTCTTCTATGTGTTACGTAGCCAGGCCTGGATCAATCGACAGTCTAATCGCTCGGAGGAGAGATACACAGATCCAGATAATTCCATTGTAGAGCAGAGCAATCGATGCTTCTTCCTTGCTCCAGGTATCTGCTTTGAATTCCCAGCCTTCTTTGTTGGTTGCAAAGTCCGGTCATGGCCTTTGTTGAACTCCTCAAAATTGTTCGGGCGAAAGAGATGAAGGGGCGAAGGAGATGAAGTGCGAAGGAGTAGAAGGAGATAAAAAAACAACAGGGAACGGGATGGGCGCACCTTCTCTCCTCTGTTTTAATCCCAAAACGGCACCGTATTGGGATGGGCATACCGTGCGCACGGTATGCCGGTCCCACAGTATAATTTGCGTATATAATGTGTACAAACAACTTTTTCCACGTTTATATCGCTAAATTATTTGCAACATTATACAATAGTATTATATACATGTGTGTGTGATACAGTGAGTGGTAAACTGAGAAAGGTAAAATTGACATAATAAGTAATGTAGATGTAGATAATGGACATAAAAATTATGATATATGGACATAATACTGATACATACTACATAGTGCTACAAAACTGCCTTCTACAGTTCTACGGAATAAAAAATAAGGAAAACAAGGTTAAGAATATATGTTCAATTTATTTAACATTACACCAATGAACAGATCCTTCTATGAAGAAAAGGAAAAACATCCTATCACTGTCACTATGAAATAAATTATACGCTCAGTTCCTGAACTTGATACGATGAGGTATGTCCAGATGAACTTTTCGGTGTTTTGTATAAAAAATCTATCATAGCTGTATATCCCTTTCGCCTTTTGTGACAAATACTTAAGTGATGGTAATTTTGAAAGAGAACCACATAAGGATCCAAACAACTCAGGCAATCGGAAGAAAATCCATGAAAAAGAGATTAATGGATTGTGAGGGCCAATTGCAGCTTACCAAGCTGGACGAGTCTGGCAGGGTTTTTGTATATAGTGACTGTTGCAGTATTATCAGGTGCTAACACAACATGTGCAATGCTGTAAAGTTCACCCTTTTCAACTGCAAATTGCCACTCCCTAATGGATATGCTGAACCAATCCTTTCTCACAAATTTGGTTGACTTCACTTCTATGTATTCTTTATCTCCCACTACAAGATCATAAGGCAATCCGGACTCCATTGTTTCATTAACCCATTTTACAAATCCTTCGCCAACAATTCCAATGAAATATCTGAAAGCAACAAGTTCTCCTAGCCTGCCCGTTAACAATGCTTGTTGTCTGTTTGGTGTGCCAAGACATAGCTGACCTCTATCGCTCCAATCCGAAGTCAAACTTTCTGGTGTAGTCTCAACACGAGAAGAATCAAGACACCTACCCACATCAGGTGTAGTGTTACTGGTAATGCCAATGTCTGATGATTTTGTATCCTCTGTGATTTCAGAATCTGGTGCACCCACCACCCCAGGTGCACTTGGTGTTGAAATTTCTTGAATAACTCCCTCAAAGTTGATATCTACTGGAGCAGGTGGGTGCTTTTCGAGATACATCATGACTTCTGCCACCTCATCCTCCTTAAGCGTATGCAAACCACTGATGTCCTTGGGTGGTTGATATTTAGGCGCACCAGTAGTAGGAAAACCAGGTGCAGTTTTCCAGTCTGCGGGTGGCCAATTAGAACTTATTCCCGGTCTCCTTTTGAACTTGACTGGATTTGGCTCGTCAGTGGTTCCCGATTCAAAATTGGTCATCAATGCATCTGCATTTCCCATTGAAAATGCACTCTCAGAAAGGGACCAAACGTGTTCTCCTTCTGGGAGTTTTGGTATTTTCTGGCTGTTTATGATGAAGAATTCAGTCTGATCTTCAGTTGAGCCTGATTCCGCCATGGTCGTGAGCATATGGAGAAAATTGGCCAACTGGAGATCAGGGTTTCCACCACTAAAGAGACGAGAAAGCTCCATAAACAAAGCGTGTGAATCCAAGTCTCGAGAAACATACAGTGTGGTGTCCTGCAAGTCACCACAGAAAACATCAGAAATTAGGTTGTGAAGTGTACAGATTTAACATTTTAAATTACTAAACTGTACTTTGTTATTAAAAAAAATTACTAGACTGTACACAAGCACCGTCTATAGAAGTCACTCTAAATGGAAGAATTTCTAATTAGACAAATGTAACAATGGTGCTGCAGTAGAAGGTTACAGAACTATTTAGCCTTTAAAAGTATGCAGAGACAGTGGTTTAAAACACATTTTTGAAGCGCACCTAAAGGCTTCACCTCTGTATGAAGCATTGAAAGAAAAACTAAGGCTTAGGATGATTTTACTTGGACAGGAATTTTCTAGTCTGGTATGTTTAAGTCTAGTCTGGTATGGTCTGTTATACGTTTAGTCTTTGTGTATTTTACAACGGTTGAGGTCTGGTTTGACCTGGTGTAGTCTCGGACCGAAACCATCCTTAAGCCTCAGGTGAACGAACAAAGGCTTTAAGTGCCATGGTTGAGGTGGATAGCCTTATAAGACTTGGAATGTTTTTACTTGGACTAAAATTTTCTGATCTGATTTGTTTAAGTATGGTCTGGTCTGACCTGAATGGGTCTGGTAAATGGTTGATCTCTATGTATTTTATAATTGTCTGGCCTGGTTTGTTAAAGTCTAGTTTGGTCTGATCTGGGATGGAAATAAGTCTAAATAAAAACATCTTTAAGGCTGCGATAAGAGGCCCAAGCCTCTCTTAAATTTCTTTTTTTGTCTAGGGCTTACTCCCTCCGGTTTTTAATAAACTTCACACTTTCCTTTTTGGGACGGTCTAAAATAAACTTCACACTTCCTTATTTCCTTTTTTGGCAAAGAAATGTACATCAAAACAGTGCCAAACAGTGCCAAACAGTGTCTCAACAGTGTCAAACAGTGTCTCTACAGTGCCAAACAGTGTCAAACAGTGCCTCAACAGTGTACTCTACAGTAAAGTCAAATTTCTTTCCTTATTTTGTGTGAAGTCAAACTGTGAAGATTAAAAAAAACCGGAGGTAGTATTATTTTTCAGCCCATTATTTTTGTCTAGTCATATTGGGCCTTATATTTTTATTTTGAAAAATTTGACACTAAACCCATTGAAGGGGAGCCTTGGCGCATCGTTTAAGGTTAAGGTGTTGTTGTGTGATCGAGAGGTCACGAGTTCAAGTCTTGGGAGAGCCTCTTGTCAAAAAAATGACAAGGGAAAGCTTGCCCCTTATATACACCCTTGTAATGGGAGTATGGGGCCCTTCCCTTGATCCTCATGTTGCAGAGATTGAGAGATGCCTTCATACCCGGACTTCCCTAGTCACTAAACCCATTAAAAACTCTAAGATGTACTCATAACTTTTATACGCTTCACTTATTTCAAATAACCTACGAACTACTTTGCACTCTAGTAAAATTGCTAACAAATCTTGTTGAGCTACTAGACTATTCTCCTCATCTTTCCAGCAATGCTCACCCAGCTTCTATTTTTTCTTGTGATCCAAACAATAAAAACAACAGTAACATAACAGTTGCGTTTTTTCTTTTGCTTCATATTTTCCATAACTTTTATATGCTTCACTTATTTCAAATAACCTACGAACTACTTTGCACTCTAGTAGAAGAATTGCTAACAAATCTTGTTGAGCAACTAGACTATTCTCCTCATCTTTCCAGCAATGCTCAAACAAACCCAGCTTCTATTTTTCTTGTGATCCAAACAATAAAAAACAACAGTAACATAACAGTTGCGTTTTTTCTTTTGCTTCATATTTTCCAGAACATCGATACCTCCAGTTACTTTCCTTTTTTCACATTTGAACAACTCTCTGATTTTATTTATTATAGAAAAGTCTTAAATTGCAGGGTCAAATATGATAATGGCTCATGGCACTTAACTATGTTTCTAATGAAAGTTCTGTATAACTTTTAAGCTTAATCCTTGCCTCGCAAATGGAATGCGTCCCAAGGCTAAAAATCCCCCATTTAAACCTTGAGAGAGACATTATGTTCTCATATGTGGATCCTAGTAGTTTTAGCAGACAATCCAAATATAAACCATTTCCCTCCCAACTACTTTTGTCCTTGGGTGATTACTCGCTATCCAGCAATTGAGCAAAGAATCGAATTTACAGAATGGTTTGGATACCTGTAGAAGGGAGTTGCACTCGAACCTTTTCTTGGATGGAACTCCACATCCTTTAATCACATTTCTGTAGAACAGGTTCTCTACAACAATTAATTTTAGACATTTCAGGATTTCACATTGCTTCAGCTGAGAAAATCTTTCAGGGTGGTTCTTGTGTATATAGCGTTGAGCATATGGAAGAACCCAGTTTATTAGAGAAGCAACAAAACTACAATCAGACAAGCCATAATATATTGCTTCACGAGTTACAACCTGCAACAGACCAAGAGCAAATTTCCCATTCATTCATCCATAAATTCATAAACACGAAGTTCAGTAACTTTAAAATGGATATACTATAATATGTATAACCATGTTAAAGGCATTTATTTGTGCTGCAATAGAAGCATACTAGAAATTCATAGCACACTATGTGCCTTATATATGAATGCTCTACCCTATTGTTTCTAACTTTTACATGTGTGCAGATTTGCAGGTCCAGTTGTGATGTGACTGCAGAAGTATGGACATCTACAATTTACGCATGTGGATAGATTATTTTCTGTTCTACATGTAGGCATGCTAGATAATTGGGAGTACATCTGTAGACTTTGAGGTCAATGGGCATGTCAACAAACTGCAACTTCTGTGTGTCAATGCATTCAGTGTTAACCTTGATACTTAACACACAATGCAGATGGATAAGACTTAATAGTTGGCAGAAGTGGGCAGCGTGTGGAGAAGTGAAATTTCAGAATGTGATAACTGAATATGTGCTCAATGTTCTCACCTTGGATTTGCTGTGAAAACATTTCTGTTACAAACAATTGCAACTCTGTAAAATTTTGGCTGCAAATATTTCAAACTTTATTCTCTTTCAGGATGTAATACAAACCACGGTGTATCCAGTAAACTAGTGGGTACCCACTAGCCATAGCCCCTCTCCAGAGAGTTATGGCACATCCATTTCATCAATAATGCAGCAGAACAGACACCATTTATAATAAAAGGACCAAGTTTTCACATACCACTTCAGAGAGCAACATGGGCACGTGAAGAAAATAGAAATATGCAACACATGCAGACAAAATACCGTTTTGCACTTGAGCAAAGCAATGAAAAGCAATGGGAAGTGCACACTTTCTCATGAATGTGAATTCCCAAAAAGTGAAATTCTTATCAGTAGTCCTATTTCTTTTGTTTCTTCAACACACTTTTCAGGGCTTTTAACAAGTTTGCACAAGATTGCATACAAGTACAATGGGAAAAGGGAGGCTAAGATTACCTCTGAAAGAGCAGGGATGCCTAACATTTGCATGAGAACTGACACCTTGGAGTGAAGCAACTCCTTTTCTTCGCTGATAAGTTCCCCAAAGTGTAAAAAGTCAATGTTTTGGTGATGCTTGAATTCCTTCTTCAGTATGTCATCATCACACCAACAGATTATGCCAAAAGATGGATTCAGAGATACCCATCTATCCAGTACTGTGGGGAGCACTGTAAAGTCCTTCAGCAGAAGTTCATTTTTCAAACCTTCAATATCTTCGGAGCTAAGCGAACCTAATTTCAATTCTTCAGACCACTTCAGAAACAACTGAAAAACCTGAAAAAGAGAAAACATTTGTTGTATTCTTACTAGAAGCAGAAAACCAGTAAATAATCAAGAAGTGGAATTTATGCTTCCTGGGGTTGGTTACTTACAGTCTTAGCCGCCTCCGAAGGCAAAACAACAGCTGACAACTGCCGCAAAATCGGAAGATAGCCACGAAAAGAGGGAAACTCAACCACTCTGCAGATTTTCACAAAAAAATCATGGAGGCTAGGATACACACTACATAACATTTTAACAACAGGACGTTGAGTCACATCTGCTGAACATCGAGAACCGGCTACTTTCATTTTCTCAGTGAAACCAGTTGAATCATGCCAATAGACTTCTTTACTCGATAAAAAGATACCAGATACAGCATCCTCAGGCCAAGAAATACACATGTGTGGGACAAATATGAAAGGACTATCACATAGATCATTCACAATATGCAGCTCAGAAGTGGACAATCCATTCCATATGAATGTGTAGAACTTAGCCATTTGAGATAAGCTGGGAATAAAAATTTGAGCAATAAGTTAATATTTTAAACTTATGCACCATCCAAAAATAACATTTCTCTGGTAAACGAAATAGAAGAGAAGACAATAAATAGGTCCTGGAGTACTTTCCTGATATTATTGGCATTGCAAAAGAACGGCATACCTGGCTCTAAAAGATGATTCAGATCTTGCCCAAACCTTAAGAATAGATAGGGCATCACCAACTGTTGCCTGAGTTTTAAAACCAATAACACTCACCAACTTGTGGCTCTTCACCTGCGTCAAGAAAAGCAAAAGGACAACGTAATTCCAAGTCCAACAAAGTGCAGTATAAAACACATATTGCTATATATAGGTCTATAGACAATGCAAATACAGGTCCAGTAAAGTGTGTTTGGGCACTGGGCAGGTGTGGGTGGTTGGGTGGGTGACATTGTAAAAAGTAAAAGCATACTCAATCATGTAATGAGAAGAGTAATATAATGTAAAAATAGCTCATTTTGCATGTAAAGTAGTGTACAACTTTGCACAATATTAGAGGTATAAACCTCAAAAGAATCATGAGGCACGTGCTCAAGAGTAAGCCTGGATGCAGCGTAAGCTTCTATGGAGCATAGTTTTTCTATAGCTTTGTCTCGAGTCGAGTATCATGGTCCAAGCCTCAATAATTTTTTAGAACATTAATATTTATCTAGTAGGATATGTACAAAAGTAACACCGCACTGAATAGAGAGGCAAAATATTGATATCCGTGCAATGTTCTACTCCCTCCGTCCCATTTTGGTTGTCTTACTTTCCTTTTTGGGTTGTCCCAAAATGGATGTCATGTTTCCCTTTTTGGTAAGAAATTTCTGGTCCTTATCATTTTACTTCATTCTACACAAATTTCAACCACAACTTTTACTTTTCAACCACTTTATTAATAACCGTGCCAAATTGAAATGAGACAACCATTATGGGATGGAGGTAGTATAAAGCAACTAAAGGTAAGACCCTTAATCATAGTATCATGTAGAAAATGTTACATTTAATTGTTATTATTAGATAGTGTACGTGTGCAGGTGTAGATAAGATTACAGAATAGATTAGACTTAGTTATTAGCAGATAAGTATTGCTGTTGTATAGATCCTATTTTTTAGGATCTGGATAGGGAGTTTGTTTACTGTACTGTGTATATATATTCTGGCCATATGGCTCAATAGATTCAAGGAAAATTAATTCCTAAAACCTACATATCACACTCAAGAATTCTACAAGTAAATAAGACCAGAAGACCCCCCAATAATAATTTGGTGATGAGAACACAAACCCTATTAGAAACACTAAAGAGAATCGTCAATATAGTTCTATTACTCCAAACCCATTTAAAGGTTTCTTACTTTTTCAGAAGTCTCATATCAAGGTTCATCTTCCTTTTCGTAAACATTTAAAGGTGATAAATGGTAACTTTATCATTGCTTTTTAGATAAACACCCTCATATTAAAACAATTATTTATCAATTACTCCACCCAATAATGTTCCCACCCACAAAACTATTTACTTTAATTATTTACTTTTTTAATCTTTATCTTATGTTTTGTGCTCAAACTGCTCTATTTAACTACTTGTTTTGAAAAAATGCCCTTTTGGCATGGGAACCCTGACATAGGACTCGGGGAGTATAATGTAGCATGCTTCTTCAACTCCAGCACCAAACACCAAACAAGTAGTGTGACATAGAGATCAAAGCTATGAAGATCCCTTAAGTGAGCCAGAGTGATAGATGAATAGGAGCTGCGATATGCACTCAAGGACTGATATAGTTGGGAAAATACATGTGCTTGGGACAGTACTGAGAATGATTAAAAAAAATTAGTAAGTGCAGAAAACCAGGAACACCAAATTGAGGTGAAGAGAAAAAAAGTTCAACCGAAGACGTGATATTTCTGAAAAGATACACGTTCAACTTCCAGAATAGGCCTTAGTGCAGAAAAATACAATACCACGCAAAACAATGGTTCATAATTGGAAGCTGAACATGCTAGTTATAGTGAACCTAAGCGCCACATTAGTAAATTACAAATAAATAAATTTAACTTCAAACAATAAAAAATGGGTAGACCTTATTAGGAAGAAATGTGAGTTTGAGGTATATATTTATAAGGTGACATAGGTTAGAAATATATAAAAAAACAGACTAACCTTTGGAAGAGCATAAGGTGCAGATGCACCCAAAATTGATCGCACTGATTCACAGTCAAAGAATAAATCTTTGGGGAAGTGGAGAACATCATCCATGCTCGAAACAATCCACTGAACATCACGAAGGCTGCTTACAAATGAAGATTCAAATACTTTCCTTTCTCCATTGGAACTAAAAAAGAAACCATCAACCTTGTCACTGAAACAATCATCCCATAATGAATCAAGGATCTCCAAAAAATGCTTAGACTTCTCTTTATCATTATTAACACATAGTTGCGACAGCAAATGAACCATTTCTTTAGACTCCCAATCTTTGACGATTAACTCTCGAGAAAATAAATCTTTATCCCAAGTTATACTTCGTAGAACTATGGGTGATATATCCGTCATGCTTTTCTCAACCTGAACAACTTGAACAAAATCAGTGATCCCCAACTCCATGAAAAAGTTTCTCCACTTTGAAATTCCTCCAGGCAACAATTTTGTAATTGGATGCTCTAGATACACATTATGCACTTCAACCCACTGCACACCAATCCCTGTTACTAACTGCTTCATGTCAATAGGATTTTCATATTCTTTGCTGAAGTGGATTGGAACCTCTGCACATCGCTTGTAACCATAGTTAGTTAAAATGGGAGCTTTGTTGCACAGTTCACCAACAATAAGATCTCTTTCAAGACGACAGTTGGGGCAGTTTGACTGTAGGTGGAACATCATGAAAGAAATATAATCAGTCATTAGTTCGCCAAGTTCTGAAGTGTGTTGCCCATCAGATAAAAAGGGAAGAATGTGCATCTTTATTATCTCATGTGCAGATAACTGTTGGACACCAAATCTGTATAACATCCTTGCAGTATTTTCTACCATAGATGCTTGAAAGCACAATGTTTCATGAGCAGTATCTCCAGAGAATAAGGCAGAATTCACAATTCTAAGTCTTGCATACACCAAAGGAAAATTGTTCAGACCAATCTTGTCATTTGCACCAATGCTAAATGCATTAGCATGCAACCAAATAGTACCCTCATCCATTGAGCTAAAATTGCCATCTGATAGAGGAATAAACCGAACTTTCCTCATGCTGTCTATTATGTCTGATCCTATCCCAGAATCAGGTGAGCTTTGCCCAGCTCTTGGGAGTAACATCATATACATGGAATTTAGCCAAGCTGATAGCCAAGGTAAGCCCATTGATTTCAAACCATCCTCCTTGCAGCATAAAGAAGATAAAATTTGGGCAAGAATCTTGGGTCCATACTCCTCAACTCCCAGGCCCCTAGCTAACAAATCAGATAAAACTATATCTTTATGCAAATATCCGAGCCCAAGATGCTTGCGAAGCAAACTATCGGGCAAAAGAGTGCGACCCTGTTCAGTCCAGTTTCTCAGAACTTTGCAAGGAGGAACCCACTCATTCCCATTGCCATCTAGAATCAAACAGTTTGAAACCCGCAACCTGGAAAAAATCATCTGAGGAAGACTAGAAAAGAATCCATGCACTTCCCCCACAATGGGAACAAAACTCATAAATGCTGCAACGCCTTTTCCTGGATTATTTCTAAAGCATGGAAGATTGCAAAATGATCTTTCTGCAGTGACAAATAAGTCGGGAAATTCAGAGAGTAACCATTGATTCCAAGCGCTATTTTCATCAACTTCTTCCCTGGATGAAGGCAAAATAAAGTCACCCTGAATAATAAACTTTAGGCCATATTTTCTCAGAGGGAGAAATGAAAAAACAGGCTGTTGGTTCAAGATTGGAATGTAGTTTCCATCAAGTGTCTCCTGCAATGTAAAAGCCATGGATACTTCTGTTATTTGCACATCAGGACGAATGACATCAGCCCGTAATTTATGGGATACCACAAGCCAAACCATTTTCTCTTTGCCACAAGAAACTCTAACAATGCCATCGCCAACAACTTCTTTCCTCATAATAAAAAACGAATTACTGAGCATATTCCGAAACCTGATACACTGAAGGCGGTGAAGAAAAAGAAGCAATGACGGATGAAGGTCAGAAAACATTGTTGCAACATTATTCATGGAAGAATCTGCTAACATGCTTGATCTAAAAGGGAGGACAATGCATGTCTTCCAGCAGTTAGAAGTGAAGGGGTCAGTATCTGCATCCACCAGTCTAGAATAAGAGTCAATGTCACAAGGAGGAATAAGAGTTGGCAAAACAAAACCTATCTGTCCCTTGGTTATATCAAACTTTATACTAAAACCATTGGAATGAATTTCAGGTGCATCAGTAACCTGCAGAAGAATGAAGGGGAGTTACATTAGAGGCCGTATTAATACAAGCTTGCAATATCTTAGTTTAGACATCTTATACATAATCAAAGAAGACTAAAACTTCTTAGTTAATAACAAATACTCCCTCCATCCCATAATTAAGTTCCCACTTTCCTTTTTCGGATGTCCCACATTTAAGAACAGCTTTCCTTACTAGGCAAAATTTATTGTGAACTTACTAAACTACCCTCTTCATTATTGACCCTCAATCTCTCCTTACACGATTGCACCTTCTCCTATTCTAAATAAATAAACCATCGCTGCAAGAGAGATTCATGAGTGAAAGAGAACAGCAGAGCCCTCATCGGCCATTGCTGCAAGCCTGCAACACCTTTTTCCAATCGCGCCGCCTCCGGCTCCTATGTTCAGAGCAAACCACCACGCTCTATCTAGTATCTACAGCAGAGTTGGTATCGTATAGGAGAATACTTAGATTCCGGAACCAAGAATCAACAACCCGATGTGTGCAGTAGGTCCGATTTCAACCTCCACCCAGAAATCCCTCCATGGTTACAACCTGATTTCACTCGTCCTCTAGCCTGCCGTCTGAAATCCCGTCGGCTTTCACGATTTCCAAAACCCTTTTCCCAGCGGTTGCGCTGATGTAGATGATAGCATGGGTTGGTGTGACCGTGCGACCATGATGGCTCATGGATTGGAAACTCTCCACCGGAAAATAACAGAGATTTCGGTTGAGGCTAATTCATATTCCTGGTCTGTTTTTACAGTACCGAGGAGTAATTAATTTGTGGAGGGTATATGTGGAAAGTCAACAACAAAATTTTTTACATCTTAAAACCCATGAAGTCAGACTAGGACCCTTAAATAAGAACCGGAAGTACATTTCTTTTGCGGTTTGCAAGTATCTTGTTCTTGCAAATAAAGTTACTTTTGTTGATATAGTGCTTTTGACAAAAAGGTATAGTAACATGAAAATGGCAGCTTTTAGGGGAGTAAATTATTTTAGTTTTTACTAGAAGCTACTTCTGCACAGTATTAAGTATGTTTTACTCTAAAACCCACACTATTCTATACACCCAGACCCAGCCGAAGATTTCACGTGTAAAATAGAGAACTCCAGGTGATTAGATAATTATCAGATGCAGGAATGTGCTATACCCGAAACACGGATTTGAAACCAATGCCTTTCTTCCCGATATATCCAGAGCTAAGCCCTTTCTTTGTGGAATTCCCGACATCACAAAGTGCTCTGATGTTCTTGGCAGAGAACCCCTGCTCATTATTTAGCACTACAATGCCCTTATCCTGCAGAATGAATGTCAGTGTGGGCTCAACATTTCCAGGGTAGATGTTGTCATCAGCGTTCTGAACCTGCATCAACCACACATTGTCCAGAGTTACATTAATATTCCTGTTTGAACTGGTCAAAGATTCTAAAATCGAAAGCTATAACAGCACGGAAAAAATTATCAGTTTTACGAAAGCTGAGTGCAAATTTGGTAATATAATAATTTTAATATGTTACATTAGTATGTAACCTTTGTGCAACGTGCACCCATTTCATCTGAAATACTAATAATGCAATTAATTCTGAACCAGTTGTGCTTTGGGTTTCATCAAAGCGGATAATACACTAAGGGTATGTTTGGCACGACTAGCTGAAGAGATACTTTTGTGAGCTTTTTAGTAACTGTTAACTTTTAGTGACTGAAAAGATCTTAAAAAGAAAAGGTGGTAGTTGTTTGGTAAAAAGATGACGGTTTGGGTTAGTCATGTTTGGTATACAAGCTTTTAGGGCAAACTAATACTAAAAGTCACGGTCTTTTCTCGGATGCTACTCCCCGTAGCATCTCAAAAAAGATCTTTTATTTTTTGAAAAGCTCTTAAAGCTTGCAATGTCAAACATACAACTAAAAGCTTTAAGAGACTTTTTAAATAGTAAAAAAGCTAGAAGACATAGACTTATGTCTGCCAAACATGCACTAAACTGTATGCACATGGCTTTTACCATAACTCATGACATAATAAAACTTAAGGGTAAAGCTCCAAAGAAAGGTTAGATGCTTTGTTAGATTGATCTAATTAGGTGTTTTTTGATCAACAGATCTATTTTTGAAAATAAAGTTTATTTTCAGGCAAAAATGAAGTAGGCCTGATAGGATTTCTGTCAAGCTGGTTTGATATGAATGCTACTATGTGTGTGTGAGCACTCGCATACTAGTCCATACCAAATAAAGATTAACAAATAAACCTAAACATACTTGGGACTAATCTGCTAGACTGCGGCAACATGAAAAGCAGTAAATAATGAATTAAACATATAAACGTAAGGTACTTTTGGACTACTCCGCCACTGGTAAGACTAAAGGCAAATATATATATATATAGGTTTTGATTCAAATAAGAACATGATCTTAGGAGAGAAATGAGAATGAGTCTGGACCGTTAGATTTGCTTTAAGTGAAATTCAATGTGCATTAGATGAATTTGTAATGTGCATTAAGTGAAATTGAAATGTGCAACACAAAGGATATGATACAGTGGCATTATGTAAAGCAGAAGTGTGCATTAGTTGAAATTGAAATGTGCACTCGGTGAAACTGAAATGTGCAAAATAAAAGTTACCATGTGATGTTATTTTTGTACCTTTGATTCCGCACATTTCAGTTTCACCTAATGCACACTTTAGTTTCAATTTTTATTGTGCACATTTCAATATCATCTAATGCACATTTCAGTTTCACGAAATACACAATTCAGTTCCACATAATACAATCCAGTGATCCAGATTCATTCTCATTTCTCTCATGGGAGTTCGTTCTTACCGGAACCGCTCCCTATATATATATATATATACCTATATATATATATATATATATATATATATATATAGATAAGAGATCACATACTAACCATGCTTAAAATACTAACTTACTAACTCAATAATATGCAACACGTTGAACTTCAATATGCAGTACAAATAATGTAAAGATGCACACTATGAATTTCAATATGCAATAAAAACAATATGCAAAACTTTGAACTTTAATATGCAGTACAAATAATATGCAACACTTTGAACTTCAATATGCAGTACAAATAATGTAAAGATGCACCGTTTTTGATAGTTTGTAGGTTAGCATGGGAGGAATGGTTAGTATGTGATCTCACCCCTATATATATATATATATATATATATATATATATATATAAAAACACACACATGATAAGAATTCTTCAGATGTACAATAGCAATATGTAGGGGAAAAATTAGAAAAGAAGTGATTCCTCTGTTTATTCACATGGCAACATTTATGGGCAAGAGAATGATAGCAGAGCAGAAGGTGGGATTCGCTGAAGAAAAAAGCACAAGAGCTGGAGGGTATGATCACAGAATCAGAAGAAGAGTCAAAGGGCAACACTTGTTGCAATATTATTGGTGCTTAAATGAGCTTGAAAATACTATGGCCATCTAGTTTTCTGTAGCTATGTCCTCACTAATCATGATGACTGCAGCATGGCACATAAAAGCAGAGCCCACAAAACGTATTTTTTACCAAAACAATAAAGCTAAAGTAGTAAATACTACAATAAGTATGTAGAGAACATGCCAATTCCAAATGGATGCACATTACTGAAACTGAAAACAGATGGAGAATGCAAAGAACATACTTACCAGTTCCAAAAGAAAATGTGAATCCTGGGAATACAGCTCATGTGAGAGACACTGGAGTGCTCTCCCTAACCGAGCATGTTGCTTATCCAACATTTCACTTTCAATACATGAAATATCTGGATTCAAACCAAATTCTTCCTGCCTTATAGATTCAATAACTTGGGCTGGACTGAGGTCATACAACTGATTTGTAGGACCCACACCCGAACAATTAACGGCAACAGAAGCAACATTAATAGTTTGACTCATTTCTCCCTGATCACCATTATGTTGTGTTGTTTGAGGGGAGATATTAACTTTAGAAGAGGCACTTATGGTTGATACAGCTTGCAACCGATTTGAATTGGAGTTTACATTAGGCATGATGTCTTGTAGGTAAGAACATTCAGAATGCATAGATAAGCTAGTGGCCAATACAGATGCAGAAAATTTGTGGTAATCATCAACCCATTCCACAACACCAAGTGAAAACCCAATGTCATGAAGCATGACACGGTGTTTGATCACTTTGCATTCATCCAGCACAGCTGAAGCAGCATCTTTGGCAAACTGCTGTAAGCCAGAGAGCAAGACATCAGCAGCAAAAGGGCAGAACTCAAGAGGCAGATAGTCCAAACAGTCTATGATAAACCTCGATGCAACAGCCTTCGATTTATCAAAACTGGTCTTTCTTTTCAGTAAACCACTATTTACTTCACTTAGCATTCTCTGATCATCAATTAAATCCAAATGCTGAGTATCTTTTAAAAAAACTTCAAACGCCTTGCGAGCATAGCATTTCAGGAGGGCTGCAGGAAAATTGTGTTCACCCCCATATAAAGTTAACAAAGATGTCAGCTTCACAGCAGTTTCAAAAGGAGATTTTTGCAAAAGAACTTCTAAGAAAGAATCTGTCGTAGCTGCATGATCTACCCGAATAACTTTTCCACCTTTTGTTACCAAACACAACAACTCTTTTGTATTAACCTCTTTCAATAACCAACCAACAAGAGAGCCAAGTGAAGGAGCAAAAGCAATGTCCCAGTGAGACCATAGTCTTAGATCTGTAAGCATTGGAGCATTAAGCAAAACCTGGATAACATCTTTGGATGTTAACAGACTTTGAGAACAAGCATTGCTGCCCATACTAAATTCCAAGCCAGAAATTTCTAAGTAATTTGTCCCACTTTTATTCAACCCATCAGCTTTCAACAAAGTTTCAGAAAACATTATGCAATTTGAGCTTGTGGTGCCTTTCTCCTTTTTACTCTCATCAAAGTCTACCAACAAATCACTATGTATCTGCTGAAAACATACCAATGGAAATTGTCTTGCTAGCAGCTCAAAAACCTTTTGCAAGTTTAACTTTCCATCATCCAATAAACGGTGCAAAGCCTGTGATATCAAGACATCCAGCTGAAGCTCAAGCATGGAGGCCTTCAGAGGAAGACTCTGATGATTATCACTTATCAAGCTCTTCTGCAAAGCATTTAAAAAAAAATGCATATGTTTTTTCATGAATGACCAAATATCCCCATGGCCAAGTGACTCAAATCTCTTACAAGAGAACTCATCCATCATCCAAGATTCAAGCTTGCATAGTTTCCTCAAGATAGCGAACTTATCCTTGGATGAACTACCTCTGTCATTGACGACCTCAAGATATGCAGAAATTTTGCCCACAATGTCCTCAACTGAGACACCTATTAAAACATACAAGGTTTTTAAGTAAAGTGGGATCTGCAGATCAGCAGTAAAAGAGAAAACAACAGCATATGTTTATTAAAGATGTTTTTAATTGGACTTAAATTTTCTGGGATGATCTCTTTAAGTCTAAACTGGTTTGCTCTAGTGGATGTACATTTAATGTGTATTGTATTATTGTCTAAATTCGGTCTGGTCTGAGACTGAAATCAATTAAACTAAAAACATCCTAAGTTCTAAAACTAACTTTTACACCAATCTCACACAGACATGCAGATACATAAATTTGTTCTCGTGTCACTGTGAGAGTATAAAGTGGCTTAACGGTTGGTGCACAAAAAACACTTCACTTTAAAGGACTAAAGGTAAAGAAATTCGAGAGTACGTATTTCTGGAGTAACAATGAAAGTTTATTCAACTGTTCATGTTTAACATTTAATGTTATATTGAACTGCTTTTGGAGTACATCTCCAATGTAAGCTAGCCAAAATGGAAATTTAGTGCTTAACATAAGACCTCAGACAAATAGAAACACATCAAGAAGAATATAAGATAAATAAAATCTCACCATGCTCAGGTTCTACAAGTTTTTGAGGAGGAATGGGCACATTCCTACTAGGTGACAATGACGGTGATTCAACATTATTGGATATAAAATCAGAATGATTCTCAGATGGTGTGTTTGCTATTTCAGGTTGACTCGTATTTTGGAACGTGTCACACATGCTGTCCAACATTCCATTTTTTATGCATGTCACCTATCACAAACGCATGGAAGTCAATAAATCGACTGCCTGAACACACAAAGACATGAAGTTCCTAATACAATAAAACATACCAAATCACCTTAAAAGAATCCAGAATTATGATAGAATGATATCAACTACAACTACTGAGTCAAAGATAGTAGGGATGAAACTGATATAGTGATATGACTTAGCTGCCGCCCCCAAGAAGGACGTTCATCCTAATTTCCAAATAAGGTAACTCAAATACAAGCCAAAAGAGAAAAACTGCAAGACCAGAATTTATAACGAACGGTTATAGTATCAACATTTCTTCCTTCTTTGGTTGAACTATTTGAAATTCATTAATTGGGTTACAAAATTATTATTCCTGAGAATGAAATTGTGACACTTTTACACAGTTAATAAGTTTTTGTTCAGGGTGACATCTTAGTTATTATTCCAACACAACATATCAATAACTTAAGGAAGTAAAGTAGAAAGTAGTCAAACAAGTTGATGTCAAAATGTTAAAGATCTCATTTCATAAATATTAAAAGCAGTTCTAACACTTGATATGTTGAGGTAAGGAAACCAAAATAATGTTTGGGGTAAATAATGCTTAATCTAATTGCAAAATTGGGGTCAGGAGGGAGGTGGCTTCGCCCCTGTCTTCGAATATTGTTTTGCAAAAATTTCATTATTCTCTTGTTAACTAACTTTGTTATCCAATTATAAGAGCAATGTCCACACAAGAAGAAACACAAGTTGGTATCATATAAAGTACGCAGGATATCTATCAGGATCCATGAACGAGTTGGAATACTGAGGTGTTATCCATAGCATAAATGTGCCAAAACAAATTCAATGAGATATTATCATGCATTACATGTAATGATGTAATTTGTTAATGAACCAAAAATCAAATGTAGTTGCTCGTCATTAATAACTACCCGTTTTAAAACATTATCAAAATGGGATTGCAAAAGATCATAGTAAAAACTTAAATATACAATAAACAATATTCTTAATGAAAGGAAAATTAGACAGAAAAACCACTCATCCAACCACAAATTTCATTTGATTCTAACATCTAAATTCCACAAGAACATG